>OX155696.1:3214376-3814376 GCA_944547425.1 Eupithecia centaureata
CAATCGGGATTTCCGTCAAGCTTAATGCCTTAGTTTACTTACCGATCTGCGCAGTAGGTATCGGGTGGTATTGGAAGGATTTCCCAAGGACGCAGCGCTTCAACAGGGCATTGCCATGCAGCATTGCCCTATCAGACAGTGTCTTAGCGACGTTTCCGATTTAATCCTACTAATATTATAAACGCGAAAGTTTGTAAGTATGGATGTTTGTTACTCTTTCACGCAAAATTTACTGAACGGATATGGATGAAATTTGGCACAGAGATAGATTATAGTCTGGAATAACACATACTCAGGGTTTATTTTAAGCCGGAATTCCCACGGGAACGGGAATCACCGCGGGTGAAACCGCGAGGCGCTGCTAGTATTACCTATATCTTTCTTTTGGATCTTTTGCGCTCCAGCATTTTCTAGCAATTTCTAATAAGTTTGTACCTAATTACAATAACTTCAAAGTATCTACCTAATTATTAGGTAGATACCCAACTGCTAGTAGTTATTTCTTAAACCTACCTAAGTACGTATTTATTAAGTTGAGTTGGGCAAATTCCTGGTCAATTTGAGGTAAACCAAGCGCCATGGTTGCCATGTTTTAAACATAGGTTGTTGTTTATATTAAATCACTTGACCGTTACTGGAAGCTTTAATAAGCTTTTAACGAGAAAGCACATCCGTTTCCGTCGAATTTGACTACTTTTTACAGATTTTTCGGTAGAATATCCGGTCCACTGGCGACACCTAGGCGTTTCGCGCCATTTTTAGTTTGCGTAAAATGGACAGCGCCATGTTTTACCATTGGCGTTTCGTATTCCGTCGAAGCAACTTGTGTACGCAGCAGTTCTGCTCTGGCTCTGTTAAAGTTGCACTACCTATAGTGATTATTATAAGGTTATATCGTAAAGTGAATCGCAGAAAAACCTGTAAGTTTTTTAAATTTACTTATTTTCTAGCACTTGAAATCATTTTGAGAATTTTTATCGACCGTGTTGTAAAAATCTCTTTGTTATAATATTTGTGTTATTTTTTATAAGAAATAGGGCCTGCTTTCAATTTTAGCCATTACTGTCCCACTGCAGGACAAAGGCCAAAGAACGTTGATTCAGGAAAGCATATTGTGCTCATAATTTTTTACCTTACCTAAGGTAGATAACTAACGGTAAAAATTTAACGGTTTTTCCGTTCGGATCTCGTATTTTATAGAAAGTATATATAATATATACTTTCTATAATATATATAATATATAATAATTTACTGGTTGTGTTCGGTTTATTCGGGTCTTTCGGTTCCGGTCTCGAAGTCAATTTACTTAGATAATATACTTCATTGTATTGGTTCTGTCATATAAGATATCACATTTTAAAATGATCTTTTATTTCTACCGGATTGGGTCCGGTATTTTTGGTAAGTTTTGGAAGAAACATTTTTGTGAAAATATTTTGAATAACTGTATTTTAAAATTACAGCCTATTTTTATTAAAGAACCGGAACCGGCGCTACCGCCGCCGCCGCCGCCGTGAACGCGCCGTGAGCTTCGATCCCATTTGTAAGCATACCTACTCATCGCGGATACGGGTAAGCTCCAAAGTTATTATAACTGATGCCCTGCCTGACTAATTGAGTCGTTTTTAGCTTGCCATGAAGGTAAGGCCTCGATAACTTCATTTTGTAAGCGTCGACGCTTGTACAAACAGGTTTAACTTCACTGACAATCAATGTCTTGGCAAGGCCATTATTTCGAACAAATTAGAAGAACAAAACCGCCGGTTCCGAAAACACGCAACTGTTTTTCGAAGACATCTTCTATGTTCGCAAGAAACGACTCAAGAAATAATAACTAGCAAGCACTAGACCTTTTTAGTTAAACGAATACCTACCCTCAAAAGTTTTATTTTTGAGTCTCAACTCAACCATTCACGGCTCCTATTGATCATTCAATCAATTAGCATAAAGAGAACTTCAATAGTAATGTAATCTAACTTTGACAGTAAAATAGAAATTTTTGGGAAATATTATACCTTTTTAAAACTTTGTTGAATTCATTTACGAAAAAGGAGTTAACTAGTGTTGGAAGAACAACATTTAATTTCATCCCTTAACGAAAGAGGGACTTCAGGATGTGCGCGACTCTAGTCGCGCGCGTTCTACATAACTACCTGCGAGTTTTTTAATAATAATTTTAGTTTGAGATTTGACTTGTTCGTAACCTGTACTTGTAGCCTAAAGAAATTAAAGTGATCTTGTTGATTGATTGATTGATCTTGTATTTTGTTTTAAAAGGCTGGATAGTAATAAGTGAATCTTTTAACCCTGTTCTGGCAAAACTTAATTAAGGACTTAGCTGCCCCTCGCGGGGGTAGAGCTAGTGTGAATCACTAGGTCCATCGTGTGGACCTCCAGGTTCCTTTCAAGGTTAAAGGCAGAATTGTATATCCCTATAAATAAGATATTAATTTATTGGGCCATTTCGAAGTAACATAGGTAAATCATATAACACACCAGTAGGCGCTCAAAGTTTATTTATCGACTGAACTGCCTACACAGACACACCCTCGCGGGGTGGATGCCGTAATTACCGTTCAGAGGTCAGCTCGGCTGTGACCAATATACAACATCTATAATTACTAGGACAGCGCTCAAATTCACGAGTTTCCTTTTACCACTGCACTGACACTTCCGGCCCGGTCATAAATATGATACAGGACGCTCATATGCTCTTGAACTTAGGTGAAATGCCTACACAAACACCCTCGCGGGGTGGATACCGTTATAACCTCGCTCAAAGAGGTCTCAAAAAGGTCAGCCCAGAAGTGGCCAATAAATAATAACTATCACGAGTATTACCACCGAGGCTCCTGGCCCGGTCTTAAATATGGTACAGGACGCTCCAATGCTCCTGGACCTAGGTGAAATACCTACATAAAGACACCCTCGTGGGGTGGATACTATAATAACCTCTCTCAAAGACGTCAGCCCAGAAGTGGCCAATTTATAACTATAATAACAAGGACCAACCACCGAGGCTCCTGGCCCGGTCTTAAATAAGGTACAGGACGCTCCAATGCTCCTGGACCTAGGTGAAATACCTACATAAAGACACCCTCGCGGGGTGGATACTATAATAACCTCTCTCAACGAGGTCAGCCCAGAAGTGGCCAATATATAACTATAATAACAAGGACCAACCACCGAGGCTCCTGGCCCGGTCTTAAATATGGTACAGGATGCTCCAATGCTCCTGGACCTAGGTGAAATGCCTATATAAAGACACCCTCGCGGGGTAGATACCATAATAACCTCTCTCAAAGAGGTCAGCCCAGAAGTGGCCAATATATAACTATAATAACAAGGACCAGCGCTCAAATTCAAGAGTTTTATTTTACCACCAGGGCTCCTGGCCCAGTCATAGATTTAGTAAAGGACACTCCAATGCTCCTGGACTCAGGTGAAATGCCTACAAAAACACCATTCGCGAGGTGGATACCATAATAACATCTCACAGAGGTCAGCCCAGAAGTGGTTAGTATACAATTACTATAACATATGACAAGGCTCAAAAACATGAGTTCCCTTTTACCAACAAGGTTCGCAGCACAGTCTTAAATATGGTGCAGGGCGCTCTAATGCTCCTGGATACTGCATTTAACAAATATGAACAATTATTTACTTATTTTATATTTCGTTTATTAAGGCATAAACGTTTACAATTTCCTTGTCTATCGCATAGATAAATACAATATGCAGGAAGCTCCAATGTTTCTTGACACTTGATACTTAAACAAAAAGGTAACAATATATAATGCTCCTGGATACTGCATTGAACTAATGTGAACAATTATTTATTTATTTTATATTTCGTTTATTAAGGCATAAACGTTTACAATTTCCTTATCTATCGCATAGATAAATACAATATGCAGGAAGGTCCAATGTTTCTTGACACTTAAACAAAAAGGTAACAATATATATATATTGTTGGGAGACTGAAGCACGGAAATAAGCCGACCGCATAAAAGCCGGTGCGAACAACGCTCGCCCTCATTCTGCTACGTGCCGCCGTGGAGTTAACACCTCGTAACGCTGCCCTATCGCTGGTCAATTATCTTGCTGGTTAATTTCGTTTGTTTTTGTAAATTTTGAAAGTAAATGTTTTTTTGTGTACAACTGTAATTTTCTTTTTAAAAAAATAAAATCTGATCAATTATCCAATATCAGAAGTGGGATCACGTAATTTTCAAGCTCATTGTTTTGATTGTATAAAATTCAAAAACAAGCGAGATGTCCGACCATGATCGACGTCACTCACGACGATCTGATAGTCGAGAGCGACGTCGTCGCCGCGATAGGTATCGAGATCGTACTCCTGACGGGGGGTTCAGGCGCGCGATGGAGGTGATGCTGGAGAGGTTAACTGCATTGGAGGAGCGGTCAGCCGCGCGACCTGCCCGGTCTCGCGAGCGCACACCACCTTTGTCCTGCGGTCCTCCCCCTCGGACATCGCCGCCGTCACGGCGCCAGGGTTTTCCCCAACTACAAGAAGATATGCTGGCTGCTGTGCCTGCGCGTGCTGTGTCACCATCGCCGGCGCGATCAGCCCCGCTGATGCGCGTGTCTGACCAGCTGCCCATCGTCGCATCACCGCCACGTAGTGATAAGGTGCACTCTGATCTAGGTCAGGACGCTGGCGGAATGGATGCGTTGTCGTCGGTCGCGACGCAGCCAACAGTTACGGATCGCATTGTTGATGCGATTCGTTCTATAGGAAATACGGTAAGATCAAGCCAAGCTTACTACATTTCGAATTTTGATCCTACCCTACACAACATTGACGATTGGTGCGATGAAGTGGACCGTGCGTGTGCTGTCAACAACTGGAATACCCACGAATGTCTTTCGCGGGTAGGTAATTGTTTAAAAGGCGAGGCGCGTACATGGTTAAGTGAGTGGGTAACCAACGACCGTACGTGGGCAAATTTTAAGAAAGAGTTCAAACCTTTATGTCCTAAAACACCTGACATTGCAAATATTCTTTTCGAGGTCATGAACACCAATTCCGATAATTACCCCACGTACGCGGATTATGTTCGTCGTTCGTTGCTTCGTTTACGCATTGTACGAGGTCTAAGTGATGAACTGATTTCTGCGATTGTCATCCGAGGAATCACCGACCCGCAACTTCGAGCTTCAGCCACCAACGCTAAACTCGCACCTAATGGTTTGGTCGAGTTTTTCTCGATATATGTGAAACCTACACCACCGAAATCATCACAAAAACAGGACTCGACTGTTAAAAGTAAGGTAGATGTAAATTCCTCTCGGAAGCGTAAGTTTCAAGATCAAAAGTGTTTCATTTGTAGCAGCCCGGGGCATAAGCAGTCTTCATGTCCTAAAAAGCCTAAGGTCGAGTCAGGTGAAGGTTCTAGTAAGGTACCTAGTACAGACCGCAAGGTCGAGCCTACCGTAGCCAAGAAAGAGGTATGTTCTTACTGTAAAAAGCCTGGTCACAAGGTAGAAACATGTTATGCCAAACAAAAAGCGGAGTCACGTAACAAAAACAACGTAAACTTTTGCCGTGAAGGTGAGTCGTCTCGTGATAGTGATGTTGTGGTAGCGGTTGTTCAGGGAATACCTACTGACGTACTTATTGATAGTGGTTCCACCATTTCACTTATCTCTTCATCTCTTGTTAAACACTTTACATGCGCCACGATGAAACCTACCTTTCGTGTTTTAAAGGGATTAGGCAGTCAGGAGATAGAATGTACATCCTGTGTGACTCTGCCTATTGAGTTTGATGGGATGACACTGGAGGTAGACCTGTTCGTAGTAGGTTCTGAATATATGAACACGCCTATAATTGTAGGTACGGATGTGCTCAATAGGGAAGGCGTCCGCTATGTCCGCACTCGTGAGTATCAGAGGATTACTAGGGAGTTAGTTGATATCGACAGGGTGATGACTGTTCAATCTGATTCGAAAGTCGCAATCAATACGCCTCTTGTTGGTGAGGATTTCGATAGGCTTTTGGGGATAGTTAACGAGTTTTCAGACCACCTCATTGTTGGAACTGCCACATCAACCGTGACAGCCGGTAGTATGTCAATCAAATTGAACAGTGATACTCCTGTAAATTACCGGCCTTATCGTCTATCTCAGGCAGAAACCCTTAAGGTTCGCGACATTGTCAAAGACTTATTAGACAAAGGGATTATAGAAGAGTCGGATTCTGATTACGCGAGTCCCATTCTTCTTGTAAAAAAGAAGGATGGTTCGGATAGGATGTGCGTAGACTACCGTAAATTGAATGAGCTTACCATCAAATGTCGATTCCCGCTTCCAAGGATAGATGACCACATAGATCGGTTAGGACAAAGTAAGTTTTTTACGAGCTTGGATATGGCAACAGGATTTCACCAGATCCCACTTGAAAAGGACTCAGTGCATCTCACGGGCTTCGTTACGCCAGAGGCTCACTATCACTACTTGAAAATTCCTTACGGGCTTGCCAATGCTCCAGTAGTCTACCAGAGAATAATTTCGAAAACTTTGCGCGAATTTATTGACTCTGGTGAAGTCCTGGTGTACATAGACGATGTACTCATCCTGTCTAAATCCTTGGATCGGGGATTCGAATTGTTACAACAGGTACTATCTGTCCTGACCAAAGCCGGATTTTCTATAAATTTGAGAAAATGTTCTTTTCTTACAACTAAAATAGAATACCTAGGCCGTCAGATTAGTCAGGGAGAAGTACGACCTAGTCAAGAAAAGGTTAAGGCACTGACTGAGACTGCCGAGCCAAAAAATGTCAAGCAAATCAGACAGTTCATGGGGCTGGCCAGTTACTTTAGGAAGTACATTCCTGGGTTTGCACAAAAAACTGCTTGTATAGCTGCCTTGACACGTAAGGGGGTAGAATTTAATTGGGGTGATGAGCAACAGTCGGCTCGTAAAGAAATCATTGACCACCTTATTAGTGAGCCTGTGCTAGCGATATATGATCCTTCTCTGAAGACTGAAGTGCATACAGACGCGAGTTCGATAGGTTACGGGGCTGTCCTATTTCAAGTACACGAGGGCAACAATAAGCGAGTGGTAGCTTATTTCTCTAAACTAACACATGGTGCTGAGCCTAAGTATCACTCTTATGAGCTGGAAACCCTCGCGGTTGTTAGAGCCTTGGAACACTTCCGTCATTACCTTGTGGGTATACCATTCACCGTGGTCACTGATTGTAATGCTTTAAAGCTGACACAAAGAAAAAAAGATTTGCTTCCGAGAGTGGCACGGTGGTGGGTATACCTGCAGGATTTTGACTTCGAGCTCAGTTATAGGAAGGGTGCATTATTGGCTCACGCTGACTACTTAAGCCGTAATCCTGTTAATGTGTGCACGGTTCAGAAGCCTCTGAATTGGGCACAGATTGCGCAGGCTTCGGATGAAGAAACTCAATCTCTCATTCAAAGATTAAATGATGGACAGTTAGATGCAAACCGTTATCTTGTTAAGAATGATCTCCTATATGCAAAATACGCCCCATCGGGTGAGGCGTCGAGGCTATTATGCTTCATACCAAAAGGGCATAGACTTAGCCTACTCCGTATTTTCCATGATGAACATGGCCATCAGAGTCTTGATAAGACTGTTGCCCTGATAACAAAGCACTTTTGGTTTCCTGGGGTAAGGGGTTTCGCTAGGAAATACATTGAACATTGTTTGGTGTGTTTATCTCAAAAGAAGGTAGCAAGGGCCCCTTTCCAGCCTATTCACTCTTGGGAAAAACCAGACGTCCCTTTTGAGACCATCCATATGGACACCCTGGGCCCTTTGGCAGAGATCGATGGCTTTCGCCATGTTTTGATAATTGTAGACGCTTTCAGAAAGTTTTGCTTACTCTATCCAATGTACCGTCAAGATGCAAGTGAACTTAAGTGCCACGTTACAAATGCGATCTCCCTTTTTGGGACACCTAAGTTAATCGTGGGAGACAGGGGTCGCATGTTCCAGAGTGCTGAATTTCTCAATTGGATCAAGGAGTTAGGTTGCGAAGTGCACCTTATTACCCCCGAAATGCACCAGTCCAATGGGCAAGCGGAGCGTTATTGCCGAACTGTGCTCAATATGATCAGGATAGAGTGCAATTATCGTCAGGAAGAATGGCCAAGGATAATGTGGAAGTTACAATTAATTCTGAACATTACCAAGCACAAAACCACGCAACGCTCGCCACTCAACCTTTTGGTAGGTGTGGAAGCTACTACGCCTGTCATTAGGAACCTAGTGCGGGATGTGGCCCTGGAGGCGTCAAATCCTAACAGAGAGGCCTTACGTGAGATGAGCAGGCAGAGGACGTCCGAACGGCTAAGACTGAATCAAATGGCTCAAGACACTTATGTTAACCGACATAGACATTCACCGCGTGATTTTAATTTGAATTCTTTTGTGTTTGTAAGGAAGCAGGCGCAATCAACCGGCAAGCTCGACTCTGGCATGCGTGGGCCCTATCGTGTTACGAAGGTGCTGCCCCACGGTCGGTACGAGCTCCAACTTTTGGCTGGCTCGTATGGCAAGTCGACGCAAGCGGCGGCGGAGTTCATGGTCCCGTGGCGCGGGGAGTGGACTCCAGATGTCTGTGCTGCTTTTTTTGGTGAGTGTGATCGTCTGAAATGCTGCGAACGTCGGGCATGTGTTTCAGCGATTGCTCAGGGCATAGCGAACGTCGGGCTTCCTGTCCTGTGTGTGTGAGTTACTCTCCTCGGAGATATTGCTAACGTCGGGCCTATGTCTCACGCACATTCCATTGGGATAGCACTTGGGTACAGCCAACGTCGCGCTTCCTACCCTCGTGTAATGAGTTACTCTCCTCGGAGATATTGCTAACGTCGTGCCTATGTCTCGCCCCAATGGTTTTCTTTTATTTTCTCATTTCTTATTTTCTACCTTTGTTTGATTGTTGTGTTTTCATATTTGAAGTTACACACCACACCGCACTCAAACACACCACACGTATAATCACACGTATGTGTGGATTTTCTGTTTTTTTTTTAGACGCAGACACCGATGATGAAAGAGAGGAGTGTGGCCGCGCCTCTGCTGTCGTACTACCAGAGCCAATTCACGAGCGAACAGATGAAGCGCCTGAGGAAGGCACCAGCTATGAACCACAACCTGGTCCATCAGGGCTGCAGGCACTGGCTGCTCCACCACAGCAGGGCTTGTCGATGCCTGTCCTGGAGACTGACTCGGAGAACTAAGAAGAGTCCGTGGCGGACTCCAGTCAGGGTCGCCGTGTTGGGAGACTGAAGCACGGAAATAAGCCGACCGCATAAAAGCCGGTGCGAACAACGCTCGCCCTCATTCTGCTACGTGCCGCCGTGGAGTTAACACCTCGTAACGCTGCCCTATCGCTGGTCAATTATCTTGCTGGTTAATTTCGTTTGTTTTTGTAAATTTTGAAAGTAAATGTTTTTTTGTGTACAACTGTAATTTTCTTTTTAAAAAAATAAAATCTGATCAATTATCCAATAATATATATATATATATATATATATATATATATATATATATAGAGATACCATTCCGGCAATTGTTGATCAGGCGCGACTAACAGCGAGCACTTTGTTGATCCGAAAACACTTGTTGATCCGATCCTCTTTTGTTGATCTATTATACATTTTCAGTAACAAATGTTGCTCCGACCAGATCAACAATTGACCTCACGGGGCCTTTGGCATTGTAATACCATTTGTTGATCCGATATACAAATCCATTTTACACAAGTTGATCCGATTCAAATGAACCAATCAGAACGCAGCATTGGTCGAAACTGACAGCGACGTTGCCGCTTCGTGCGGGAGTCGTGGAGGTCGATGACCACACGTGTGGAAACGAAATGACAGGGTAACGCTATGTTCTATGACATTTATTATTTATGACATCGCGTTACCTAGTCCTTTTATTAGAAGTTTGATAATTATGTACCAATTATTAAAATTTTACTTGATTGAGTGTTTTTTTGTAAGTCTAAAGAAATAATGATATTCATTTACTGAATAATTTTATTAAGAAACTAAAAATCCATTGCGAATACTTTTCTACGGACAAATGTTGATCCATCGATATTTTTTTAACGATAACTAAGAACTTTTCTATTTTTTTATTTTTCTTTATACCTGAAAACTAAAACCGAAAAAGTGGCACTTTGTTCCTTAATATGACGTTCCTTGCGTTTACTTTAATAGGTTTTTTTAATTATTGAGTATCGTGTCAAATTAATTATTATTATTTTTAATTCATTTTTGAAACTATATGGATTGAAAATAAATGTGGGCGGCCGAAGGTATGCCTTTGGCACATGAGGTTGCGGGTTCGATTCCCACCTTAGAACAATAAATGTTTGTACGACATGTAAATATTTCTACGGGGTTCTGGGTGTTTTCTAAGTTTAATAAATTTCTCAATCTTTGTAATATTTTGTATTAAGTTACAGATATTTGTCATCTCGTACTCATCATAACACAAGCTCTGCTTAGCTTTGGGCTAGATGAGGCTGTGTGAATTGTCCAGCATTATTAATCTAGTTATTTATTTTAAACTAAAAAACTACACATCAGAGGTCACGGTAGTCACCCGAGTAGAATAGATAATTGCCTATCGTTATAATTGTTCCAAAAAATAACCTGCTACCTTAAATTATTTTGGGGAACTCAAGTAGTTGCCTACCTTACGTGGTTAACCGACTTAAAAAAATAACTAGTGTCAATGCCTCGATCTATTGATGTTTAATTAAACGTCAATTAATTTAGACTCGTTACACCTCGCGGCTCCGCCCGCTTAAAAATTTATTCGTCATATTACAGATATTTACTGCACGCCAATGGTAGTTCCATGGGTAGTTCCATAAAAATAAAAAAATCGTGTTTAATTATTCATTTTGAAGTTTATTTGTACTGATTTTTAAGTCACTAGCAGCTGGTTCAGCCTACCGTTGATGAATACCTACCTGTTTAGTTTTAAATTACCCAATATGCGAATTGCTAGCAAGGATCTTCACAAATAATTCTGTAAAGTACCTAGCTACCTCCCATAGGTAAACAGGATCCTTTCATATTATATAGAGACTAGAGTCAGTGTTCTTCAGAGTTCAGTCAGACTCAAATCTTATCTTACTATTATAATAAATGGAATGAAAGTCTGTGTGAATGTTTGTTATAAGTAATCTCCGTATTAACTTTAGTTATTTAGAGGACATTTGGTAAGTAGATAGTAGGACCTAGAATAAGACATAGGCTAATAAAATTATCAAAAATTAACCTCTGAGGGCGTTAAATAGGCTAAAGTATTTTTCCTTGGTTTGATTTACTCAAAAATCGGTACCTATAAATAATATATGAAACAAAATAACCCCCAGGGGTTGTGTAATAAATTTCTGAAATTTGTTTAAAAAACACAGGTTGGCGGGTGAAGCCGCGGGGCACATCTAGTATTATAATAAATGGGAAAGTCTGTGTGAATGTTTGTTATAGGTAATCTCCGTAGCTACTGAAGTTATTCAGATGAAATTTGGTACGTAGATAGTTTAGGACCTAGAATAGGACATAGGCTTTTAAAATTTGGAAATTTTTAACTCTGAAGTGGTTATTAGATGGGGTGGTAAAGTTTGTATGGAACATTTTTTTCATTGGTTTGTTTCAATCAAAATGAACACTATGAATAAACTAAAAGTAAATAACTAAACACGTATTTGTTTTACGAAACTATACAAGGCGTGCAATAAATTTCTGAAATTTGAGAAATTAATTTCCATGCGGGCGAGGCCGCGGGGCGCATCTAGTTATTACTAAAGTAAATATTTTCCAAGTTGTAATATCATATATATTGTGTTATTCTAGGTCCTAAACTATAAACTTATCAAATTTCATTTAAATAACTTAAATAGTTACGGAGATTACTTATAACAAACATTCACACAGACTTTCCCATTTATTATAAAAGTAAGATTTGCAAATTACCCTAAACGTATCGTTGGTAGTTACTGATCATAAAAATGTTTTAGTAAACTACCTAGCGGGTATCATCATAATCATCATCTTCGTCGCCAGCCATTAATAGTCCACTGCTGGACACATGCTTTCCCATATGAATGCCCACTTGACTAGAGGACACCATACACTACGTTTACCGAGACGTGGTCTTCACTCAAGAGTACGTTTACCCCAGTGGTTATCAGTTTTTCGCAAGATATGCCCAGCCCACTGTCATTTTAGCTTGCTAATTCTTTAAACTAGGCTTTATCTCGCGGAGAATCGGCAACCGTTGGGGTTAACGTGTTCTTCAGTGGAGACTGCGACTTGGCAAACGTAGTGTAGGACGCCCCGCTCTCCGGCCAGTTGAGATGACGATCTGCGAATGATTGATGGTAGATGCTGGACGCGACAGCGCTATGGCGCTCATTACGGGAAGCCTAGGTCTAGCAGTGGACTAATGTCGTCCTAAAATAATGATAATGTTGCCCACTAGACAGTTTCGTGAGGTGAATGAAAATTCAGTTAACGGCACACATAAAGACGTGATATTTGTAGGAGTTAATTTGAGTCTAAAATATAGGAAACATTCTAAAATCTTTCTCTTTATATTTTCGTTTGACGTGAAGTGCGTTCTGGCATACTTAGATCGCTGTAGAATTGAACTCTGAAGCAGGTTCTCTCTAGGTTCTTAGTTAAAAATAAAGGGAAATTTCATTAGAATTTAACGGTTCTGTTACAAAAAAAAACCTTTTACCAACTTTTCATACCTAGGTAAGGCACATGTCGAAGAAGAACATGACCTACAAACTGGTTGCTAAAGAGTTCAGTTATTTTTTGTGAGCTATAGTAGATTTCAAAAATACACATACCTACACAAAAATATTATTTTATAAATGTAATGTGCTTGGTCAGTGAATTTTAGCTATTTCTACTCTATTCTATTCCACTATCCGAAGGAAATTTCTAAGAACGAGCGTTCGTTCTTAGAAATTTCCTTCGGATAGTCGATTCAAGTCTATTAACTTCGATTATGTAAGTCTCGAAAAGTCCCCCACTACCGCGCGTGCGGCGTTGCCGCTTTGAAAACAGACGAAGTAGTAATTTGTGGCTCCAGAGACTGCAGATCAACATTGTCTAAGCGAATGTGGCGCATAGATATATAGTACCGGATGTAAAAATGACGTTTGGGTGTAATTTTTTTGACCGTTAGAAGATCAACAAAATTGGTGTATTTTGAGGATTTTCTAACGCGAGTATATTGAAAACGAGTCAATGCAGATCCAGCGTTGCCATGTGCTTTTGAAATTCGGATCGAAGTATATCTGTTTACTAGGTCTAGAGTCGAATGTACACATGAAAAAGGTGGATCAACATTTCTTAAGAAATCGTACTGGATCAACCATTACCGTGAACGGTTCATTATATATATATATATATATATATATATATAAAGGACGCTCAAATGCTCCTGGAAACATGCTCCTGGACACTAGAATTAACAAAAGTTATCAATAACTCTAGACATTTCAATGAGGTCAGATAGGAAGGTTGCTCTGGTAGGTATACAGACAATAGCAGCTCTCTGGTATCACCACGTTCGATATCCCGAATGTTTATAGTTAAATCTAACGATCAGGCAGTAAATGATCAGGCAGTCCCATTTTCAATCTCGAGGCACTAAACGAGTACCTAGGCATGTAATTAATGACCGAAATACGAGTATCCTGTCTCGACGATTTGCTGTAATACATTGCATCAAGGTTTAGATGTGCTTCGCGAGCACTTAATCTTGGTCTTAGCACTTAGGTACCTCGGTCCTCAAACCGCAGAAAGATGTATTTTGAAGGCCGGGAACAGTCCAAAATATATACCCTGCAGAAATTAATAGTTTGTCATTGTGCATGCCTGTTAGAGGCGCACATACAAAGGATTTTTCTGCTTTATTATGCGACTCCAGCCTGACCGTTTCTTGCACCTGGTAACGATAAGAGTTTCACCTGCACTGCAATCAAAATTAATCTATTATATATACAAGTTATTGTGTGTGTGCTAGCCAGACATGAAATACATCACATTTCACAGCCTTCATCTTACTGTATGGGCTTATAATCATACTGCAGAAGCATAGAGTTGTACCATAGAGATAACCTATCGAATGTGCTCGACATTCAATACATCTCAGCATACACGATATCCCAGGCAAGCCCAATGATCGGGGAGGTCACCTATATCATTATCGTTTACCCCGAGTGACAACAACTGCTAGCATATATGAACATTAAATAGTTTTTTTAATAGTTTTATAAAATGGGGACCCTAGATACTTCTATCTAATCCATTTATTTGCCTGAAAGGCTGCGCATGTTCTTTGTAATAATGTTACACGAGATCTGAAAGATTATGTTTCATGACGCGTTTAGTATCCCTTGGATGTTTCATAGCGTGTTTAAAATCTGGTATGTATCGATCACTAGCATGGGAATTTCCGTTACCATTTCTAATCCCTAAAGTGTTTCGTCTAAATCACTTAGTGACTGGGGATACCTGATTAGAAGATCCTCAACTGGGGAATATGTCTGTCACCACCGAAAGTCAAGAACATCGTTCTCATGTTTTTGAAGTGTACGTGTAGAATGGTTGAACAATTGACACAAAATACCTAATATTCAATATTTTAATAAGATCGTCACGCCACGATATAACTGTTGATCTGTACACGTAAAAGTTTACACGTCTTAACGTTACCAGACATACCTTGATCTTGTCATTGTGTACGATAGTAGGTATTATTTATTTTTTGACAGTTCCAACACTGACGGTGGTTGACTTCTTTAAACATTATAAAAGATTATGTTATAAATTAATCCACTATGAATGAACTATACTTATTTAATCATAAAACTAGACTGAGAGTCTATAAACGATTTTAATATTACACTAAAAATGGCTAAGCTGGCGTAACGTACCTATTGTCTGGGATAAAACCTCTTTAGATAAACAGATGTTGGAGCAGTTTCAGATAACATACGATCACTGTATCTTTAGACGAGGGAATTGGCTGTTCGCCAATATTTTTTAAAGGATTTGTAGGCGAGAAATAACATATATCTACCTGATAATGTTACTCCAATATTGTTGAAAACAATTGATACAATATTTACTAATTATTACTTTAGTTTGGTGGCAATTTGAATATTTTAGCTGTTAAAACGGTTAAGTTCAAGTTCAAAGTGGCTATATTATAAATTTTAATAAATAAGTTCTTGGTTACCTACTAAAATCAAGAGTGTCAGAATTATAGAACAAAACTCAAGAGAACATTACTGTATCAGTATTCTTTCAAAAGACTTGTTACACATTCTTTTGTTTAATTTTATCTCATCACATTGGCGTTATTCCCTCAAACTCTACATTTGGCGACACCAGGCGAAAACAAACAGATCTCGTTAAAAGCTTATTAAAGCTTCCAGTAACGGTCAAGTGATTTAATAGAAGCGTTTTACCTGAAATAAAACGCATATTAAAATACTTACCTTACTGGAAGCTTTGCTTTTAATTCTGCCTGGTGTAACTTAACCAATGATAAAACATGGCGCTGTCCATTTTACGCAAACTAAAAATGGCGCGAAACGCCTAGGTGTCGCCAGTGGACCGGATATTCTACCGAAAAATCAGTAAAAAGTAGTCAAATTCGACGGAAACGGATGTGCTTTCTCGTTAAAAGCTTATTAAAGCTTCCAGTAAGGTAAGTATTTTAATATGCGTTTTATTTCAGGTAAAACGCTTCTATTACGTCTAGTACCCATAACACAAGCTCTGCTTAGCTTGGGGCTAGATGATGCTGTGTGGATTATCCAGCATTTTACTTATCATCTTAGTGTAGGACGCCCTCCGGCCAGGTGGGATGATGACCTGCGAAAGATTGCTGGCAGATGCTGGATGCGTCAAGCTGAAGACAGGGCGCTATGGCGCTGGCGCTCATTAGGGGAGGCCTATGTCCAGCTATGGACTAATATAGCGTTAAACAGTGTTTTACTATGTTTCTTAGCCGTGAAAATTTTAATTTAAGCTTTCTAGGATATATTTCACTGTTATTCTGGATAAATAAGCTTCTGGTTTTCCAATAAATAAATAAATAAAAATATAGGATGATGATGATTTACTTATTAATTTCAGTTAACCTCAGCCTTCTCGGGACCGGAGTTGGTCTAACATGGCCGTCGCCAGTGTTGGTGAAACTTCGCAATGAGACGGAAACTGTCCTGTCAGAGCCGATAACGTCGGAGCAAGGCTCCTGGGTGGTTTCTATTGGATTCCTCACCGGGATGCTTGGTAAGTTAGTATGAGTACAAATGTATCAATTTATTTCTATTGGTACAATAACAAAACGACTAATTACAGCTAGTATTTTCAATTTTATCCGACTGGTAAGTATTGAAATGGATCAATTGACCTACCTTTGGACTGTTTCCAACCGTCTGCAGTTAGCTCAATGGTTTCAATTGTATTTACTAGTTGTTATTGTTATTTTTTATATTCTTTAATTGTAATTTTCGTTGTTAATAAAGATTAATTTTATCAATCTTCTAAAAATCTAAGCTGCCACCAGGAGGCTGAGTGTCTGTATTGTTAAGGTGCGTATGGATAGCGCGTTCCTGGATTACGCGTACAATTGTATACGCGTACATTGGATAAGCGTAAAGCTCCTGTACAAACTGACACGAACCTGTACGCGAGATCAATCGATCCAGAGCGTTCCGCTAGCCCCAGTCATTCGCCATGACTCCGGCAAAAACAAACAAAAAAATTACAAAAAATCCATAAATAGATAACTATGAAAAATCGGGGACATACATGAGGTATTTTCGTATTCGCTCCTTGCTACTAAATGTTTTATAATATCAAAAGGCGGTATTTAATAATGCGTGCTAAATTAATTCGTTAGGTACCTACCTACTGTAGAGTTGAATGAAAAGAACTTATTTGTAAATACAAAGCACAAAAAGATTTAGTATTTAAGAACATTCGTAGAAGCTAAATTAAGCATGCTTGTCACACCATCAGTTTAGGTTTTAGATTACATACCTACAACAGTTAGGTAGGTATACTAACTATTGTGTAGGATATCTACAGGATCTTAAGGCGCAAACAGTAGCTGAATGGTCATTTTTGGAGGCTATCTACTCATAGAGGAGTCAACTTTATGAGCTGAAAAAAATATATGACTTTAATTGACATTTTATCTATAAATGGAACGTACAAAAATGTTCTACGTGTTCATTTTCCCTGTGAAAAAAATTCACAAAGTTCAGCTGTTTCGGACTTTAAATTTGTATCTACTTCTAAACGACTTAGAATTTTGTACTTTTTTTTTCACCTAAATGTCGGCAAGAACTTTGTCTTCAATTGGTACGTACGATTTTGCGATGCGACGGTTTTTCACCTTGTAAATATTATTTTTCTAGTTTTCCGTAGGATTAGTGGGCGTAAGTGGTCGCGCGGGCGACGGGCGGCAGTGCCTCGCTGGCTGTTGTACGGGGAGGTTGTGCTTGTCTGCCTAGTGCTCGCACACCTTACTCGTCGAATTTATGTTTTTAATAATTGATTTTATTTGTTCTAAGTTGTGCGCGCATGGACGCTTTAGACGACCCATGTGGCGCGGTGGGCGAAGGTCCGCCTGCGACGCAGGAGGTTGCGGGTTCGATTCCCGCCTCGGAACAAATTTGTGCACGATCTGTAGGAATTTGTTTCGTTGGTCTGGGTGTTTAATATGTATACTAAAAAAATATATCTATCTATGTATATATTGTATTAAAAATATATTAGTTATCTAGTACCCATAACACAAGCTTTGAGTAGCTTACTTTGGGGCTAGATGGTGCTGTGTGGATTGTCCAGCATTATATTTATTTATTTATTTAGTTTAAATAGTTTGTAAAAATATAAGAAAACCGACTGTACATAAGCTGTACATCACCTGTACATAAATATTTATTTTTATCGCGCAAGGACGCTTTTAGTGCTAAGTTACTTTTCTAATACCCTCGCCCTAAATATACTTTGACTGCTCAGTGTTGTTGTGTGTACGTGTAGGTGAATTATAAAGAAAATCAGTAAGCTCAAGAAGACCAGAGCTCTGAAAGCCCAAAAGTTGGTGGAAATAATGTAAGTATACCTAACTACTTCCTTCCTACCTACGTTTATTTTATTTCCCTAATTTTGTGCAATTGCTACTATTAGCAATATTAGATTTATCATGTATTTTTATAGGAGATCGAAGAAAAGGCTAATCCATCAGAAAGAAAATATTCAGACAATGGACGGTGAAAATGATGTCAAGTAAGGAACTACAAAGTTTATAATAGTATATTGGAAGTCTATGGTGTCCGCTTTCCATCGTCCAGCGTAGTACCAGGTAAAAATAAATGAACGAAGATGTAAGTAGGTATCTACCTAAATACCTACTTCTTATTTATCTACTACTCATTTATTACATATCTTATACTATTATTCATTTACAGATGTACAGTGACTGAGCAACTTGAAACTGAAGAGGAAATGCCAAGTATGCTAGAGGTAAAATATTCAGTACTTAGGACCTAGCTAATATTAGTAGTATGCTGTGATGTAATAAAATATGTATAGCTTGGCAAAAAAGAGTAGAAAATAATGGGGGCGCCACTGTAGGTCCTTATGGCAACACCTATAGCGCATCAAGATAGTCTTGATACTTAGGTGTATATTTCTGTTATACGTACATTTATATCCACACATAGTACACTAGTATCAGTAAATATTGTTTAATTGAGCAAGGTTCTCGTTATGTAAGTATATAAAGAAAAAATATAAATTAAATTAAAATTTAATACATTGTTATTAATACATTGTAAGTTCTCTCTCACAGTATTCCTTTTCTATTTTTATTAATGCTGGCACGAATTCTTCCAATCCTCCTCCGTAATAGCTTGGAACCGTTCCGTTTTAGCACACTCAGCTGCTTCCTATAAAGAAGAAACTTTTTATGATACCTTTATCTTACCTTTTTCAGTTTATTATTTAGGCACCTAATTTCTAGACCACTTAAAATACAAACGCTATAGTAACTTTATTACAAAGATATATCACAACATTTAAATTATGTAGAAATAGATTTACATATTAGCTAGTCTAGCTCAAGTATCAAATTCTATGCCCGCGCTATAGCAGAGTACGCAGAACAAACGTAAACATAACCTAACTGCCCGATGTTTATTGTTGAATATTTCACTTGTTCC
This sequence comes from Eupithecia centaureata, assembly GCA_944547425.1. Classification (NCBI taxonomy): domain Eukaryota; kingdom Metazoa; phylum Arthropoda; class Insecta; order Lepidoptera; family Geometridae; genus Eupithecia; species Eupithecia centaureata. The sequence goes on from OX155696.1 coordinate 3,233,675, forward strand.
GTGGAACTTTAATTTAATCCTGCTTTATGACCATCAAGTTACCTTTGATTCAACTTAAAATTACAAAACAAACTCTCACAAACCTGTCATATCAGCGGTTCTTTGAAAAACATTGTTGAGATCTGAAAGAATAGTTCTGGCATCAAATTCTGCCAGACATCGCCTGTATACCTTATAAATAACCACCATGGCAGCACTTCTAACTGTTTTATTCATTGTTTTTCACTTTTCGTCACTTTATCACCACCGCTTGACCGATCCAAGTAAAAAATCCGAGAATTCGTAATCTTTGTTTACAAATTTACATCAAACGTCATTGTTTTAAGAATGTTGCCATGAAACAAAAAAATTAGTTCCGTTTCTAGACTTTTTTGCCAAGCTGTAAGTATGACAATTATGTTCATGAATTTCATCAGAATTCTAGTATGGTACCTACACTTCGTGAAAAGGCAGCCGAGCAGACTGAAAGCTAATAAGTAAATACCTGTAGATACTTAGTCACAACGATTTATGTCTCTCCGAAGTGAGACACTAGTAGAGGATTCGATCCCGGTCTTTATTTTCAATCCCGGGATTTTGGGATTTGTGAAAGGCGATCCCGGGATCCGTAGACAGGTAAATAAAATCGAAGTAATATATAAAAATCAACTTTTATTTACTTTCAAAAACAAAGTAAAAATCAATTAAAACCACAATTACTTCTTTTTTCAAATAATTAATAATATAATATAATTTTTTTTTATTCTACTTTTTTACGGTAGATGATATAAAATACTAATTTAAATTACCACATAATGGTAACGTCATCAGCAGTGATCGGATATTCAGGCGTTTATTTACCTAAACTTTGAGTGACGACAGAAATCAGAAATCAATATCTTTATTTCTTTAGGCTTACAAAATAAGCACTTAGACAAGTCAAATTTAATACTATAGGTACATAATTATCAAAATAATATAAAAAATAATGTGATAATTGATTTTCAGTTCGCCTCACTTTTTTGTCCACTAGTGGAGGAGGCGAAATAGAAACCACTAGCATGTGTATAACTTATGTGTCTAATACATGTTTGCCTAATAAATAATTCAATACTATTGTCGATGTGGAACTGAGCGACATCTGGCCAAGCACTAACGTCATTGATGTAATCATTTATGGAGTAAAGCCTTCTTGATAAGATTTAGTTTTATGTACTGTTTAAACCTACGAATAGAAAGTTCAGTTGCTTCAGATGGATGATTTGAGTTGGGATTTCTCTAACATTTGGTAACATGAATTTTATACATTTTGTTTTTTTAGCATTAAGTAAGAGGTTATTGGCGGTAAACCAATTTAGTATTTGTGAAAGCGAATTATTTACATCGTCATAATTATATTTATTTCTGTCTACTCTAAAAATTAGTGATGTATCATCAGCAAATAAGACTATATCACAAAGATCTTTTGCTAGAAAGGGGAGATCATATACGTTTACTAAAAATAAAAAGGGACCTAATATTGAACCTTGGGGTACGCCTAATTCAATATTTGAGCCCGTAGATCTTTCTTTACCAACATCTACTTTATGAACTCTATCAGATAAATATGATTTCATAAGATCCAGAGCCTTTTTCTTAATTTCTTTATGTTTTAATTTCTCAATTAATGTACTATGATCAACACAGTCAAAAGCCTTAGAAAGGTCACAGAATACACCAATAGCGTTTTTGGCTTTATCCCAGGCCTTCAATATATGCCTTAATAGAACTGTACCAGCATCCGTTGCCGATCTACCCTTGGAGAAGCCAAATTGGTTTTCATGAAATAACCTATTAAGATTGAAGTGAGAGGTTAACTGGGTAAGAATATTTTTTTCAAAAACTTTACTCATTGCTTGAAGTATTGAAATCGGTCTGTAATTGGCCGGATCGGTGTGGCTACCAGATTTATAAAGAGGAACTAACTTACTATATTTCATGAGATCAGGAAAAATTCCTGCGTCGACACAGTTATTGAAAATATAGGCCAAACAAGGAGCCATTTCCTTAATAATTGAACTTAATACTTAGGTGGATAAACCCCAGAGATCCTCAGTATTTTTAATGTTAATTGATTTAAAGGTTTTCACTACATAATCAGCATTTACATAACTAAAGTTAAAGCTCTCATTACATTTAGCAACTGAAGGTTCTAAAAATTTAACAGCCATTGATGCTGATGATTTTAGAGACTGGGTAACAACTTTAGGAATAGTAGAAAAGAATGCATCAAAAGCATTGGCAATATCTTTATCATGTATAAGAATTGAATTATTAATTTTTAACCTTATTTCCTTATAACGTGGATTTGATTTACCTGTTTCGTTATTTATTAGTCTCCATGTTGCTTTTACTTTATTAGATGATTTTATTATAATATTCTTTAAAAACAGGCATTTTGCTGTGTTGCAGACTTTCTTAAATGTTTTAGAATAGTTGGTTACATACAATACAATAGAAACGCAGGATCAAGTAACATAGTTTCTCGAGAAGCATAAAGGTCATATAGTATATTCCTACTTCTATAAATACCCGGAGTGGCCCAATCAATAAACTCGACCCTTTCTCTCACTGTGCATGTTTTAAGTTTGGAAAATAATTCATTGGGGTCATCAGAACAAGGTATATTTGATACTGTTAGTTCCACTCTACTTTGAAAATTCTTGATACGGTTCTCTGTTATTGGCCTGCAGGTATATTTTTCTACAATATTTTTATCATCATAGCTAAAATTAACACTTTGACCATAAGGGTCTGATTGGAAATGCCTAATTACTGCTTTGCTGGTTGGAGTTTGACTGCAGTAAATATTATCTAAACAGGTGGCAGATGTTTGGGTTACCCTAGTGGGATCATTAAAAAGATTTTGTAAACTAAAGCACTTGAATAAGTTAAGCAATCTGTCGGCGAGGGGATTTGCTAAAATATCTATATTAAAGTCGCCACAAACAATAAGATCCTTCCTACAAGTAAATACTTCAGCAAAACTTCTTCCATAGTACATTCAAAAGCAACCTGATCTGCGTCAGGAGGGCGGTATACACACACAATGATATGTCGCTCCAGTTCCTCACAAGAAAGTTCAATAGTCCTCTCAATACTGAGTTTTACAATATCTTTTCTTTCTTTACATTTAAGACTATTTTTTACTAAAATCAAAGAGCCACCACGTATTGCAGCTTTTCTTTTATATGAACTTACAACGACACGTTCTATTATACGACACAACATGAATATTCGGGAATTCATATAAATTCCGAAGAATTCCAAAATGTTCTAGAATGTTATTTATTTCGTTGTAATCTTATTTATACATCAAATATAAAACACATTTATTCCGACTCGTTTTTCACTAAAATCGATATTTCCACAAAAAAAAAATACTAACAAAATACACAACAGATTAAAGTGACATATATTTTTTTTTATAGAAATTGCTTGAATTTTATAATTCGTGCTCCTTCGGATTCCTGTAAAAGTTGGTTTTAAAAGCTCCTACATGTCTTCGCCCCAACTTTGGGATTTGAAAAATATCCGATCACTAATTTATCAGTCAATAAAAACAAAATTAAATGACGGTTAAACGTATTATTTCAATGAAAAAGGCATGTCATGATTGTTGAAAAAAAATAATTTTACGTAAATTTTACCACGACGTGACAGTAGAGGCGGTTGAGTACCTATTAAAAGAGTGCTTTTTTGTATACTGGTACATGGTTTTATAAATTGTATTAGGGTCATTCCATTGTGACGGGTGGGACATTCTAACTCCTTTTTGCTCAAACTTCAAGCAATTTCTCAGAAACTTCCTTTGCAACCGGCTTAAAAATAACAACAAATAGAAGCCAGATATTTGTTTCAAATGATAATATCAAGAGACAGACTCTAATATCTCATTTAGCGTAGAAAATTAACTTCTTGTAAGCGTGACGGGTGGGACACTCATGACACCCGCCTGTCTGAGTAGTTGGCTTCACATCCCAAAACAAGACAAACCATTAATATTTTGTTCAGCAGTTTTCTCATATGTTGTTTCTTAAAGAATAAGGTATTATTTATTGATAAAATTAAATTCATTCAACTAATAATTTTCGAAATAATGCGTCTTATAGTATGTGACGGGTGGGACATCAATTCGTGACGGGTGGGACGAGTAACATTGAACAACATAAAAGTTCGTGAATTAAACATAAGAAACTGTTCGAAATGCAATTTATTTAGAGAGCATGTATAAATCTAATTGGGGATGGTATAAATTTAATGCTAACACTGTTTTAGAGCAGAGAAAAGCTAAAAATGTCACCAGGTTTGTATCTCATGAACCATGATAGTAAGAAAGTTGAATTTTCACAGATTATGTATTTCTGTTGCCGCTATAACAACAAATACTAAAATAACAGAATAAAATTAATATTTTAATACTTAATTATTAATTTTATTCTGTTTTTCTCCCATACAACAGACATGATTTTTGTAGGAAACCCTTCGCGCGCGAGTCCGACTCGCATTTTACCGGGCTTTTTCTATAATTATTAGCTTTTAACTTCTCCTATACTTTCTCTACCTTTTCGCGGGATTCATGGTCTGAAAAACAATTAATACCAATCCAAAATGAGCTTCAAAATCTTAATCATTATGGCAATCTACATACTACAGGTACATACGTACATTTAACACTAGAGGACTCGCGCGCTAAAATACTCCTAGAGTGCTCGCGCGGGTCACATGTGTCACCCATTATGACATAGGTTTTCTTTCTTACCACTCATGTTTGATAATAAAAAAAAGGTATAATGATACAAATCAACTTTATTTCTTACTAAATATTTTCACAAAAGTCAAAAATTGCTTAATTTATATGAATTATAAAACAAATTGTTAACCTCTCTAAAATTTACCACATTTTGTACTAATTGAGATCAAAACGTTTTTTATTCTTGTAAACACGTTAATTTGATAAAGAAATCATCTTATTACAAAGTTTACGAACACATTGTTCCTATTCAATAGTATTTTCGTCACAGCTAGGGCACACTATGATTTGGTGATCCAGACAAACACGCCACATTATCTTCGTCTTCATCAGATAGGTACATTATCACTTTCTTGTTCCGTGTCAGAAATCTGTGGAGAACCAGTTGGAACTGTTTCTTCCTCTGGATCACTATCCCCTTCCTCGTCCTCTGAGGCGCTGCTTTCTGCTTCCTCTGACCACCTACTTATAGTCAAATCATTCGATGTCGATGCCATTACAACCTAAAACAATAGGATTAACCCGTAAATTAATATGTAATAAACATTTTGGTCACGTAAATACAAAACAAATTAGTCAAAAAAAAATAAGTTGATCATAAAACAAGAGAGTAATAAATAACTTACATGAAGATATACTTGATTTTCAATCACGATGGTAAGGTTTCTAACACTTCCTCGAACGCTCGCGCGGGTGACATGCGTCACCCACGTACTTTATAAATGCACTGCGCACAAGTCAATGCACTTAGCAAGATGGTGCACTACTGGTGTGTGGGACGGTCCATACTTGAGGAATACCTGAGAGGGCAGCACTGTAGCGCGATTCGTTCAAAAGTTATTTAGCAATCTTTCGCCCTGGGTGGCATATGTCACCCGCGCGAGCCCTCTAGTGTTAAGAAATAACGAACAAAAAGTAAGATTTTTGTTACCAAAGCCCATCATAAACGAAATGAATAAATAAATAAACAAAAATAACACAGAAGAAACACAAATTCATCCAATTTTTATAAGGACCCTCATCTCCGTGACGGGTGGGACATCATTTCCATACTTAATATTTCCATGCGTAATTACTTTATCAATGTTCTTTTACGCTAAAACTATAGCTCATCGCCTAATTGTTACTTTTGCAAAGCTGGAAAACAATAGGTTTGATATTCCCAAGTCAGGCTAAAAAAATATATGTATTGCCGTGACGGGTGGGACAGGAGGTAAGCATTTAGTTGAACCCCCATAACTTTTTACCAAAAATAATCTCTTGTGATATCTTAACGCTGTTTAAAAGTTCACAAATTGCATTTTATTTCTGGATAAACACTTTTTATAATGGTTAAATAAATGGCGTAAAAACGTACTGCTAAACTTAAGATAAAACTACAGTACAATAGACAACTGCACTACGGTTGACTTCATGAACACTTAAAACTACGAAAAACGTAAAAAAAATATAAAAAATGGCCAGTTACTGTTGAATTAGTTCAATGGCTTTACTATAGTCATATGTTCAAGTCTCAATTATGCACTTTGTTTTTTTGATCTGGGGTGTCATCTTCGCTGGAATGACCCATTATTTGGTAATAAAAAGAGCTTTTACTGATAAAAAAAATCTAGGAATAATCATTACAGTTACAATCATTACAATCATAATTTAAAAAGAAAACTAAACCGATGTTTACCAAAATGATCAGATGTTCCTTTTTGTTATTTTTAAAGAACTTGGTATAATTTTAATTTTATAATTTATGATCATTACATTTACACGCCTAATTTTTTGTTATTTTTAAAAAAAATTCTCAATCCCGAAAATCCCGGGATTTGTAAAAAATAATCCAAACAATCCCGGGATTTGAAAATTAATCCCGAAATTTTTGGGATCGAAAATCGACCAGGATCCCGGGATCTCGTGATTCAGGATCGAATCCTTTAGACAGTAGGTACACCACTCATTTTACTCCGATCCGATCCAAGAATATTTAGGAACTGCGCTGCCTGCAGCTAAGTTCAAAAAAAGTTCACACTCAATCTCACATCGATAGAGTATGGATATGTGAATTCTGTAATAGTTTCTTACGTGAACGTGTACTTTCTGAAATGAAATGGGAAAGGGGTTCGAAATGTAAAGGAAACTGGGTAACGGTACATCGCCTTTTTTGTCATCTTGTAGATATCGAGTTAGGTACTTGGTAAAAACAGATAGGATTACGATCCAAATTTACAATGCGATGCAAAATGTGCAGGTCAAAATTTTATGTCGATAACGATCCTCCATATATTGACTTGTAAATTTGTAATGTAATGTAAATAAATGAAATGTAGTAGGTAAATAGAGAATATAAAGACTTGTCTTAGTGCTTATTTTGTAAACCTAAACAAATAAAGATATTATTTACTAATTTTCGTAATTTTTTTGTCTTGTTCCATTATGTCCTTTCTCCTGTAGATCAGAAATTTATTGGATCAAATCATTCTACCCGAATTATGAGTACCTACCTATTCGTTGATATCCTACTAACATTCATTTTAGATAAGAGAAGTTTGTGTGAATGTTTGTTACCTTTACCCTGGCTTTACCACGTAGGTAGGTAATCTATCTATCATTATCTTCGTAACTACTAAATAGATTTGAACAAACTATTGAATGATTGGAATATTCCACTTATTATATATTATCCACATCAACTAATTTTAGTGGTGAATGAAAATTTCAAGTAGTTAGGTAGTCTACAGACTACTTTTGATGGAGGTATATCTAGCTACAACGCGGATAGCAGCTACTAACACCATCAACCCAAGAGTCACATTACATAACTATACCTAAGTATAGCGAGTTCTGTTCCCAGATTAGGTTACTTACCATCGTGGTTCGTGATACCAATAAACCCGAAGACTAGGACAAGACAAGACTAGACTAGAAGACTAGAAACAAATATTTGCAGATATTGTAAAAAATTATCTAGGAGTGGGAATCGAATACGCATTTCTTGCGTCCTGCCATTCGTTTACCACGCCGCCCGCCGCACCCGCGCTGTCACGAATATTTTCCTTTTTTCGGTTTATGCGCGAAGACTATTTCTCAGCGCGACGACAGCGGGTCTGGCGCTGCCCGGAATGTGGGGAAGGTGCGGGGCGAAATGATAGCCGCGCCCATTCTCTCAAGGGCATCGGCTCTAGTTTGCGCCTTAATAGGGAAATGGACAATTTTCTGTCATGCTAGACGTTCTTTCTTGACAATGGTGCTGTTTAGCATAGGTACTTACCAACGTACTCATGCTAGAATCTTTAGTACTTATTGGTTTTAACTGTTTGGTTTATTTCATGTTGGTTTTCGTCTAGAACTAAAACAAATATTTACGCATAAATCTAAAGAACATTATACATTCATCGACAAAACTACACATTTCGCGCCTTACCTAAGGGTAAGTAAAGTAAAAAACCCTTATATTTCTGTCAGAATATTTGGTGTTAAAAAAATAATGGTCTATCAATCGTAGACAAAGTCAAGGAGAATCCAAAACTAACACGATAGCCAAAGATATGTAGTTACTTACAATGAAATTTATCTACTTATAACATAAAAATTCGAAGTAAAAAAATTAAGTTCAATATCACTACATAGTTTAAAACAAAGTCGATTTCTCTGTCCCTAAATCCCTATGTCCCTTTGAATGCTTAAATCTTTAAAACTACGCAACGGATTTTGATGCGATTTTTGTAGATATAGCGAGATTCAATAGGAAGGTTTATACGTATAATAAAAACGTGCGAAGCCGGGGCGGGTCGCTAGTTAGATATAAGTATCGATACCCTAAACACTGCTAACTTCTAGAACTAAAAAAACATTGTAAAGTCCCTGCTCTTTTAGAATAGCAATATCCCCAACCAATTGCCATTAAAATCAATCAGGTAAATTATTTCCTTGGTAAGATCTGATAACAACATAGTTCCTTCCGATTAATATCGGTCTTAACAGGTACAGGTAAGGTACTTATTAAAACCGACTTTTTTATTATTTCAAGCCATTTAATAAATAACAGGGTATCTGACCAGTGGTTTAGTCAGTTCTCTCCGCGGTGTTTGCAGTTTAATGCACTGCCATTCTATTTGAACTGAAAATGTAAACACACCTTTAAAATTAAAGGACAGACAGAAAGTCTTGCTATCGGTTAAACTACCTAGGTCTTAAGATAATCAAAATAAATAGACATATCAATGTCTAGGTCAAGGTAACCTAAGTTAATCTGGTAAATGGTAAATATCAGTGCAATAAAACCATAAAAGAATGATATTTTTTTACAACTTTCGAGTTTTCAGAGTTTATAAAACAAACCAAGCCGCTAATCCTACTAATGTAAAGAGTACTACACGGCCATAGGACATTAAAGTCATGTAACATATCTACAAACTTACATTCTATCTATATTTATTTGAATACCTACCTTGTAGATAACTCCCAACGAGTCACACCAAACCCAGTCACGGTGTGACTCGTTGGGAGTTTTTCTCCCATCGAGTCACACAATTACACAGGTGTCACACGTTGGACGTTCTTCTTTAAATAGCAAATAGCAAAAAAAGTTGCAACGAGTAACAGTGTGATTTAATTTTGTTCTCTTTCTTCTTTCAGCAAACATCCTGGCAGTGTTTCTAGTAGATCGAATAGGGAGGAAGTACACCCTAATAGTGGCTTGCATCCCTAAGGTTGCTTCAGGGATTCTGTACATCTGTGCCAGTGAGGTCTGGATGTTGTTGCTGGGACGGGCTATAGCTGGTGCTTCAGACGCGCTTATATTCACTGTGACGCCGATGTATGCGTCGGAAGTCGCTAGTGTAAGTATTGCATATCGTCGTTGTCATGCGAGAACTCACTATATGATAATTTTAGTCAGAATGATGAGCCCCAAAGTAAGCTACTCGAAGCTTGTATTATGGGTACTCGATATAACTGTAAAACTGTGTTTTATACTATAGATATATAGATTTTTGTTTTTTTATTATATTTATATACTTATAGAAAACACCCAGACCAACGGAACAAATTTCTGCAGATATTAAACAAATTTGTTCCTAGGCGGGAATCGAACTCGCAACCTCGCGTCGCAGGCGGACTCTCAGCCGCCGCACCATTGAGGTCGTCAAGTATGTAAGCCACAGTCGAGTTTATCAAACAAACAAAACAAACACAAATTATTTTGTGTTTATTTTGCCATTAAAAGTCTCCACTCATTGAAGAGTGGAGACATTAAGGTTCGAAACACACTGAAGCCGGATGCGGAGCGGAGGCGAAGGCGTGCCGGTTTTTCCTATGGCACCGCGCCGTCAACGCCTGCGGTGTGTGTGTAGGCTTTCATATGATTCAATAGATTACAACTCGCACGCCTTCGCCTCCGCTCCGCCTCCGGCTTCTGTGTGTTTCGAACTTTAAGGTTACCTAATTCTCAAGTTGACCAAGTTTACCTATCTCTTCCAGAAAGACATACGAGGGAGCCTTGGCACTATACTCCAGATAGTCTGTTCCATCGGTGTCGTGCTCATGCTGTGCATGGGTCCATTCCTTCCTTACCTGCTGCTCAATGGCATCTACACAGCCATCATAGTGGCCACCACTGTACCATTGTTCTTCCTGCCTCATAGCCCTTACTTCTTGTATTCTAAAGGTATTTACTCTATTAACAACGAAAATTACAATCAAGGAATAGAAAAAAAATTCAACTAGTATACACAATTGAAAGCATTGAGCTAACTTCAGACGGTTGCAAACAGTCTAAAGGTAGTTCAATTGATCCATGTCAATACCAGTCGGAAGCGTCCCCAAGACACTGGCTGCATTACCATTTACTCTATTCACTACAAGCAAGCTGAAGATAGGGCGCTATGGCGCTCATTGGGGAGGCCTATGTTCAGCAGTGGACTAATATAGGTTGATGATGACGAATCGAATCACTACATAGTATAAAACAAAGTCGCTTCCCGTTGTATGTCTGTCCCTATGTAAGTGTGTTTAGATCTTTCAAACGACGCAATGGATTTTGATGCGGATTTTCTGATAGATAGATTGATTTAGGAAGAAGGTATTGAATGTATAATACACCCGTGCGAAGCTGAGGGGGCTCGCTAGTGTATAATGCTGGACAATCCACACAGCATCATCTAGTCTAAAGCGAAGCTGAGCTGCTGGTATAGGTATTAGATGACCGATTATACTTATAAACTAGCTGGTGCCCGCGACTTCGTCTGCGCATGATTAGTATTTCGAGTACTCGCGATTTTACTTGCGTAATTCCCTTTTCCGTGGGATTTTCGGGATAAAAGCCTATGTGTTATTCCAGCTTATAATCTATCTCTGTGCCAAATTTCATCCAGATCCGTTCAGCAGTTTTTGCGTGAAAGAGTAACAAACATCCATCCATCTATCAATCTATCCATCCATCTATCCATTCATACTTACAAACTTTCGCGTTTATCAGTTCAATTCAGTTTGGTTCCCCTGGGCTATACGGGTTTTCAAAAATTTCTCACAGCATCTGAACGACGCGCGCGTCGTTCTGATGCTGTGAGAATTTTGAAAATCCGTATAGCCCAGGGGAACCAAACTGAATTTCGGGATAAAATGTATCCCATGTCCAATCGTCCCGAGTTCCATTCGAATTCATTCACTTCCGTCGTGATGCGTGGTTAAAGAATTTTTCTTTCACCCTCTCTCCCAGGGGAACCTTACCGAATTCCGGGATAAAAAGTATCCCATGTCCTTCCTTGTACTATGAACTCAAATCTTCCCGAGTTTCATTCCGATTCATTCAGCAGTTTCGGCGTGATGCGCGGTAAAGTAATTTTACTTTCATACCCTCTCCCATGGGAACCTTACTGAATTCCGGGATAAAAAGTATCCTATGTCCTTCCTCGTAGTATGACCTATAATCATGCCGAGTTTCATTTAAATCCATCAAGTAGTTTCGGCGTGATGCGCGTTTACGATACAGACAGACAGACAGACAGACAGACAGACAGACAGACAGACAGACAGACAGACAGACATGAATGAAAAAAATTACAGATTTGGCTTGAGTATCGATAATAGAAAGCCTTCCAAAAAAATTTTTCAAAATATCTTCAATGTACAGAATTGGACCTGTTACAGTTTTATTATAAGTATAGATAGATTATTCATAACTAGCGACCCGCCCCGGCTTCGCACGGTTTTATTATACACTAGCTGGTACCCGCGACTTCGTCTGCGCATGATTAGTATTTGGAGTACTCGCGATTTTACTTGCGTAATTCCCTTTCCCGTGGGATTTTCGAGATAAAATAAAGCCTATTTCTTATTCCGGCTTATAATCTATCTCTGTGCCATTTCATCCAGATCCGTTCAGCAGTTTTTGCGTGAAAGAGTAACAAACATCCATTCATACTTAAAAACTTTCGCGTTTATCAGTTCAATTCAATTGAAAACCCGTATAGCCCAGGGGAACCATCCCCTGGGCTATACGGGTTTTCAAAAATTTCTCAATGCATCTGAACGACGCGTGTGTACGCGTCGTTCAGATGCAGTGAGAAATTTTTGAAAACCCGTATAGCCCAGGGGAACCAAACTGAATTCCGGGATAAAATGTATCCCATGTCCAATCGTCCCGAGTTCCATTCGAATTCATTCAATTCCGTCGTAATGCGTGGTTAAAGAATTTTTCTTTCACCCTCTCTCCCAGGGGAACCTTACTGAATTCCGGGATTAAAAGTATCCCATGTCCTTCCTTGTACTACGAACTCAAATCGTCCCGAGTTTCAATCCAACTCATTCAGCAGTTTCGGCGTGATGCGTGGTTAAAGAATTTTTCTTTCACCCTCTCTCCCAGGGGAACCTTACTGAATTCCGGGATAAAAAGTATCCTATGTCCTTCCTCGTAGTATGACCTATAATCATGCCGAGTTTCATTTCAATCCATCAAGTAGTTTCGGCGTGATGCGCGTTTACGATACAGACAGACAGACAGACAGACAGACAGACAGACAGACAGACAGACAGACATGAATGAAAAAAATTACAGTTTTGGCTTGAGTATCGATAATAGAGCGCCCTCCAAAAAAATTTTCAAAATATCTTCAATGTACAGAATTCGACCTGTTACAGTTTTATTATAAGTATAGATATAAACCTTCCTCTTGAATCACTCTATCTATTAAAAAATTTAGATTTAAGCAGTCAAATCCCTTTGAAATTATCCCTTTGATATTTCCCAATAGGGACATAAAAGAGACTTTGTTTTACCTATACTATGTAGTGATGTGCACACTATACAGGGTGTTAGTGTGAACAGCGTTATCCTTGAAACCAGAGGTTCAGTATCATGAGTTGAGTCCAAAACCTATGAGATAAGGTTAATGCCTGTTTTAGTTTCGCAGTATTTTGATATTTTATGTCATAGATATTGTACGCGATATTATGGTCACCCTAGAACCAGGCAAGTTTCCAGGTTTGTTTCTAGGCAAGATAAACTGTTTTAAAACAAGTCTAAATTCACAGAATAATCAAAAAATTCAATAGACCAAAGTACCATGGTAGGCAGTTATTTTTGGCGTACTTAACCCTAGGCCAGTTCTTATTCTATTCATAAATGTTCGTCCCTCACCTCACACGAATGAAACGTCATTGCGAGTAAAATACACTTGCGATGTATTTGGTTGTATGACTTATGAAGGTGCTTAAAAGGTGTATCTGATTCGATTTACAACTTTGAATCATTTTTACGTTTTGCGCGGTCTGTGAGACGAATGTTATTGAATTTAGGGTTAAAGTTTATCATCAATCAATTTTATCTACTATTCAATCTAAATTTCAGTTCTTTGTACAGTGAATTAAATTCACTTACCAAAATAACACTTCACCATCACGCAACCTCCGCACGTTTTCTCACTCGTAGATTAGGTATTATTACACACTCGAAAAAACACAAATTAGTACCTTATTTGTCAGCTTATTAAACACCTTACGAACACTTGCATTTTGCATGACTGCGCATGGTGAACTGGCCATATGTACGTACGTACGTAGCCTTTGTGTCTTTGGGATAGTTTCCTAGCTTAGCACACGTTAACCTGGGATGGAAACAGCTGAGCTCTGCGTACATCGTACGAGCCAAGTTCACCAGAGCGATGGCATAAGGCCGCACCATTTCAATCCACTTTTATTTGAAATGAAATGAAATGAAATGAAATGAAATGAAATGAAATATGTTTATTTGCAAGAATACAAGTACAATTTGGTCTTAAAATTAAAATATGTCCAGTTATATTCTACCTTATCCTAGGCATGCAAATTTTAAGTCAATTTTGGAATAATATTTAATTATTTAGAATTTTAACTTATCGTTTTATAATATAATTTTAATGAAAATACTCAAAGTCATCTAAGTCCCTATAATTAAAATATTGATTAATTGAATAATAACACTTACTTAGAAGCCATTTTTTCAAATGTACATTAAATAAATTTCCTGATAAATTCCTTAAGTCCTCTGGTAAATTATTAAATATTTTTATTGTCATATAATAGGATTGCTTTTGCGTCATTGTTAATTTATATTGTGGTATTTACATTTTTGTAAGACTTCGTAACTCGTTCGTACTGAAAACAATTGACGCGCGAAAATCTTCGTCAACGACGCGACGACGTGATCTCCGTCACGCTGGCGGTCTGTCACTGAGGAGCGATCGGACGGACGGCGCCTGCGCGAGCAGGCGGGCGGCGCGTGCGGCGCGGTGAGGTGCGTGCGGGGCGCGGCAATGAACACTTGCATGGCGGGCGGCTCGTTTGATCAAAACAGGTCGACACCTGCGCGGCCCCGTCAATGTACTCGTGTGTAGTTTTACCACTTAGAAGGTGTATCGAATATTTTTGTTTCAAAAATAAATTAAAAATAGAATAATTATTTTTCATCGGTTTTGGACTCTACTCATGATGCTGAACCTCTGGTTTCAAGGATAACGCTGTTCACACTAACACCCTGTATAGCAGATCCACTTATACTATCCAATGATTATATCCATCCAAGCTTGTCTCGTAGAGATCGCTCTTGAACGATAAGACCGCCAATTGTGACTTAGTCTTAAGTTTTTTTTATTAAAGTATTTTCTATCTAAGTATCTATTATTTTAACAAAGTCAAATGACTTTTTTTCCTTTAGACATTACAGGGCTCTGGGACACGTCAAGTAATTAAAACTAGAAAATTAAGTACTAACTTAAGTTCGTCTATTCCAGGTCGCAACACCGAAGCCCACAAAGTCCTGACCTTCCTCCGAGGGTCTGAAGTCCTCGCGTCAGAAGAGCTGAAGGAGTACTCCCTCCAATCCACTTCGCCAAAGACCAGCAGTCGAGAGGTCTTCAACAACAGGATCTTCATCAAGGCTTTCGTTTTGGTTGTGATTATAACTGCAGGTAATTTTGTTTATTTTGTTTATCGTCGTAAATATTAGGTATAGAAAATTCCAGTTAGACCATCAGTTAGATTTTCGAAAAATATTAGCCACGTATTTTTCTTTGTCAATCAAACAGAAAATGACCGAGATAAAGGGCAAACTATAAATTACAGAAATAAGTGAAAAGTGTCCATATATTAATATGTGTCGTTAACATTTGATTCCAGGTGCCCAGCTAAGCGGTTTCAACAACGTCTCCTTCTACCTGCAAACCATCCTCGAGTCCACTCAGTCCAGCATATCTCCAGAGCTGTGCTCGGTGGTCATAGGACTCATCCAGCTGCTAGCGAGCTTCTGCACAACCATGGTCACGGATAGGTTCGGGAGGAAGTCGATACTGACTAGTACCCTGGTTGGACTGGCTGTGGGGATGGCAAGTGGCTGCATATCTTTCTTTTTCTGTATAAAAATATTACGTGATCCGAGAGCTGGTGATTATCTGGCCCAGGCGCATCAGCATTGCCATAAAGAGCGTGGTAATGCAGCCAGTGTCTTGGGGACGTGACGACTGGTATTGACATGGATCAATTGAGCTACCTTTACACCGTTTGCAACCGTCTGCAGTTAGCTCAATGGTTTAAATTGTATATACTATTTTTATTTTTTTCTATTCCTTGATTGTTATAAAGATTACCTAATTTTCTTCTTCTAGGTGGGTCTAGGGACATTCTTCTACATCAAGGGCGATGAAGAAGTAGTTCATGGTTTCATGAACTACCTACCTCTCATATCTTTGGTGCTAGTGGTGTACAGTTATAGTGCTGGTAAGAAGAACTACCTAGTTTATTATATTGTATATTAGCGACAAATAAAACAAAGTCGCTTTTTCTGTCCCTATGTCCCTATATCCCTATGTCCCTTTGTATGCTTAAATCTTTAAAACTACGCAACGGATTTTGATACGGTTTTATTTAGTATATAGAGTGATTCAAGAGAAAGGTTTATACGTATGATAAAAGTGTTCGAAGCCAGGGCGGGTCGCTAGTTATATGATAAAATAAACGGCGGTGCTAGTGTAAGTCTTTGTGAGACAAAAAAAACAAGGAGACTGGTGCCTAGAGACTGGGTTTATTGTGAGAACTAGATGCGTCCCGCGTAGAGGATTCGATTCCGGGATCCCGGGATTCGGGATCCCGGGATCCCGGCCTATTTTCGATCCCGAAAATTTCGGGATTATTTTTTCCAAATCCCGGGATTTTCGGGATTGAGAAAAATACTATAATAATTGTTAAAAATAATAAAAAATTAATCGCGTTAATTTAAAAACCACAAAACAATATTATAAACTTAAAATTGTACCAATTGCATAACGGCACCATTAAAAATAACAAAACTCTGATGATGTCGGTTGACATCGGTTTAGTTTTATTTTTAAATTATGATTAATAAAAACAGGAATTATTATTCCTGCATTTTGTTATCAGAATAAGCAAGTTTATTAACAAATATTACCATTTAAAATACCATGTACCTGTTCACAAAAAAAACATTCCTTAAACAAGTAATCAATCGCATCCTCGGTCGCGTCAAAATTTATCTAAAAATATTTTTGTCGACAATCACTATTTGCTTTTTAGTTAAAACATTAAACTTTGTTTTTACTGACTGATAACTAGCGATTGGATATTCGGGTGATTATTTACCTAAAGTTGGGGCAAAGACACGATAAGGAGCTTTTAAAACCAACTTTTTCAGGAATCCTGATTAATTACCGCGAATTCTAAACTACCAGAAATTTCTAAAATGATTATGTTTTTTCGCCGGAATCTTATTTATAAACAAAATAAAAGACACTTTTATTCTATTGCGTATTTCACTAAAGACGTAATATTCGAAAAATTTGGAATTTCGTAAAAAAAATCTTTTCTTCTCCGGATAAGTGAAAAACGCGTCAGAAAAGTGTGTTTTATATTAGATTGACCTATAAATAAAATGCCAGCGAAAATAAATAACACTTGATATTTTGGATTCTTCGGAATTTATATGAATTCCCTAAAAAGTTTTAAAGTTGTTTGGTTTTAACAGCTCATGTTGTGTCGTCGCTCAAAGCTAAGATAAATAAGCGCCTGAATATCCGATCACTGCTGATAACGTTACCATTATGTGGTTAGTTGAATTAGTACTTTGTACATATCTACCGTGGAAAAGTAGATATTAAAAAAAGTATTTTATTTTGATTTTAGTATAAGGTGGAGAGGGGCAATTCTGTGCAAAAAAATCAGTCAAAATTTTAAACCATCGTTGTATTTTCCGTGATTGTGTTTCGTGAATTCTGGCAAATTGGTGCTAACTAATTTTTATCTACCTTCTTCTTAATTGTGTTCATATATAAGAAAACGCTGAAATTAATGGTGAACTAGAACTAATTAGGCAAAAAACTGGAAAATGCTCGAATTGCCCGTCAACGGGGCTTTTCTGGCAGGTGGTAATATTATTTCATCTAATGATGCTATAATAGTAAAAGTAGAAGTCGATATTAATTATATTAGTTATTGAAAGTAGGAAGGAAAGGATTGTTGATTTCATGTTAGGTAAAAACAACCAGTTTTTATCCATTGATTTAATTATTTAGGTAGGTAGTAAAAGCATACTTCGTTATATTTACTGAATATATATTTAATAAATGATATATTAGTATTCAGATAGAGAACACTCAGACAAATTAAAGATTTTCAATCATATAATCTCCTAAAGCGTCAGTATTTTTCTCAGTTGCCACGAACTTGAATTTTTTTATCAACATTTACCTCAATGCTGTGGACATCACTGGTTTTTTACAACTTCATATAAAACAGTCTGGCAATTTGGGTAGCCAACTCCGAAAAAATAACCTCCGATCACAATTTTGTGGGGCAATTATAGCAGGCTCAATAACTTATAAAAAACAAAGATTTAGGAACGAAACAATTACATTAAAAGAATTTCCAGTTTAAAACAAGTATGCCTTGTCAAATCATCAAAAAACCCGCGAAAACCACTAAATTCTGTAAAATTTTAAGACCTTGTCACAGGTGTCATGCGCACTCAAAATGTCGACTGACAAGATGATGCTGTATAAAGATCAGTTAACGCGGTAGCAATTCCATCTATAGGTGATTGAATTAACCGGTTGTTGCTCTACCCGAACATAGAAGTCTCTCTCGAGTAAAAGCTACATGACCATGTGCCATAATAACCCCCTGCCATAATTGCCACTCTGCACCTTAATTAACTGAATAAATAAGTTTTTGTCTAATATTAAGTTTTGTGATTTTAATTGATTATTTATATTATCTTACTTCGTCTACGATCCCGGGATTATCCCGGGATCCCGGGATCGCGTTTCACTAATCCCGAAATCCCGGGATTGAAAATTAAGACCGGGATCGAATCCTCTAGTCCCGCGGCTCCGCCCGAACTAGAGGATTTTTCTCGTACAAAATTCAGAAATTTATTACACACTCCCTAGGGGTTATTGTGTAAAAATAAAAAATACATCTCTAATTATTCAGTCCATAGTTTATTTATACCGAGATTTGTGTGAATCGAACCAAGGAAAAAATATTTTCCATACAATCTTTACCACACTATTTAACTCCCTCAGAAGTTAAAATTTCAAAATTTTAATATCCTTTGTCCTATTCAAGGACTATCAAATGAATGATAAAAATACAACTATCTACATACCAAATATCATTTCAATAACTTAAGTAGTTACAAAGATTACTTATAACAAACATTCACACAGACTTTCCCATTTATTATAATAGTATGATAAGATGTATATTATTATGTAGTAAGATAGTAAGATGTATTGTGAGTATTTTCTAGTCACATAACAATATGAGTTTTTAAATCTTCTTTTTCCTTCCAGGTGTAGGCTCCATCAACTGGGTCCTCCAAGCAGAGTTATTCGACGATCGGTCTCGAGGCATCGGCCTCTCTCTAACTTCTCTTCTCTCCTTCTTAGTTCTCTTCTTAACTACCAAATACTTTCCATTTCTCATGACTGTGTTAGGCCCAGCGGTGACATTTTGGTGGTTTGGTCTCAATTGTGTTTTATTTACGTTGTTTATTATGTTTTTCGTACCTGAAACTAAAGGGAAAACGTTTGCTGAGATTCAAAAAGCTTTGGGTGCAAGATTAGTTGATGAAAAAGTTTAGTTTACAACTTTGGTACTTCACTACAAAGTATTAAACTAAGTCGCTGTCTATCTGTCCCTATGTACCTATGCTTAAATCATTAGAATTACGCAAAGGATTATGATACAGTTTTTATTGAATAAAGAGTGATTCAAGAGGAAGGTGTGTGCATAATACACCCGTGCGAAGTCGGGGAGGGTCGCTAGTTACTAATATGTGAGTTATATCTATCGGATCTTCGAACATAAAGAGGGAACCGATTTACAGTAGGTAATATATACCCGAATACCATAGTCTTAGTTACCTTTTATTTATTTTATTCATTTATTATTATAAATTAGCATATGTACACCCACTGCCTTTCTTAAATTCACATAATTCTTTCCATTCAAAGATTGCCTGGAAGAAATCGCTTCTAAGCCATAAGGCCTTCCTTTGTACTTATCTTATGTAAGTACCTAATGTTTTTTTTTGTAATGTTTTATTTCTAGTGTAAAATAAAGCCTTTTTGTGTTATATAGTAAACACGTTAGTATGTAGAAAATAGGCACACTCAGGCTGGTTTACGCCCACAACATGTACAACACACAGATAACACACATTAGCGACAAAAATGTGATCCTACAGTCCACCTACCTAAATACTTAGAAAGTTTGTAAGGTATGTTTATAAGTGAGGGGGTTAGTTTAAATAGTTTCTAAGTTTTAAATATGAAATTAAATATTTTTCTACCTAGTATGTAACGCATTTCGTTTAAAGGCTGTGCTCTGTGGCAAAAAAATAATGCTTGTAATATCTGTCTGTGTGTAAATAAGTTTGTGCCATTATCATGGAAGTTACACAGAAGGTTAATTGAGATAAATAAAATAAATACCTATGTATGGGCCTCAGTGTGGCCCTTGTATGTAGATGTATGTTGTTAAGTTCTTGGTAGTTCACCTATACACCACACTATGTAGTTACACTAGTTTTAGTAATAAAGTTTTTTGCCGGTTTGTTTGGTTGAGCACATAAACACAAGAGTCACAAGTTAAAGTTAAACTGAATAAACTGTATTCAGTTAAATAACAAGGCTTAGGTGGCAAATCTTCCCTTGTATGTCACTCCGTGGTAGTAGGTCACGTACTGAGTTCCATTTAATTTAGGTGAAGTAAGTAAATGCAGCGCGTGCGACTCAGAGTACCTAAATCGCCGCGTGCACAAAAATGCCGATGTAGGGTGAAACCGTACAACTTAAATAAAATAATTTTACAGAAAAACGTTCCTAGGAGAACATAAATACTAGATACTACTTTAATAACTTCTACTGCACTCTATCTGAGGTCGGACGTGAGTCACTTACTCTACTGGTCTTGGCTGAAAACCAGCGCTCTTTCACAATAGGTCTCCCATTTGTGTTAGAGCATCAAGCTGAGCCAAGAACTGTTAGACTTACGTCCACACGCATTTCTTTCTACCCGCTCACGGAAGAACTGCTTAGTACCTACCTACCTACTGTTTAGCTGTGTGTGTGTTTTTGTTTACTATACATATTTCCCGTAGGTACTTAAGTAGTATGTTTGTCTGTGTAGTTTATCATGTTTTATTTACCTATTTATGTGTGTCGTATAGTCTATAAATATTTCTCTTTCTTTCTTTCTTTCTTTACTACTACTTTTTGAGATATGTATACTGTATAGATAACTAAGTGAATTGTTATAATAAATTCGTATCGATACAAATTTGATTTTTTTATTGTTGTCATCGAATCCTGAGATCGAATCAACCAAAGAATAGGTACTTAGGTAAGAACTTACCTAACTAAGAATGAAGTAAATTGAAACCTAAACGTAGCACCGTAAACTTTTCTAGATGTTTTTTGCCTCAATAATTTTTTTTTAATTAGATTTGTCAGAGAAACATGGGTATCTAATACAGATAGAAATAAAATTAAGAATTAGTCGAAAAATAACCCGCATCTGACTATTTTTAGAATCATTTAGATATTCAGTTTATTCAGTTGTTTCATGTTGTTACAATAAGTCTTAGGTAAATATATATAATAGGCCAAACATTCCCGGTGCAAAGGTACCCTATAATGCTTGCAGCATTACCTCGCTGAATAGCAATGGCAATCGGGCAGGCTTAGTTCAGCAGCCTATGCAGTGAGAACAATTAGACATCTTACTGATCAGGACACAGCTAGGTTAGTTTACTATAGTTACTTCCATAGTATTATGTCTTATGGTATTTTGTTTTGGGGACAGGCTGTTGATATTCAGACTTTGTTCTTTAAAAAAGCAATTTATTAATTAAGGCCACGTGACTCTTTAAGGGAATTATTTAAAGAAATAAATATTTTAACTGTAATTTCGAAATATGCCTATATAATGTATGCACACAAAAACAGGAGTAGCTTTTTAAAAAATTGTGATGTTCTTATAGAAATACAAGAAACAAGACCAAGTTACACATCCTATCATTTAGATTACCTACAAAAGGTGGGGAAATCATTTATGGGTAATTGTGTGCGCTTCTATAATAAGCTTCCATCTGAAGCAACTAAGCTCTCTATTCGCAGATTTAAACAGTAGGTACATAAAACAAAATCTTATCAAGAAGGCATATTACTCCATAAATGATTACATCAATGACGTTAATGCTTGGCCAGATGTCGCTCAGTTCCACACCGACAGTAGTTTTTAATTATTTATAAAACAAACATTGTATTAGAAACATAAGTTATACAGGTGCTTTAGTGAGTTGTAGAATAATAATTCAGTGACATGCTAGTGGTTTCTATTTCGCTTTTTCCACTAGTGGACATAAGATTGAAGCGAAGGGAAAATCAATTATTATCACTTTATTTCTTACATTGTTTTGATAATTACATACCTATAGTATTAAATTTGACTTGTCTAAGTGCTTATTTTGTAAGCCTAAAGAAATAAAGATAGGTATTGATTTACTTTTTCTGATTTAATCCTTTGCACCAAGAACGAACCGGCTGTGCGATTATGCAAAAACCACCCTTCCAAAATTGATATTCGAAAGACATTTACATTTACAATAGCCAAAGCGCGCGTTCTATCCATACATTTACAACTTAGGAAAGCCATTGAAAAGTCTTTGATAAATCAATTATGGATAGTTGGTTTTAGCGTAATCGCACAGCGAAGCGGGATTCGAGTCTCCTTACATTTCATTAAATTCTAGATTGTGAGTTTCTTGATTGCCTCTTTGTTCTGTAACCTCCTTGGAGATAGAACGACATGCGTTGCAGGCGCACCTTCTCCGACCGTGCTACATCGGTCGTCATGATCAACATACAATGCATGCGGTTACAACAAACCTGCTTACTGAAATCATAATTTAATCGATAAGTACAGAATTTCACATCACCAGTTTCACATTTCAGTAGAATGTCAGACAAGAATCAAACTGACCACATACGTCTTTAAATGTAACTTAAACTGAACTGAATAATTATATCTATCTTTTTTTTTTCATATGGCATACCTACTCCACTGACCTCTATATATAGTACTTGTATAGATAGAGGTCAGTGCCTACTCCCAAATAGCAAGAAGTCAAAACAGTGTCAAATGTTCGTTTTTATAATGCTCCATCTGGTTACATAAAACATCTTTGGTCTGGACTAATTTCTTGCTCTATGACACTCGTCTATCCTCTCAATATCCTTCAGTCCGGCAGCTGTCATAAATAAATACCCGTGTATACAATGGATGAACAAATCTAAAATTCATCCTTGTTCATCAATAATACCATCCAAACTCAAGCCGTTCCTACCGCTAGTTGCTGATGTATCCACTTGTGAAATCTCCCAAGAAGTAAACCCACAACTACTTTGCAAAAATCGAATCTTCCAAAAGAAAATATCGCAACAATGCACCTACTAGATAAAGATAAGCACAAAACGAATCATTCCTGCAAAATCTGCAATAAACCAGTCAAAAAAAAGGATGGTATCCAATGCCAGGGAATGTGCCAAAAATGGGCACACTATAAATGCTTATGCTACACACCCGGTAAGATCGCTGATTTAAAATCAGGAGTTCTGAAGATACTTTGTCCATGCCCAGATTGCGGCACAGAGCCGAAAGAGATACTCGACGAAAAATTCACGAAAAATTGCCTTGAGAAGGCTAACAAAAAACCGTTAAAAAAACAGTGCGAATGTCTGAAACAACCAAACAAAACCAATGCAACGGAAACATCAGGAACGGCAGAGACATTTATGTGGCGAAAGTCACGGTACCCACCCTATGGGGCGACATATTATGGCGTAGATTTACCCGATCAGAAAACACAGGGCATTCGATTACAGTCCTGGTCTCTTATAGACATTCATGATCCGAAAGATAAGGTTCATAAAATTTATCGTAAGTATCAAAACCTTGAAATTTTTATATACTTATATTAAAGAAAATTATGTGACTCAAAAAGAGAAGCTAAAATTTTAAACGGAATTTTGGAAATTGGTATTCTAAGGTAGGGTTATTTTTTTTTTCTATAACATATCTTTATTAACAACGAAAATTACGAGCAAGGAATAGAAAAATTACAACTAGTATTTATAATTGAAACCATTGAGCTAACTGCAGACGGTTGCAAACAGTCTAAAGGTAGCTCAATTGATCCATGTCAATACCAGACGGAAGCGTCCCCAAGACAAGGGTTAATGGGGTAAGTAGAGTAAAGAAAGTAGTAAAGACCACGCGAATGAAATCGCGAGCGGACATGTATAATTTGGCCGAGCTAAGGTCAACGGGAGTATAGGCAAGTTGATACAAGGCAAGGATACCCCTAGACCAGCGGTCAGCAACAGGCATTGACGTATCGAGGTTTATTTTTATATTTCTGGGGGAGCCATTGCCTCCTGAAAAAAACAAGGTCCGTCAAATCGCATAATGGGAGTGGTCTAAACCTATTTTTTAATTACGTTACCTCTAACTCATGTATACATGATGATATTAGATCATACTTTTTCATAATTTAGGTAGTTTTTTACCAAACTCTGAAGATTCTGAGCCATTTTGTTAAACTTGAAAAAAATCACCTTGGGGTTGGCACTACACCAATCTGACAGAATGGTCTAGTTCGACGCTTTACAACATACAAAGCTAAATCAAAGAAACAAGACAAAGTTTGGCAACGGGATAATTATGTACCTCAAAAAAATTGAAATGCGTTCCTTTACAATTTGGATCGTACTGGTGCTAATCCTCAATATCTGTATTAAATATTCCAAATTACCTTACCTTCCTTTCCTCTATCGATCATAGGAAACTGATGCTACACAACCCACTCGGCATCAACTAGCCCCAAGCTAAGCAGGTCTTGTGTTAAGGGTACTAGATGATTGATTGTATGAATAAATATTTCAGTAGTAGATAAAAGGTACCCTTGTATTACCGCTTAATTACGATTGAGATGCAAATGCGTTTATCCGAATTAATATAGTCTTATAATGATGAGATGCAACTTGTTTCAGATTCTAACACGACCACACCAGTAGAACCCTTTAAGTCTCAATCCTCGACCACAGTTCAAACGTCTGCCAATATGTCAAAATATTCGATGTCTGCATCACCACCCCCAGGCATGTTAGATACCCTGGAGCAAATGTGTACAACAGTGACGTTCTTAGCGGAACAGATCCAACAAATCAAGAATAGATTGGCTTTTATAAATAATGGATCATCCGAATAGCAAGATCAAGCCCCTGGAAATAAACGCAAGTAAAATCTCGAAGTTCTCAAATCTCTTTTGAAGTTGGACCGTAGACAAATCTTTGTAGAGCTGAACCATGCAAAACAATGAGTTTATCATATATTTGACTAAGACTAAGGACTGTTATGTTTCAAACTGTCAGTCTAAAATGACACGAATTCTGATGTAGACATTGGACGTAAAATTACAAAGGTTATTTTTTCTTTCTCCACTATGATAGAAATAAACAACACCGGTTTCACACAAGATAATAAAATAAATAGTTGAATATGGAATCAAGATTCAAGTGCAATCTACGATAGGAACCATGAAATCGAACCGTGAAATTTACTTCCGACACTTATTACAATGACCTCGATGTGTAAAAAAGTAAAGAACCCATGCAAAATATGTTTAGGGAACGTGACCCGCAAGAGCGGGATCCAATGCGAAGGGGAGTGCCACAGTTGGGTTCACTACAAGTGCCTGCACTTTACTCCGGGGAAGATCAGCGACATCAAGCGTGGGCTCATCATCGTCAGCTGCCCATGTCCGGACTGTTCGACCGTTTTGCCCAAGGAGGTGGTCAAGGATGAGCCTTTCAGTTGCACCAACGAATTCTGCCCTGCGAACATACCCCCCAAGTGCTCGAACGCGTCATGCCCTTCCAATGCAGACTTACCACCGCAAGGACATAACAACCTGCGTGCTGACACCCAGCAGATGCGTTCAACGTCCCAATTCGGCCCCTGCACGATAGACAACTGCAAAACCAGTAAGGTGTCGCCAACTCATGACAAGGCAAACAGCCACTTCAGCAACAAAAGTTTAATTCCGTCCACATCTTGGTGCATCAGTGGAGACAATGTAAGGAAATCAGAGTGTGTTACGCAAACGAGGCCGACGAGTGCGCCGATGAAATTTCAACAACAGTGTCCGCCGCCGCTGCCACCATGCCTATCGCAGAAAAACTCGAAAAAATTCAAAAACGATAAGAAATCTTCCAAATCGAATAACGAAGCGATAAAGGCGATGGAACGAATGTGTACTACGATGGGCGAGTTGACATGCCAGTTGAATACCCTGATGGATAAGATGCAGCAAGTGATGGATACGCCTACGTCTTCAAACTACAGTGTGCCACCTCCACAGACAAATGGTTCACAATTACCCTGCTGCTGCTCTGGCCTGCCACCAAGTAAGTGATAGGTATACTTTTGTTTTCCACCTGTGCTAAGCGAGGCAGCATGGCACAGCAGTGAAATGTGTGAATCAGACCCATAAAAATAATAATGTTATGACTTTTGAGCCAACTTATTTGTTGTGTTATTCCACCGCTTATCTAACTCGTTTAGCACTTGATTTTTTTAATGTAAAGCCACTTGGAAGTTAGGATGGTTTGCATAAGCGAGTTTCAAATTAAAATCGTAGGATTTAAAAACTAATGAAAAGTAGCTTATGTTTTATTCCAAGCCTAGAACTACGTCTATTCAAAAGATCAGCTCGATCCGTTCAGTAGTTATGGCCTGAAGAGTCATCTATATACCTATACAAACTTAGAGTAGTTTACTTCGATTATTTATTTACAAACTAATTTTCGTCTCTGTATTTTTGAGGGTATTTCTATCCTAAGGCGTTGTCCTAATTGGGAGCGATCGTACGATGACACGATGCGTTCTCGTCGTGCGATGAGTTCAAACATACAGATTTCATCAGAGTGTCCTATTTGAACCTCGCAAGTAATCGTGCGATCACATAAAATGCTTAATAATGATCGTACGATGCCTTTAATCGTGCGATCATGCAATCAAAGTAACAGATCTCTTTTGAGTGTCCTAATTGGTTACCTACGCGATGCGTTGACGCGCGAGGGGCGTCATCGTCGTTGACGGCATCACACGATGGACATCGCGCGATCTATTAGGACACCTGTTAGGACATCGCACGACCACTTTGATCGTGAGATGAAGAACGCATCGCGCCATCGTACGATCGCTCCCAATTAGGACGCCGCCTAAGGGTTGGTAATAATTACACAGTCTACTTATTATCACTACATAGTATAAAACAAAGTCGCTTTCTCTGTCCCTATGTCCCCATGCCCCTATATCCCTTTGTATGCTTAAATCTTTAAAACTACGCAACGGATTTTGATGAACCAAAGTTATCGACATATCAAAGAATTAGCACAAGTGGCAGTGGGCCGGCCAAATCTCGCGAAGAACCGATAATAGTTGGGTAAAAGTGTTCTTGAGTGGAGACCACGACTTGGCAAACGTAGTGTAGAACGCCCTCCGGCCAGGTGGGATGACGATCTGCGAAAGACTGCTGGCAGATGCTGGATGCGTCAAGCTGGAGACATGGCGCTAGGCGCTCATAAGGGGAGGCCTATGTCTAGCTGTGGACTAATATAGGCTGATGATGATGAACTGAATATATGCAATTTTTTGTTAAATTATGTTCAAGATAAGCACATAATTTTATTTTTGCTCCTTTAATTTACCAAAGAAAAAATAATAAAGGAAAAGGAATACGCCTGATGATTTTTTTAATTCACATAATAATATGTTTCAAGTCCGTCACTTTAGTCTATAAAGAACAATGGCAAGAATCCCTTATGGCCTGTCCCAAAAATTTGAAGAACGATACTGAATATATCGTTCGATTCGTCTTAAAATCTTAAAGAACTTTGCATTTTCAGTTTTTCCATAATATTTACAGAAAAAATTAAATTATTTTTCGAAAATTGGCAGAATAATATAATTTCCTTGCATTATCTCTTCATGGCAAATGGCGGCACATTACAAAATAGGTTTCAATTCTAGAGGTTGGTTTCAGGTTAGGATCAGGATTGAAACCAACCTCCTTTGTCAGAAGGTAAGCAGAATAGAGATTTAGGTAGGTAGGTACCTATTGTATGGAACATGGTCTTAGGAAAAGTTTATTTTAGCGGTAAATTAAATTCATACTCTTTTTTATGGGTCAGAAGGGGTTTGCATTGCAACAAGTTTTTAATTTTCATACGAATTACGAACTCTTAGATTGCAAGAATCATCGTCATTAACCTATAGGTATGGGTTCACTGCTCTGCTGGAAACAATTATACCTACCCTACATAATGAGTCCTCTAGGTCTAGGTGTTATAACGCCCTGTCTTCATTTTGCCACATTTTAGTATGGACTTTCGCAGGATCGCCATCCTACCATGCCGAAGGGCGTCCTACATTACACTTACTGAGTCGCGGTCTCCACTCAAAAACTCGTTTACTCTATGTATTTCATTCCAGAATAGAAAACACAAATCGCTTACAATTATTTTCTGCTGAATTAATATGAATCTGAATGTTCATAAAGATTTTAGAGCTGTACTTTTTTTTTATTTGTTTAGCATCAAAACAAAATACATACAAAAAGCTTAACCAAAACATACGGGTAGACATATCAATTTAGATCTAGGTAAGTTCCTATTTTATAAACAAAATTACATTGGATCTCTAGGTGTTTAGGTACTATAGTTACTAAAATGTGGAATAAAACACTAGTTGGATGGATACTTATGGAATGTTACCTAGGTAAAATAATAAAGAATTTTCATTTATTAAACACATCAATAATCCAAACATAGGTATAATAATATGCAATTTAAGTAACTAAGTGTTGTATAGGTACAATAACAGAATACAGTAACCTTACCTTAGTACCTACCATATATTTAATACCTACTCATAATATACCTACTATTACGTTTCATAGTATTTAATTCATGATATTTTAGTAGTTTATTAATAATAAAAACACTAGAATTTGATGTGTGAAATGAAGAAGAAACTGATTTCTGACTGAGATAAAAATACTTTAGTGTTGATTGCCTACCTAGTGCTTTAAATTGTTGCAGTACCTATGTAAACAAATTGTATAAAGATTTCAGAATAGTATTGGTACAAAAAATACCTACCTAGAAGTTTTCTCAAAATTACACTCCGGGAATTACTTAACCGACATAGATATTACTTTTAAAGTCTGATGTAAGATGTATTGTGCAGTCAGTGCCGTCTTAAGCCTATTCGACGCCGGGGTGCGGGGCTCAGCCTGCGCCCTCGTTTTCTTTTGCACTGCAGCGTGGCACGTCACCGACGACATACTGCAGTATGGAAGGGGTCCTACCTAACTCCTAGTCAACCAAGAAAACACAATACACGTAATTTGATTATTTATTTATTTATTTCTCTAAAATAGAAGAAACGTTTAAGACCGTGAAACATTGAGGGACGAGGGCATCAAGTTCTGTAAAAACAGCGCACTGGCAAGAAGTCCAAAGTCTCGGATGAGACTCTGGGGCTGATGACAAGAAGACGAGAAACCACCCAAGCAACTTCGTCAGAAAGGTCAGACCTGAACAAGCGAATTGCGAAGATGACGGGTGTGACCTTCGGAGCTTCAACACAAGCATCATACTTGAACTTAAGCTTCGAACGCACGAAGCTTAAAACGCAGGACGGGAGGATCGTATTGTCGAAACCGGAGATCTCGGCCGAGATAAGAGGATTTTTATGGCCGCTTGTACACTGCACGCACATACCCCTCGTTCCTGACGAGACGACCAGATCCAAAGCCGCCCGGAGAACTCCTATCCTAAGGCTTGGAGCGGGAGTTTTGTGGTGCACTTTTTTAAGAAGGGTGATAAAACTCACCTTAAAAATTACAGAACCATCACAATCCTGAGCCACATCTATAACCTGTTTTCACAAATGGTCATGAATCGTCTCGCCAGGCGACTTGACGAGATACAATCAGCGGAGCAGGCCGGGTTCCGTGGCGGCGGAGGATATGGCATCACAGGCCACATTCACACAGTCAGGCAGATTATACAGAAGTCCGAAGAGTATAATCAGCCCTTGTGTCTGTCTTTGTGGACTATGAGAAAGCCTTTGAATCCTTCGAAACTTGGGCGGTTCTGGAATACTTACAGCGATGCCAAGTAGACTATCGTCATATCGAAGTGCTGAGATGTCTTTACGAAGCTGCCACTATGAGTGTCCAAGTACAGGACCAGCAGTTTAAACCCATCCAATTGCGCATGGAGTGAGACAGGGGGATATCATATCCCCGAAACTGTGCACGAGCGCATTGTAAAACATATTTAAGACGCTTGACTGGGGAGGTAAGGGTATTAACATGAACGGCGATTACGTCTCGCGCATGGGATTCACTGATAATTATGGTCGTAATGACGGAGTCACTAGAGGTGCTGAACCACGTGCTGGACGGCCTAGCCTCATCCTCGAAATTGTTTCCGAGTACACTTACCTTGGGCAGATTGTGCAGTAAGGTAAAAACAATTTTGAGAAAGAGGCCATGAGGAGGATCCAGCTGGGCTGGGCTGCATTTAGGAAACAACGTCAAGTCTTCTCGTCATCCATACCGCAATGTTTGAAAACGAAAGTTTTCAATCAGGTCCTACCCGTAATGACCTACGGAGCTGAGACGTGGACACTCACGGTAAGGCAGGTCCACCAGTTCAAAGTCACTCAGCGAGCTATGGAAAGAGCTATGCTCAGGGTTTCTCTGAAGGATAGGATTCGTAATGAATACATCCGACAGAGAATCAAAGTTATCGACATAGCTCAAAGAATTAACAACCTGAAGTGGCAGTGGACTGGACGTATCTCTCGAACCGACAACCGTTGGGTAAACGTGTTCTTGAGTGAAGACTGCGACTTGGCAAACTATTTTTTTTTATCAACAATAGACCTTCGTTTGACCACAATCTCACCTGATGGTAAGTGACGACGTGGCCGGAGATGTATCACGAAAGTCTAGAAGACACCTATTTACTCTTGTCTTGAAGAGACTCGGGTTGTAGTTGGCCGGGAAAACTGAAGCTGGCAGCGCATTCCATTCCTTAGCGGTACGAATGATAAAGGTCGAGGAGAACCGCTTAGTTCGGGTGGATGGAATATCCACCAGGAAAGGGTGGTAATGCGCCGTACGTCTACTCGTCCTGGAGTGGAAGGGAGATGGTGGAATCAGGTCGTGAAGTTCCTGTGAGCATTCTCTGAAATGTAACCTATAAAAGATCGAGAGGCAAGCGACCTTGCGGCGGTGTTCAAGACTTTGGATCTTAGCTTCCTCAAGGTACTGCTTGCCAATAAGTCTGAAAGCTCTACGTTCTATCCTTAGCCGAGCCATCCCAAACATGGCAGCAATACTCCATACCAGATCGGACCTGTGCTTGATATAATGATACAAACTGTCCCGGTGTAAAGTATCGCTGAACCTTGTTTAGGATTCCGAGCTTCATGGCTGCTATTTTAGACTTAGACTCGATAAAGACACCAAAGTTCAGAGTTGGTGTGAGAACGAAACGAAGTGTAAGACGCCTTTCGGCCAGGTGGGATGACGATATACGAAAGACTGCTAGCAGATGCTGAATTCAACAAGCTGACCGAAGACAGGGCGCTAATGGCGCTCATTAGGGCAGGCCTATGTCCAGCAGTTGTTTGATTTTTATGGAGTTTATATTTACGGCCATCATGAACTTCCAAATTCAACTTCAATGACTGTCAAAACAACAGCCGGGGTACGGAGAGTGGAGAGAGAGGATTACCTCTATCCTCTCGCCGCCCCGTACCCCGGCTGACGCCGCTGCCCGCTCGCGCGGTCCGCGGCTAGTCGGCGCACCGACTTGTAAACCCTGCGGCGGCGGCGCGGCGCGGCGGCGCCGCCGCGGCGCGCACGTAGCTGGAACTTGTGAAATACTCGTAGAAGTTCTCTCTTCCAAGTTGACTGTCTCTTCTAACTGTCGTCGGTGCGAGCGCCCGAACGGCATGTCAAAGGGCGCAATTACTCGCCTATGACAGACGCAAAGGTGCCGCGCTGCGCTCCCTTTTCAAATGCACTTTATTTTTATTGATTTAGAGATCATTTTGCTTCAAGTGCGGGCGATCGGGTGGCATTGTGTCAAAGATACACTCTCTTTGGATAAGAGATTTTTCCGCGCGCGTGTTAAATTAAATAAAATTGTTATTTGTTTAGTAATAAGAGTCATTTTAGGTTGCACATCACGAGCATAATGACAAACGCCGAAAGCGTAATAAAAGTAAAACAATGTATAGTGTTGAATACTATTTTTTCTTCTTTAATTCTACCTATTAATTTTGCGCATGTACGTATTTGTCGTAACAATTATATGAAACTGTGTAATGGCGTTAAGTTCAATGAAATATCTAAATATTCAGCGCTCGGCAGGCGCCCCCGGGCGCCCGGCGCCCGGGTGCACCGCACCCCTTGCACCCCCTGGTAAAGACGGCCCTGTGTGCAGTTAACTTCTTTTTTGCTTAACTACCCCATTGAAATAAACACTAGGTGACAGAACGGCTACACTATTAATTTAAGTTGTAATTCAACTATTTGCAGGGCATTTCAGTTACATTATCGGCAAATAACTTTTGTTGGCAATAACCAGGTTTATTTATAATAATTACATAATATAATGGTGCCTTTATCTCATATTTAGCAGGACTTCAACTGAACTTCTCGTACCTTGAAGGATGTTGGATTTAGTAGGTAGCTAGTACCTAGGTACTTACAGTAAGTACCTCTGTATCGGGAACATTTGAATTACTTACTTACTTAGTACCTACCTAGGTATTAAAATATTTGTTTCCGATTAGATTGAGTTATTATTTTTTACTTAGGTACCTCCTAATACTACACCTACCAACATAAGTTTGGCATTATTTACAAACTATAACAGTAGACAGATAGGTAAAACATTTATTTAGTTCCACAGACACACACATCAGATACAATTAACATATAGATACAATTTAAAACAAAAGGACAATAGTAGCACTGATAGTTCATTTCATATGATGCGTAGGTAGGTAAGTTTTGTCGATTTGCATTATTATTATGTATTAGCCAAACGAAAAGAAACTCTCCCTATCAATTAATTATATCGAAATCAGGCCAAAATCTAAGTACACATCAGAAACACTAAAAACAAAATAAAAATAAACTGAACCATACATAACTGAACCATTTAACAAATTGCCAAGCATTGTTTGTTTTGGTTTTTAACGTTTGACATATGTAGTTGATGGTTTGACAATCAATTGAACGTCAACGTCAAAAACAAAATGGCGGATCTCGGAGTGCTCTTAGCCCTACCTTTAGGGTCAATTTTTGCTATTTATTCAGATTTTCAAAAATTAATTTAATTTTTCCTGCAAAAATTCTTGGAAAACCAAATATGCAGTATTAATTAGAATTTCATAAGCTTTCGATTGATACCCTTGCGATCGATGTACACGATAGCCCAAAATTCTTGCCATCATTCTTTATGCAGGTCACCTCACTATGAAGATAAAACTGACAGACGTCAAATGTTACCTATTAAATTTGCCTGACTTTATAAACTAAAACGTAGCATCGGCCCTCTTGTCAATTCTAATGTACCTAACTCCATCGAGCGGTGACGTTCTAGGTGACAGGTTAATTGTGTAAGTCTTTGCAGGTGGAATGAATAACAAACAATCGATGGATTCATGCTGTATCCCGCCTCCTTGCTTTGGGCAAGACCAACAAGAGAACAGCTATAGTGTTCAGCCGCCGCCGTGTTGTTGTCCCTCCAACCCAGCAAAAAGAAATAAATTCTATTGAAACTGACCAACAAGTACCATTAATACCCTAGATGGTGGCTAGAATAAAGAAAAGTTCATTGTACAATATGTGAATTTTTGAAGGCCAATTTTGCAAAATTTTATGCTAATTTTACCCGATGGTGCATGGAGGGTTACGTTTGTACATTATTACAACAAAAAGGTGTTTAGATGCTCTTTCCTGACCTGAAAATGTTAGCTGGTTAAAGTTGATCCAAGTCACTGTATTGTATTATTTGTCAAGAACTCAATTTTACACAGAACATGCTCAGTCCTTTTCCAAAACACCGACCCGTGTTTTATTTAGCGCGTAATTTCCTACCCTGAGACTATTTGTAACTAGCTAATATTATTTTATTTTATTTCATTTATCCAAAAACAATTTAAATCGTGTATGGATATCATTAATTAGACATTACTTATAACTATTACAAAATTGGGAAACTTAAAGTAAATTAAAACAAATAAATAAAGACAATCAATTAAATTAAAAGCATGCATTTTATATTATGTTATCTTTCATATTATGTAGAGAAAAGCACATTCTCTTCATCATGGATGATAGATAGATAGAAAATTATTTATAGCACATTAATAAACAAAGTGTTCGCGCTGCTTATCATCATCACGTCAAGAACCCTGGAAGAACGCCATCTACTGGCGGACGCAAGAAGCTCGTCGTGGGATAGGGCCATTACTGAACATACATCGGATCGTACCTAGCTACGTCGGCGGAGTGAGCGGGCTTCTCGTCGTGTCGGTCATAGCAGTCGGCACAACTGTCATTTTTTTCTTACCTCTCTGTACTCGTTCGTTCGTCGCTGTGCAAACACACATCTCTTGTATAGATTTAAGAATATACGTTTTTTACCAAGTTTCAATAAATTCGAATCATTGAAGACGCACCCGATGACCCCCGTAGCTTAACCATTGGCCCTACGAACCGGATTTTGCTGCGTATGCTGGGAGAAGAATCAATCTTCAGCCTGCTCGTGAGAAGTCGCAAGTCATCGAAGCACTTCGCAAGCTGTGGATACCAACCAGCACCCAAGACAACGGTCAGGTCATTGATCCCGTCTAATCCTTCCTTCCGTTCCCATTTGTGCTAAAATTGTGTCGTTTGTGCATTCCAGAAAGATACAGAGTGCCGCGTCACCGTTACGTACAGTTCCCGCGCTTTTGAAAAAACGTGAGTACCTTATCTTATTCTTTACATAGGCCTTCATAATGGGTAGTGAAGATAAATTAGGTATTCCTAGCAATAAAACGCCTCAAGTTTCTCCGTCTAAAAAGCGTTCTGACGATGAACTTTTAATTCTCAGACGTCAACGGGGTAACCTAAAATGTAGGTTGACCCAGTTTCAAAATTATCTAGATCTCTTTAAAGATACTTGCCCATCTAAACTACAAATCAAAGAAATAAAGTTTAGAATGCAGGCTTGTCAAGATCATTTCAAACAATTCAATGAAATTCAAAGTAAAGTAGATTTTTTAAGTTCAGAGTCAGATGCCGATTCTAACAATGAATATGTTCAAACGTTCGAATCTTCATATTTTCTAGCCTTAGCAATAGCTGAAAGTTTAGTCGAAAGTGTAGAAACTGGAAACAACAATACGAATGTTACAAAAACTAGCAGTTTCCGTTCGTTACCTGAAATTAAACTACCCACGTTCAGTGGAAAATTTGATGATTGGCTTGAGTACAAACATGCATACGTTACCATGATCCATAACTGTCCTGATCTGGATGAAATCCAGAAGTTCCATTACTTGCGTTCTTCACTTTCCGGTACCGCCTTAGAAGTTATAAGTTCTTTTGAGTTCACGCCTAGGAACTACCTTCACGCATGGGAGTTATTGGAAAATAGGTTTCACAATACTAGGCTTTTAGTTCAGAATCATATGAAAGCTTTGTTCCAAATGTCGTCTTTGAAACAGGAATCATCTTCACAGATTAGAAAGCTGATAGATACCGTCATGCGAAACATTCGCTCACTTACTTCGCTAGGCGAACCCACTAATTATTGGGATACGATGATAATCTACCTAGTACAGTCGAAGTTAGATACGTCTACTGAGCGAGAGTGGGAAATAGAAAAGGGTTCTATTCATGCTAGTTCTGATCGTAGACTAAAATTGGACGATATTCTCTCGTTTCTTAAGAAAAAAGCGGACATGTTAGACTCAATTAGTTCAAATCAAAATAAAATTCAACAAAAGTCGCAAAACCAATCAAACTCACAAAAGAACAATGCGTCTGCACATACGAATAGCTATGTGTCAACAAGCGAGTCGGCGGGAGCAAAAAATAAGCATAAACGTAGAAGCTTTAATTGTAGTTTATGTAACGGTGATCACGCGATTTATACGTGTTTTAAATTTCTAAATATGTCAATCCAAGATAGATTAAAATGGGTTGATAATAAGAAGTTATGCCGAAATTGTTTACGTGCAGGTCATTCTATTCATGATTGCATTTTCGGTCCATGCAAACAATGTCAGAGTAAACATAACTCACTTTTACACCTCAAGTCGGGTAACGAGGAGTTAGCAGCTGAGAGTTCGTCTCAGACGGCTCCATCAACCGCGTTGCACTCCTTATCAGTAGGTAGTGTAGGTACTTACCACGGCAGTGTGAACGAATGCGCTCGCAACAGCGGCGATAGTTTCACACCATGTAACGTACCGCAACCGGTATTGTTATGCACGGCTTTAGTTGAGGTGGCAGACAGTGAGAACCATTACCATACAGCCAGAGCCCTTCTGGACAGTGGTTCCCAACACTGCTTCATTTCAGATAAATTACGAAAACGAATCAATGCGCCTTTATTACAGTCCACAATTCAGATATCAGGTGTGTCACAGACAGTGACACAATCAAATCATTCATGCGAATTATTAATGCGTTCTAAAATAAACGATTACAGTGCAAAGGTTAAATGCTTTGTCTTGCAGCGTATAACAAGCAGTTTACCCTCGACAAGCATTGATCCCGAGCTTATACGAATACCGGACAATGTATACCTAGCCGATCCCACCTTCAATATTCCTTCGGAAATCGATTTATTGATAGGTGCAGATTTGTTCTGGGAATTACTTGACGGGACTAGAATCCGATTGGTAAACGGACCATTCCTTCAGAATTCGAAGTTAGGATGGTTACTTTCGGGTCCTTTATACGATTCTAAGAACTTAGATAGCCATTCTAAAGTTCACTGCAATTTCAATCAAACCTTAGACTTAGGTTTAGATGAGCAACTTAAACGTTTTTGGGAGTTAGAGAATGTCCCTCAGGTAGATAAAGGCCTTTCAAAAGATGAACAATTTTGTGAGGAATTATTTACCACTACAACTAAACGCGTATCAGGGGGTAGATTCTCAGTCCGAATCCCGCTGAAAGAATCACCGGAAGCATTGGGCGATTCATATAATTCGGCTAAAAATAGATTTTTGTCGTTAGAACGCAAACTCGAGCGTTTACCCGAATATAAACGTATGTATTCAGAATTCATGAGTGAGTACGAGGCCTTAGGCCATATGAGTCGGGTTGATAAAGTCGATGAACCTAATTATTTCCTACCACATCACGGTGTATTTAGGGAAAGTAGTTCTACTACTAAATTACGCGTTGTTTTCGATGGTAGTGCTGTGACCACTTCGAATAAATCACTTAACGATATACAGTATCCAGGTCCAGCCCTACAAAATGATATATTTTCAATACTATTACGCTTTCGACAGTATAGGTACGTAGCTTGCGCTGATGTTGAGAAAATGTTTAGGCAAGTTTTAGTACAAGCAGATCAAAGATCACTCCAGCTCTTACTGTGGAGAGATTCGCCAGCAGAACCCTTAGGTACCTGGTCATTGAACACAGTAAGCTACGGCACTGCGTCTGCGCCGTACCTTGCTATTCGTTGTATACGTCAGTTAGCGTTAGAATGTAGCGATGACGTCATAGCTAGAGTAATTAGTGAGGATTTTTTCGTTGACGATCTTGTTACAGGTCACGATGACTATCACCAGCTGTTAGCTATATGCGATAAGACGTCGAAAGTCCTACAGTCGGGGTGTTTCCCACTGCGTAAATGGACATTCAACGCTGACATAACAAACGAATCTTGCGCTCATACCTTTGTTAGTGAACACACACAAAACAAAACGCTTGGTATAGGCTGGCAAAATGTTCAAGACGAATTGCATTTCACTACTAAATTAGATAGCAATAAAAAAGGTGTTAAATTGACAAAACGAATTATGCTATCAGTAATTTCGCAAATTTACGATCCGCTAGGCCTACTTTCGCCTTCAGTCATAATAGCAAAGATTTTAATTCAAAAATTATGGCTCGACAAGATAGGATGGGATTCTGCCGTTTCGGAAGATCTCGCGTCGACTTGGAACAACTTTATTAGTACGTTGGATTGTTTACATAAATTACGTATACCTCGTCACGCAATAAGCGATACAGCTCAATTCACGGAGCTTCATATATTTACGGACGCATCTCAAAACGCATACGGTGGCTGCGCATACATACGATCGTATAGCGATGATTCTCAGGTTACCGTTAGGTTGTTGTGTGCAAAAAGCAAAGTTTCCCCTCTCAAATCTTTGAGTATCCCGAAATTAGAACTTTCCGGTGCTTTAGTGGGAGCGAGGCTTTATAAAAAGATAATCGACTCATTACGCTTAACATTTAGTCGTGTATATTTCTGGACAGACTCGACTATTGTCATTGGTTGGCTACGCATGTCTCCACATTTGTTAAAAACATTTGTACAAAATCGTGTTGTCGAAATTAACGAGTTAACAAATGATGCGGATTGGCTACATGTTCGTAGCACAGACAACCCGGCCGATTTATTGTCCAGAGGTATGCCGCTCGATTCATTGATCGATAGTACGTTGTGGTGGAATGGCCCATCCTATTTACAGAATAATAATCATTTTTTCTCAACAAATAAATCAAATGAATCCATTAATTTAAACGAGCTACCCGAATTAAAATCGCAATCATTTAATTTAATATGTAATTCTAATCCAAGTGAAATTATTCAATTCAATAAATATTCATCATTCATAAAGCTTAAACGTATAGGTGCGTACGTACTACGATTTATTCATAATCTGCGCCTGAGACGCGAGGAGCGTGAAACCGGTTTCTTATCAGTGACCGAGCTCGATGCGTCGCAAATGATGCTTGTTAGGCTATCGCAAATGCATTCATTTCCTGACGCTTATAAAAGTTTGCTAAATAACATTCCAA
Organism: Eupithecia centaureata; assembly: GCA_944547425.1. Lineage (NCBI taxonomy): Eukaryota > Metazoa > Arthropoda > Insecta > Lepidoptera > Geometridae > Eupithecia > Eupithecia centaureata. The sequence continues at coordinate 3,272,686 of OX155696.1, forward strand.
TAAAAACAAATAGTAAATCTAATAATTGTATATCAGGTCTGAATGTATTTTTAGACGAAAATAAATTAATTAGAGTCGGTGGTAGACTAGGAAACTCATCTGAGTTTTCCTACGAAAAGAAACATCCCATATTATTGTGCAGTAAACATTCTTTAACAGTGCTATTAGTACAATATGAACATAGACGTTTACTTCATAGCGGACCGCAGCTACTTTTATCCAGCTTACGTGAGTCTTGGTGGCCGCTGGGTGCTAGAAACTTAGTTCGGAAAACTGTGCGTGAATGTGTTACTTGTGCGCGAGTCAAAGGTAAAACTTTACAGCCTATAATGGGCAATTTACCTTCTACGCGATTGGATTCTGGATTTCCTTTTGGTCGTACAGGGATGGATCTAGGCGGAGTGTTTTATGTCCTTAACAAAAAGGGCAGAGGAGCACGTCTAAGCAAAACGTATGTATGTCTGTTCGTCTGTTTCCTAACTCGTGCGGTACATCTAGAACTTGTTTCCAGTCTATCCACTGATGACTTTATTTTAGCATTAAAACGTTTCATTAGTAGAAGAGGTAAACCTGATTCTATTTATTCAGATAACGGAACAAATTTTGTAGGAGCTGAAAAAGAGTTCTATACCTTTTTAAACTCAAATTGTAAACAAATAATAGATTACACATCTAACGATGGAATTCAATTCAATTTTATTCCACCATATTCACCCCATTTTGGAGGCCTGTGGGAGAGTGGCATAAGGGTTGTAAATATCATTTGCGTCGTGTAGTAGGTAACGCGAAACTTACTTATGAGGAATTGAGCACAGTTTTAGCACAAATTGAATCTGTCCTCAATTCCCGCCCTATGTCCCCTCTGTCTCCAGATCCTAACGACTTCACTCCATTGACTCCTGGTCACTTCCTCATTGGCCGACCGTTGACTGCTCCAGCTGCGCACGATGACCTCACAGATGTCCCGATGTCACGTCTGAACCGGTATCATCGAATCGAGCAACTACGTCAGCACTTCTGGCAGCGGTGGTCAAAAGAATACATCTCGGAGCTTCAGCAGAGAACAAAATGGAAGTCGAACCAGAAGGACATTCGCCTAGAAAGCCTTGTCCTAATAAAAGAAGACAACCTGCCTCCACTGAAATGGCGCTTAGGCCGCGTCACGAAGGTGTTCCCGGGCACGGACGGTGTCTCACGAGTTGCCGAGATACGAACGGCAACTGGAATGATACGAAGGGCGTTCTCCAAAATCTGCCCTCTGCCACTGGAGCCAGCAGACAGCAGCAGCCAGTGATGTACTATGACAATCCCATTGTTGGAAGCCGGTGCTTCCAAGGCGGGCGGTATGTTCGCGCTGCTTATCATCATCACGTCAAGAACCCTGGAAGAACGCCATCTACTGGCGGACGCAAGAAGCTCGTCGTGGGATAGGGCCATTACTGAACATACATCGGATCGTACCTAGCTACGTCGGCGGAGTGAGCGGGCTTCTCGTCGTGTCGGTCATAGCAGTCGGCACAACTGTCATTTTTTTCTTACCTCTCTGTACTCGTTCGTTCGTCGCTGTGCAAACACACATCTCTTGTATAGATTTAAGAATATACGTTTTTTACCAAGTTTCAATAAATTCGAATCATTGAAGACGCACCCGATGACCCCCGTAGCTTAACCACAAAGATTATCACCTAGTTTCACGTCAATAAATTGTTCAATGATTTGTTAAATCCACACCATATTAGGCCGTAGATGTGCTACGTCGTAGAGGGTCTACGAAAGTGCCTACAAAATAATTATGATAATTTAACATAATAATAAATAATAACTGGGTAGAGGGGACTCTTTTTTGATCGAGTTCCAAACGCCGCGATTTATGTACCTACTTCCCCCTTCACCTCGTTACGTTTCCCCTCTATCGTCCAAGCGTGTTGCCAGGGTTGTTACTGCACTGTACCGCCGCGCCTTTGCGAGGTGAGGCGAGTGAGAAAAGGTCAACGACCGATGTTCATGTACTTTTATTCGGTATCTAATTGATTAAATAGGAATCTACGAATTTAGGAAATGTTACTTAGTTTGCATACCTGTCATTATCTTTTAGCAACCTAAAAAACTTCAATTAGGCTTCATTTTTGTGTTATTTTTACAAGTTTTACAACCGATCACACCACAATAACTTGACCGTGACGTCATATTATAGAAGTAGGTACCTATACAAACATTAAAATTAAGGCTGGAGCAGACCGGATGCGTATGCGTGACTACAACGTAGTCACGCGCGTAGTTACGCCGTAACCCAAGGTCACATCGGGTTACGCATACGTCTACGCTTACACTTACGCGATTGAGCTGAGAACGCAACTCAGGCCCCGTGTCCGGCAGCCGCAGCCATATTACTGTTTTTGACGCTGTTGTGCACGATGTCTCACGAAGATTAGGTATATGGATGGACCTAGTTGTTCATCTGACGAGGAAGAAGCAATATTACTACTATTGTCCCAGAATACGATACATTTTTGTAGTTTTTACTTTTTGGATTGTATATACATTCATATTCCGCACAATTTCAATAAGTTTTTTTTTTATTGCTATTTGGAGTACTAATCAAAACAAAAAACAAACACTTTTTTGTAATAAAATACAACAGATTGCAGTTTCGCACATAGGGCAACGCACAGCAAAGGTACGTGAGTGTTCAAATTTGTTCGGTGTGACTTACATAATGGCGCGCGATTGAATACAACGTCATCAACGCGACGTTGCCGTTCTGCTCTGCGTAAGGTACGGCGTAAGTCACGCAGCCTGTTTGTGTCTCATACATTTCCATACATTACAACTCAGTGGTACGTGCACGTCTACGCTTACGTCTACGCATACGCATCCGGTCTGCTGCAGCCTTTAGAGTGCGGCTTCGCTGGCTGTGACTGCCCGCCCGCCGCCCGTTTAACGTGCAGAATCGCGTAGGCTAAGATCGTGACTTTGAGCGCGTTCGGAGCGAAGTTTCCCTTCTACACTGTTTTTGTCTATCTTATGGTTATAGTAATAAAAGACAGGGCGCTATGGCGCTCATTAGGGGAGGCCTATGTCCAGCAGTGGACTAATATAGGCTGATGATGATGATGATGATGGTTATAGTAGAGGTAGTATTCTTTATCAACAATAGACCTTCGTTTGACCACAATCACATCTGGTGGTAAGTAAAGACATGGCCGCAGATGTATTACGAAAGTCACCTATTCACTCTATAGTCTTGAAGAGACTTGGGTTGTAGTTGGCCAGTGTAGCGACATCTAGCATGATGTGAGCTGAACTAAAAATGAAAAATGAAATAACAAAAATTCTGAGTGCAAAAAGTGGATCACGTGACCATTATTCCTAGATCGCGCAAGCGTTGGTTTCTGCAACATCTAGCCTATATAGAACTTTCCGACATCAACTGTCGGTCGAAAGACCCCGGGTAAGTGGGCCAGATGGGCCGACCCGGTACAGGGAAGATCTTCTCCTGTAACTCTTTGGGGGAATTCCACCTTTAACCCCCAAACTGGTGACCTCCGTCGTGCCAGCCGTCGACTACCTCGGACGATTCTTGCCGACACCCGACGACTGGATTCCTCAACACGATTCCTTCAACGACCAGCGCAGCACTCCAGCCATCAACGATCATTAACATCGTCAGCAGCAGAGCACTCCAGCCATCAATGATCATCATCATCAGCAGCAAAAATCTACCTTCATCTCCTCTCTCTCCCTCAAGTTTACCTTCCGGACCAGCATCATCCCTCAGCCTCCGCAGATCCATCGCAGCCGCCCCGACTTCCTGGTTCTGCAGGCTTCTCCCCTCCTCGATAACGCTTCGTGGAGTTCCTCAGCGGCATCATCTGGGCATACAGTCTCGACTCACCGAAGACTCACCCGGAGCACCGCACCGCGCTTCATCCCGACTCACCGTGGACCGTCTCGACTCACCGCAGACTACAAGCGCCGCGCTTCATCCCGACTCACCGTGGATACGTCTCGACTCACCGCAGACAAGCGCTCTCCCGTCCCCAACCTGCTCATCGCACCAGTCTCGACTCACTGAAGACTACGACGAGCTAAGCTGGACACTGGATACGTTGATAACAAAAAAAGGACAAATGACCTTTCGGTCTGGAAAGGGAGTGATGTAGCGACATCTAGCATGATGTGAGCTGAACTAAAAATGAAAAATGAAATAACAAAAATTCTGAGTGCAAAAAGTGGATCACGTGACCATTATTCCTAGATCGCGCAAGCGTTGGTTTCTGCAACATCTAGCCTATATAGAACTTTCCGACATCAACTGTCGGTCGAAAGACCCCGGGTAAGTGGGCCAGATGGGCCGACCCGGTACAGGGAAGATCTTCCCCTGTAACTCTTTGGGGGAATTCCACCTTTGACCCCCAAAGCCAGGAAAACTGAAGCTGGCAGCTCATTCCATTCCTTAGCAGTACGAATGATAAAGGTGGAGGAGAACCGCTTAGTTCGAGTGGATGGAATATCCTCAAGGTAAGGGTGGTAATGCGCCTTACGCCTACTCATGTTACTAGTATTGCTAAGAAGGAACCTTAGTGTCGCGCTAGTCTTTCTCGAGCAAGATTGAAGAGAGGTATTCTTGATAAGTCCATACCATAAGCTTAGGATGTACTGAAAGATACTAATGGACCAGAACTAGCGAAAGAGAGTGAGCTAGGCTGACAAACTAATGCAAACGAACCAGTGTGGACGTCATGGCGAAAGCAAGCGAGGGCCATTGTTCGCTTTCCGTGCCCGCTCGCGTTAGCGTCAGGACCCCTGGACCAAGTGCGATATTTTATATTTGGAAACTATCAAATTCCAATACCTTTTCAATACTATTTGATACCTCAGTTAAATTATTTAGTACCTCGATGAGCTGTGAAATAATTTGAAAAGAAAGTGGTCAGACATTCTGACGTCAGGTTGTCTGGACCACATCTTTTTCACATAGTTAGAGGCAGTAAAACTTGAAAAATCCTTTGTAAATATTTAATACCTTTTTAATACCTTCCAATACCTCTTTATTTCAAACATTTAAGCGTCGCAGAAAAAAGTTACGGATGAATATTAAATTTTGCAGGAAGGTTGTTCGATACATATCTAATTTACCTACCGCAGACATAACACTAATCTTGTGAATGCGTAAGTTTGAATGTCGAGATGTAAATATGTGTGGATGGATGGATGGATGTTTGTTAACTCTTCATGACTATGGATAGGACTGGATGAAGTAAAAAGTAACTTTTTATGAAATTCTGATGAATGAAATTTCATTGTATCTTACGAATAAGGTTACAGTTGCAAAACAACAACTTTCAAGGAGACGGTTTTTTCTTATTATTTTGATTATTTGCGGCCAAATTCTGATAGGCAACCTGGTAGATACATATTATCTTTCTTACAAATAAACATAAAAATTTGGTTTTAAGCACAAAACTATGCGGCTGTCCCAATGTAGTTTGTGTTATTGTTTGTTAACTCTTCACGACAATGGATAGGACTGGATGAAGGTAAAAAATACTGATGACTGAAATTTTGTCGTATCCTACGAATAAGGTTACAGTTGCAAAACAACAACTTTCAAGGAGACGGAGAAGACAAGAGATAAATTTATTGGGAAACACTCTGATTATATTTCGGGACAACCGAAAACCGGTAATAGTGATTTAAAAGGTGATAAAAAGAAAAAAAAAGCCAAAAGAAAGAAAAAAGTACAAAATATAAGCGATAATCAAATATTTTATGTGAAAATGTTTGACTTCACAAAACAGCACTACAGGAAGACCAGCGTTGTTGATTGAATTTTAGAAATCGCTGGAACATGTACCTATGTCAATATTCAGTCTACATCTAATTCTAATGGTTTCTGAAATTGTTTCAAATTCTAAATTTCATAGTTTATTTAATATCACGTATTTTTTCTTACGAAATTTTTTCTTAAAAAACTGGGGGTTGTGCAATAAAATTTTAAAATTGATGACAAAAACATTCCCTTGTATAAGGGATGGGTTTTAATCTAAAAGGAAATTGTACGTAAGGCTGCTCGTAATCACTTTTATTACAATTTCTCAACATTTAAGATCACAAAAATATAATATAAACACAAATGACTAACCTTTACAATAAGTTTGTCCAGCAGGACACCAGTAACAAACACTTTTTCCTTTGAGGTCTTTCCTCGTCGAATTACAGAATGAGACTGATCGTTTACGCTCTAGCGACTATATAAACATGACGTATGCCAACATGTCTGAAGTACGCAGTACTAGGTAGTACTAGTCATTTTAGTGTCAAAAATACAATTACATAATTTGAACGATTTTCGTTGTTGAATAAATAGTTTAATTATTTAGATAATTAACTGTATATAAATATATATTTTACAATTCAAATACTATTGTAAAGGCACCGGAAGTAACATATTCGTTTATGATCAAATCACGTAAAAATAATTAATGATAATTAGAATATTCTACCATGTTTTATTATTGTCTCCTTACACTTGTTTACAGATTCACTGCAAACATGACGAAAGTAAAACTTTATGTTAATAATAAAACATGTCTTCTTCTTTATTCTGTTTTTGACACTCATATTGTTCTCTATTTCACAAATAAGCGTACACGCAGGCAAAGTCGCGGGATGCAGCTAGTAATTATAAAAATATATATATTATAAAACTAAATAGCTGGGAAAATATGGACGCGCAAAGCTAGAGATAGAGAGAATTGGAGATCCTTGGAGGAGGCATACACCAGGTCCATATCACAATTAAATAAACTGACAGCAAGAAACACGATGACTACGAATGAATATTTTTATTTAATGCATGACAAACTAATATTTAATTATTTTCTTGTGACTGACTAAATAATATAATTTTTATCTTTAATTCAATCGTAGGTTTAAGCAATGTAAAAGGAATTCTTTATTATATGTCTTGTAAATTGTTATGAGAAATTGTTGTGATATGTGATATCGGAATAAAGCGCTTTTTATTTATTTATTTATATTATAAAACTGTTCAACAGAAAAAAAATATATCAAAACGGTGGATCACCGGCCGCGAAGCTAGGCTGAAGCAGCTGGTGACTAGGGTTGCAGACAGAGGAACTTCCTGACAATACGCGCCGAGTCCAGGAGAACCCCTTTTTGGATCTGGGCCTTGACCCAACTTACTCTCTATTTAGCGAGTCTCTTGAGATGTTTATAGCGGCTCTTCGTTACTATTGGTCTAAGATTAGCCCGCTCATACGGCTCTCCCAAACCAAAACCTTTTTTTGTAAACGCTTTTATCGTCATCCGTTTCTTGAATTTTGAGCCACGTGTTATGAAAAAACACCCGTATTTCATCTTATTTAGAATCAAAGTGACGTGACCCACTAATCCTAGTAACTCCACTTGCTACATTGCGAAACAAAATCAAAATCCTAGCATGTAACATTTCCATTAACATTTCATTCATAGTGTTTGAGTTTGAAATTACTACTTACTAGGTTTTTCAATTTGGGATTGGCTATTACTAAGTTTTTAATAAATGTCTTTTTTGATATTTTTTTTGTACCATTTACTTATTATTTTATGTCAAATCAAGCTAAGTCAGGTCAGCCAAATTTGAGTAAAACTTTTAAAAACTTGGTTTTTAGTGACGAACACTATAAACTATTCCAATCTTCCAACTTTAAAGCCTATTAAGAGACTATACTAGGTTTTTGATTTTGTTTCTTGATTAATCGTCTGAAAATATTTATGTAGTAAGTCTCATAAAACGTGTATGTGCTACAGTTTTTCGATTTTAATACTTTCTATTTGAAAAAAAAAACATTACCAAATAATCACGAACAAATAGTTCATCAAATTTCTTACTATTGAAGAGGCAGGTAAAAAATTTTGATTCGCTTCTCCTGTAATTTTTTCACAATGGCTCTTACTGGCTTTGGTTTGGGACAGCCGCATAGTTTTGTGCTTAAAACCAAATTTTTATGTTTATTTGTAAGAAGGATAATATGTCGACACTCCCTACGTATCTTCGTGTAACTGCCAGATACACACTTATACGTTTGATGCATTTTTGGCATCTACACATGCCAATCTATCATTATAACTTACAAAAAATCAAAAATGTCTACTCTAAGTACGTTTTTCTTAATCGTATAACTGTCCAACTTCATTATTTTCCCGCCATATAATGCTGTATCTTCCACATACACACTTTGACGCGGGGGAACTGAGGTGCGGGTAGCGGTAACTGCCCGTTGCACAGTTCTTGCGCGGACAACGAATAGAATGCGTGTGCAAGTCGTAAATATTTGATTGCTCCAAAATGACAAGTGAGCGTTTCCGATTCCTGAACAATTTAAAAGCAGATGCTACTAAGAAAGGAAAAGCAGATATCCTAGACCCAGCTATATCTACTACAAGACCAGGTAAGTAAATCATAATTCATGATTTACCAACTTTTTGTACTTTTTGTTGTTCAATCATAGTTATTAGGTTTCTTGAATCAGTTGTGTGTTATTACCTTCATTGCTGACTAAATAGACAATTTATTAGTAAGTACATTTTGAAACTTTCCCAAAATTTTTGATAACCTACGTACAAATGTGTAACTACGCACATACATATTTATACATCGGGATTCACTATGATCATAAGGTGTATCTAGGCACTTACATATTTATACTTCGAAAAGTTGTTAAATCAAAATTCGGTAACTGACTTTTACATAGTTTTACATAGGAAAATTATTGAATTAAAGTTATAGTAACCCATGCACTTACATAGTTATGTGTTTGTGTTTTCATGTTATTTTAATAAAAAACAATTATTTTTAACCAATTGAAAAAATCCCAATGTGTATTTTTTTGTTCGCGGATAACTTCGTTGTTTGTGAACCGATTTTGTTGATTCTTTTTTTTGTCGGAAAGAAGATAATTCCAAGGGTGGCCCCATTAAACCCGATCTTCAGAGTTATGATCAGAAATGCACTTCAAAAGTGCAAGGTGCTCTCTCCCCAGAAATTTAAGTCGATTTTCATAAAAAATTTAATTTTGCTCTTTGTTGTTGTTTTTCAAATGTATCTCCAATGCCAATTCCGTTCAATTGCTAACCGCCCATTTCCGTCTTGCATTCTGCGAACACTAACGGTGATAGTCCTGCATCTTCTGAATTGCATGCCCCAGCTTCCCATATCTTACAATATTTCTTGCAAGCTTGTGGTGGAGGCTCCAGCAATGACACAGGGAACCTCAGCACTTCGATGTAACGATAGTCAACTTGGCATCGCTGTAAGTATTCCAGAACAGCCCAGGTTCCGACTGAGTCAAAGGACTTCTCATAGTCTACAAAAGCGAGACACAGGGGCTGATGGGGCTGCCTCAAAGCTAATACTCTTCGGACTTCTGTATAATCTGCCTCACTGGGTGTATGTGGTCTATGGTGCCATATCCTCCGCGGAACCCGGCCTGTTCTGGTGGCTGGAACTCGTCAAGTCTCCTGGCGAGACGATTCGTGATCACTCGTGAGAACAGCTTGTAGATGTGGCTCATGAGTGTGATGGGTCAGTAATTTTAAAGGAGAGTTTTATCACTGTTCTTAAAAAAGAGCACCACCAAACTCTGTGGAGGACGGCTTGAAGAGGTTACAACACCTCTTCAATGTCGTCCTCCTCCTGTATAACGGAGGCTCCTCCTGCCTTCAGAAGCTCTGAAGTAATACCGTCCTCATCGGGGGCTTTTCCATTTTTAATCTGCCTCAAAGCTAACACGGTTTCGTCTTGACTGATGTCTGGCAGTTCGTCGGTATAGTGACGTGTCAGGGTGGTTCTGGAATCAAGGTCGGGAACGAGGGGCATGTGCAGTGCACAGACGGCCATAAAAATAATCTATCTTGGCCGAGATCTCCGGTTTCGACAGTACGGTCCTCCCGTCGTGCGTTTTAAGCTTCGTCAGGAAGCTCCTGCCAAGCTGTTGAGTGAATACTTTCGACCCTCGGTTTTACTCTATCGCCTCTTCAATCCTCTTCTCTTCAAAGGCGTGTGTTGGAGCTCCGAAGGTCGCGCCGTACCATCTTCGCAATTCGCTTGTTCAGATCTGACCTCTCAGATGAAGTTTCTTGGGTGGTTTCCCGTCCTCTTGTCATCAGCCCCAGAGTCTCATCCGAGAGTTTTGACTTCTTACCAGTTCGCTGTTTTTTGCAGAACTTGATGCCCTCATCCCTCAACGTTTCGACCAGATTGTGTAGGCCCTCGTCAGCGTTATCAGTGGGGTTCCAAGGCAACAAATCTGTCTCCGAGTAGCTGCTCAAACTTCTCGGTGCCCGCCATGATTTGGATTGGATTTGGTCGGAGCGTGGACTTCACCAGACGGTGTCTTTCAAGCTTCAAGTTGATATTCAGAGTGCCTCGGAGCATTCGGTGATCAGATCCGGTATTGAACCTGTTGATCACTGAGACATCTCTGAATATGTGCTTGCTATCCGTCATGATGAAGTCGATCTCATTTTTAGTCACAGTGTCGGGGCTTTGCCACGTCCACTTCCTTTGAGGCTGTTTCTTAAAGAAGGAGTTCATTAATAACAGTCCCTCTTTCTCAAGGAAGTTGACAAGCATTTGCCCCCAATGGAATCAGGAATCACATTCCTGATTCCATAACCATGCGGGCCTATTACGGGCGTTAGATGTTGACATAGTCAAGTTTGCTATTTCATAATATTAATTATGTGTTCACATTTTGATAATAATTAGGTTGAAGTACTATAATAATTAGGTGAGCATCTACTTCCCTAATAAATGGTATTTTGAGCTCTTTTATTTATTGTTTTATTTAAGATAATAATATAAGAACGACCAATATTAGCGAAAAAAATAAGAAGATAAGTGGGAAAAACCCAATTACAGTTACCCGAATACAGTTTTACATTTTAGGTACTACTAAAATTACCTACCTACCTTAAAATAGGCTTAGTTTCGTAAGCAAGTGAATATTCGGCAATTAGAGCCTGGCGACCTGTATTAGGTACTGGTCACCAGGCCTAATTTGCCGAAACAAAATATGTAGATGCATATTATTAAATTATACAATTTCCAACGTTTAAACATGTAAGCACCAGTTAAACAGAATTATTCAAATAGATCTACTAAGTATAACCGTGCAACAGGCAGTTACGAAATTGTTATTCTTCTAAGCTTCCACGAAAAAGTGTGTATGTGCCACATAGAGCATTTTATGAGGTTATAAGCACCACGTAAAAATAGATAAGTGTAATAAAATCGAAACCAGTATAGATTGAAATAAAAAAAAGTATCCATCATAAACTAGATCTGCAGTAAGAGCATCTCACCAATTTTCACAGAAATATCTCAAAAAGGGCTCCAGATATAAGCATTTGAACATTTTCAAATCTTTAAAACGCTCTCCTGTAAAATTTGTGTTTTGCAGATACACAACTATACGTAGGGAGTGTCGATGTATCTACCAGGTTGCCTATCAGAATTTGGCCGCAACTTTTCCAAATAATAAGTAAAAACCGTCTCCTTGAAAGTTGTTGTTTTGCAACTGTAACCTTATTCGTAAGATACAATGAAATTTCATTCATCAGAATTTCATAAAAAGTTACTTTTTACTTCATCCAGTCCTATCCATAGTCATGAAGAGTTAACAAACATCCATCCATCCATCCACACATATTTACATCTCGACATTCAAACTTACGCATTCACAAGATTAGTGTTATGTCTGCGGTAAATTAGATATGTATCGAACAACCTTCCTGCAAAATTTAATATTCATCCGTAATTTTTTTCTGCGACGCTTAAATGTTTGAAATAAAGAGGTATTGGAAGGTATTAAAAAGGTATTAAATATTTACAAAGGATTTTTCAAGTTTTACTGCCTCTAACTATGTGAAAAAGATGTGGTCCAGACAACCTGACGTCAGAATGTCTGACCACTTTCTTTTCAAGTTATTTCACAGCTCATCGAGGTACTAAATAATTTAACTGAGGTATCAAATAGTATTGAAAAGGTATTGGAATTTGATAGTTTCCAAATATAAAATATCGCACTTGGTCCAGGGGTCCTGACGCTAACCCGCTCGCTGGCTGTCGCTGGGATTCACATGCGTTAGTTTAGTGTGGGTGGACACAGGAGCGAAAGCCGGTAGGTCCCATTTGTTCTATGGAACATGACGTAATATAACAATTTGAGAAAATATTGTCCCTATTTGTACTATAGAACAGTTGCTACTTTTTGTCTCAATTGTTCCATAGAACAAACTAAGTAGGTACATTTATAAACTTCTTTAAGTTCTTTTATTTTGCAAAATAAAAATGTTATGTAGCGAGTAGTTTAATTTTATTGATGGTGAACTGGTGCACCAGTGATTTAATATCATTCACGTCTTATATTTCTCATCAAGAAAGAAATTGGGAAAAGCGAATACCATTTAGTTCTGTACATTCACAGACAAAGAAAAACAGGAGCAACAGCTAGTATGTAGTCCTATAGTACAAATAGGGATAATATTCTCTCAAATTGTTATTTTACGTCATGTTCCATAGAACAAATGGGACCTACCGGCGAAAGCGAGTGTACGTGCGGTACCGATTAGGTTAAGTTCAGGGCATCGTGCGTTCCGCGCGGATAAGATCGATAAACGTAAACGCTGATTATCGTTACGCGAGAAAATTATTATTTATTCATATTTTTATGTGTAATAGCAGGGCATCCTGGCACAAGTATATTTTCATGCTTAAAAGGAAGTTCCAAAATTTTTTTCTCATGTAGTAGAATATTGTAGAGTTACTCTCTACTCTCATGTTACTTTTTAGATATACTTTTATCATTTTTTTCTATTTTCAGTTTCGTAAATTAATATTTTAAATGTCAAAAATGCTAATAAAGCTGCATTATAATATACAATGGGGAAGTTCGCAAGGTCTTCCATATATTACAGCAGTGCGATTACGCTATCTTGCCATCAAATGGGTTAATCGATGGGGAGACGAGGCATAAATAATTTAGGTTTACATTTTAATATGTTAATACTACAAGTACCTGGCCGACCCATTCGCGCTTACACTAGCGTGGACTTTAGTAATACCCCATTAACCCCATTTGAACTACAGGTTATAAGAGGAATTTCCAAAAATCCGTTCTTTGCGGGTGCCTAAAGAACGTCCTAAAAGGAACCTCTATGCAAATTTCAGCTTTGAAGCTCTTGTACTTCAATTTCATCAATTTATTAAAAGATATCACAAATGTCAAACTCTTAACCTTTTAGTGTTGAAACTTTGAACCGGTGAAATTTTATGTATTCACGAAGCATATATAGACACAAAAGATGATTTCAGAAAAAGAAGCTGGGTAAATCCACTTAATAGTGAAAGACTGATGCTTGGACCATTTCATACCTTATATGAACCTGAATATGCAAATCTAGATATATTTGAAAAGTACCAAAAAAAAAGTATCATTTGCCATTACAACAACAAGAATTACTACAACTCGTAAAACCTTTTATTACTAAATCAAACACAAAAATGAGACTAGCCATCAGTCCAGAGGTCGAAACTAATAATTACACTCAAGTAAGTTCTAAGGTGTTGTGGCGACTATCACACATTCTATCTAATGGCGGCTCTACACATAGGCCAACGCGTTGGCAAGCGCGCTGGCCCAGCCACTGGCCCAATGTGTAGAACGGGCGTTGGCGCATTGGCGGTACGTATTTGAACGTTGGCCGGCGCGCTTGCGAACTTGCCGCGCGGTGTCGGCAACATCAAAGGACACTTGTCGCAAGCTTGGCGCACCATCCACACATTGGCGATTCTTGCGGCGAATTAACACCTAACTTGACGAAATGGCGAGCAATATGAGTAACCAGGAAACATTAAAATTTATTGAGCTCTATCAGAGTAAAAACTGCCCGTGGAACCCAAAAAATAAGAACCATAAAAATAAAAATGTTGTAAGTATTAAAAGTACTAAATAAATAAGGTACTCATTCACAAAGTAATTTTATTATAAACTGTGAATAAATATACAGCTGGAGCTGTTAGCGACTCAACATCCATTTTGAATCCGTCCGCACATTGGCCTGAACCAAACCATACTGAACGACCGTCCAATGTGTGGATTACTCACAAGCGCGTTGGCAAGCGCACCGCCAGCGCGTTGGCGAATGCGCTGGCCTATGTGTAGAGGCGGCATAAGACTGACGCATTCCTCGACTCCCTCACCTCCGCGACCAAAATTCGGTCGGAATTATGCTTGTGAGTCGGCAGATACCTCGTTTTGCGTTGCCGTGTGAATCAAACAAGAATTGCTATGAAACTAAATGCAGCTGAAATTACGCGACTGACAACTCAGAAAATTACGCTCGTTTGGCTGCAGCCTAAGTGACATTTATGATATTTTGATATTGGCAGCTTCGTCGGCGGTCGGTTCTATCCAGACAATATTTTATGTTTTTGTAGTTTTTATTTTATTTGTGCCATTTAGTTACCTAATCGTTCGATCGAGAAAGTCTCTCCATCTATGGCTTGGTTTATCCAATTTGTATGGTTTTAACGTAATCGCCAGTGATCGAAATTAGGTAGGTAGAGTGAGTGGGGGCAAGATCGAACGGTTTTTTGATGAGATGATCAGTGTTGTTTTTGAATATTTGTAGAAGAATAGATAGGTGATTCTACGAAAACTAGTTTTTTGTCTGACTTCTGTGGCACATTTTTTTTTGTTGAAATTGCACATAATGATGGTATATTCTACATGAAGATTTAATTTTGAATTTTTTGGTAGTGAAGGGAACTTTTTATTGGCTTTATGGTTACGAAGTTATTCAATTTTAAAAATATGGTGTCCACGGAAATCAGAATTTATATCACCAAAATCAATTATGGGTTGGTTTATCAATAAAAATATGTGTTTTCGGTAGTAAGTAGATTATTAAGCTTCTTAAAACTAAGGACCAATTATTTGATGTTTGTAGTTTCAATCAGTTTTTACAAAAACACCTTTAAATCTTTACTGTAAACATTTAGTTTTTAATCAGTTTATTAAATCACATAGGTTATATTATACAAGTACTAGGTTTTTCAAATATTATTTATATCCTGTAAGACGTAGGTTTATGTTCTATAGAATATCAATGAAAATGGAACTAAGGCAATAGTTTACATCTACATCGAGTTCACACAATTTTATAATCAGTCATGTTGCTACGTTCTATTCTAAAGATGGAATTATAGATCAACTACTAATCAAAATAGGCTTATCCTATCCCACTCTTTTCTTTTACTTAGAGAAATAGGTGTATAGTATTGAGTAAACCTGGCAGAAGTTATTTTTTAATGATATTTAAGTAAATTTTTAACAAAAGTCACACTAATAATGTATTAAAAATATTATAATTATTCATTTTATATTAATTATAAACTTTTATCCTAAAAAACATTATAAAAACATAAAAATATTATTATTGAGATGTTAATCAACCCGCAAAATCCACGGAAATCAGTACCACGGAAATCAAAAATAATTACAAAATCCTAGAAATTTTCTGAATTTGCTGGTTTATTTTACATTGAAATATGCAGTCGAAATTAGGAACACAAAAGGCATAAATTGTTGCAATTATTATAACAATAGGATTAGTATGAACACATTTATAGCCAACATGGTAATCAAAATTTCTAGATACCAAGCCACGGAAAGTGATTACGTACCGAAATAACAGAGTGACGTGGAGATATACACCTTTGTTATACACACCACTGATGGGGCGTGACTGATAGTTTCTCTCAATCTAACAACTATTTACGCAGATATTAAAGTACAGTATTTATGAATAATTTAGTGCGCACCACGGAAATCAGAGCTAAACGACGGACGCGAAGTTATCTCGTTGTAACTTGTCAATTAGAGCTTAGTTTTGCGTAGTAATAGCGTCAAATAAGCAAGTAACTATCTGGGTTATTGTGAACCTATGTAAATTAGTACCAGAGTTTTTAGGAAATGATTTAAAAATTTATTAACACAGGAACATGAGGTCCGGACGCACCACGGAAGTCATAATTTCCAAGTATTTTATTTATTTTTACTTATTTAAAATAAGAATATTAAAAAACTAAAAAAGGCCTCCTGTATTATCTTTGTCTAATCTACTATCATAAAAAAAATCAAAGGGCTAGGGATACTTTTTGTATGATTTTTCGAGCCGGACATGTATTTTTGAAACCCGGGAGCTTTAGCTAAAAGTAAATTAGACACAATTAAAGGGTAAAGACTAGATTTTTATAATATGTCAATAACAGCCTGATAAAGCTGTCCTAAAAGTAGAAAACTGTAATTAATAATATATTTTTTACTTAATTGAAACAGGGGGAAGATGAAAAGGTGACGGGGAAAGTTGTAACTGACTGTAGTGCCCAAAATACCTATTTTTAACAAAGATATAACAAATTTAAAAAAATATATATTCCGAACTTACCCCACTGGGGGAAGATTGAAGCAGAGGTTCTCAAACTTTGCAGCCAATTTGCTTAAGTTTTGACTGAAGAAAAAAATATTATCTAGTAATGAAAAATCAAATAAAAACTGAAAGCTTTTTTAAAATCACATGAAACCTATATGAATATTCTTTTTCATCACAATAAAATAATTGTTTATTTTTTACTTTTGTAATTTTTAACGTATTTTCTTTTTCTATTGGATTTCTTTTTTTATTTCACATTTCTTGGCATACTTGTTCTTGTTTTTTTTTGTTTTACTACTTTCAGCATTTTTTTATTTCTTATTTTTCTTGCTGAAACTTACACAAAGATACCTACAGTTTGAGAACATCTGGCTTTTAGTATGAAATCTGAAAAAGGGTCATGATAAAAACTGTGATATGTTCGTCTTACCCCGTTAGATGTAAATGGGGAAAGATGAAAAGTTGAAATAAATTCTAAAATACGAGAAATAGATTTAAAAGTAATTACATAAATATCTACAAAAAATAATAGGCAGATGTATCAATTAAACACTCGTACCTGCCTTGTAATTCAATTTACAAGATACGGGGCAAGATGAAATCACTTGACAGGCTTCTGAAAAAAACACTGGTAGAAAATTGCACTTTACACACAACCAGGCGTTCTCATCGGCAACCGCTGACTGAGGTGTGTAACGTAATGAATTTGTGGCCCTAACGATGTAGCCAGCATTCCAATAAGTACTGTAAATCTGGTGTTATGGAAGACTTTTTGTCTTACCCCTTTTTTCATCTTCCCCCCACTCACTCTACCTGAGAATATTTAGGTAAAGTTCGAGTGTAAAAGTAACTAACACAAGACTTGTAATACCTCTTCTTTAACCCCGAGATGATGATGATGTTTTAATCCCGGACTTCGAAATCATGAAATGGACTTTTATTACGTAAATATAAGTTAGAAACTGTTTATTTTTTTTTTTTTATTTTTTTTTATTTCAGGTATAGTGAAATTAAAAACTAAGGTGCCGCTTTTGTGAAATGAAGTAAAAGACTATTCTATGAGAGTATTCTTTATTTTAACCAGATCTATCAATAACTAATGCTGGACAATCCACACAGCATCGTCAATGATCATATTCCATTCACAACTAAAGCAGGGTCGAACTGCGCCGAAAACCCCGGGGCCCGGGCTGCGAAGGGATTTGTTGAATCAGCACCAACTCTTTATAAGGAAGGAGCTGATTGATTGATTAAACTTTTTATTGTACTTTTGTCAACAAAATTGCTAATGCTGAAGCCCGGCCGGCAACTGCCTCCCCGTCTATAGCTATAATAGCCAGTCCGACCCTGTAATAAAGTAGCTACTAAATTTCAGGTTCATTCTCTCTTTGGAATCCCCCCAAACACTCTTGTATTTCCCTAAAACTCTTCCTATTAGTCTCTGGGATCCAAACTCTCACAAACACAGTCGTAATGAAGCTGAATCCAGCACAGATCCAGTAAACCCCAGGTCCTAGTGCTGAGGATATAGCCGCGAAGTATTTGCTGGTGATAAAGACGGTGACAGATGATGCTGTCAATGCTATGGACATTCCAGTTGCTCTGGATGTGTCATCGAAGAGTTCAGCTATGACTATCATGTAGAC
The DNA here is from genome assembly GCA_944547425.1 of Eupithecia centaureata. Taxonomy (NCBI): domain Eukaryota; kingdom Metazoa; phylum Arthropoda; class Insecta; order Lepidoptera; family Geometridae; genus Eupithecia; species Eupithecia centaureata. The sequence goes on from OX155696.1 coordinate 3,290,835, forward strand.
GCTGGCAAAACCTGGAAGAGAGGATTGGTGTCAAAATGACGATCGATGTGGTTGCGGGTTCGATATCTTGGGATAAATGTTTCTACGATCTGCTAATACTTGATGGGGTTCTAGATATTTTCTATGTATAGTAAAATATATATCTATATAATGTATTCTATTAAATATATATCAGACATCTAGTACCCATAAAACAAGCTCTGCTTAGTTTGATGATGCTGTGTGGATTGTCCAGCATTACTAATTTATTTATTTAAAATGAAGGAAAATTACAACGGGGAAGGCGAAACTTGGAGAGTACGGGGGTAAGTGAATTTGTGAGAACTAGTAATTCTCACAAGTTTTCTTACCGTGGCGGAAAATTAGCGGGAAACTGCATAAGACGTAACAAAATGGCGACTTTTTATTGGAGGTCACTTGATTTAAATAAATAAATACCTAATCACTACATAGTATAAAATAAAGTCGCTTTTTCTGTCCCTATGTCATTATGTCTCTTTGAACGCTTAAATCTAAAAAAATAGAAATAAAGTATTGACTTAAAACACTAATGACAAAGAGGTAAAAATATGATCCCTCCAGTCATCCATCCAAACTTTCGCATTTAAAATATTAGTGTAAAGTATCATTTACATGATACTTGTATATACAAGAGCAATAATTGAATTCAATTAATTGAAAGCAATTATTCCAAACCAGTTTATATCGAATGTTGTTTACAAAGAAGCATTATAAGGTTTTTCGATCTACAAATTATTATAGGAATAAAAAACCACGCGGACAAAATCGCGGGCATCAGCTAGTTATACAATAATTGTTTAGACCATGCAAGTAATTTATTGCTTCAATTTAATTATATGTACCTAACAGGCAAGAAAATGTCAATGATGCTTTACTTTTGCACTAGAGTTCAGAGGGTGTTTAATGCCGAAGAATTTTCTTTCTACCTAGGTACCATAAATGAATAATTTACAGACGGCTGGCGTGATAATATTCATTTTCTTTCATTTTGTAATCTTATCGAGAAGGTAAAGGGTGTCAAAAAAAATCGTGTTTAAAGATTAAAATCGGCCCTGAGACGATCTTTACAAAAGTTTTTCTCATAACGAGTAGGTATAGAAATCACTACATGGTATAAAACAAAGTCACTTTCTCCCTATGTCCCTGTGTCCCTTTGTATGCTTAGTTTGTATGCTTAAATCTTTAAAACTACGCAACGAATTTTGATGTGCTTTTTTTAATAGATAGAGTGATTCAAGAGGAGTTTATACGTATAATAAAACAGTGCGAAGCCGGGGAGGGTCGCTAGTATTTACTAAAGTGGAGTCATACTGACCTGCGCTTTGACAGAAGAAAAAGATCACAAGAGAAATGACAGGCACAAAGTTTGTCAGAACAGACATGGCGTGTCCTAAACTCTTTAGCTCGAAGAAACATCCCAGTGCTAGCTGAAATAATAGAAAAACATTTAAATATAAGCGATACATCTTCGGCCACGTCGTCACTTACCATCAATCAGGTGAGAGATAAACGAAGGTCTATTGTTGATTTAAAAAAATTGATTGATTTTTGTTTTCCTCTTCCCTTATAAATTAAGGTGTAACTTGTTTGAATTTTTTTCTTTAAGTATATCGATAGATAGCACTTTATTTCCGCTCAAAGAACAAAATACAGACAAGTAAAGGTATGCTTTTATATGGTTTTGTAGTATTTCAAACATTAATATCATGAACTCTGCTTAGCTTGATGCTGTGCGGCATATCCAGTATTTTCAATTGATTTTTATTCTTGCTCATATAAAAGTAGATACTTACCAAACTGAACCCTGAACCAATGTGAGTAGCAATCAAAATCGGTTTCCTTCCAAATTTATCCGTAAAAAGAGTACAAAAGCTTGCAAGAAGCCCTATGCACCCCACAATCGCTGACGCCATTTCAGGCTTAACAGTAGTGTCCGTAGAGTCTAAAATCGTCTGAAGGTAAGCCATGATGCAGTTGTGGCAAACCAATTGCCCAATGATGCTTAAGATCCCTGTTATGATTGAGGATCTGATGAACAGGGGATTCTTAAGCATTTGTGGCAAATTTGACTCTATTCCGTTGAGAATAGAGTATTCCAACATTTCTGCGTTGGCTAGTTCTTTAGATCCTCGGAGGAATGTTAGAACATTGAGTGATTGTTCTTTGCGACCTGAAAAAAGAAATACAATTCTGAATTTTTGTTATTAGTGCGTAATCCCTCAAATTTAGGGAAATTTCTAGATGGATTCCAACATTTTGTATGGAGCTCGACATACTTACGAGTCCACCATTTAAAAAAAACGTGATTTGTAGCCAAAAAGTGATCAATAACCAAATCTTCTCAATGATGCGTTTTTTGTGATAGGTATGTACTATAAACGATAATACGAATCTTACCTAACTAGTTATAGCTTTATTTTTCTTATTGTCTTTGGTGAAAGTTGTTATACTTTATGTAAATTGTTTTTTTCTATTTTTGTTTTTTGGACTCTGTTAATATAATATATCTATTTATTTTTTGAGGTACCTTTAGGTTGTAAAAAATTCAAAAAAATGCTCTCCGGTAGAAACAACAGCGGCACCGTCCCTGGCATCGTCACGAGGGTTCACAGGAGATTGATGTGTATACAGCAGGTTGATACCTTTAGAATGCAGAAAGTAAGGGCTCTCAGGTAGAAAGAACAGCGGTATTGTCCCTGCCATCGTCACGAGGGTATACAGGAGATTGATGTGTATACAGCAGGTTGATACCTTTAGAATGCAGAAAGTAAGGGCTCTCCGGTAGAAAGAACAGCGGTATTGTCCCTGCCATCGTCACGAGGGTATACAGGAGATTGATGTGTATACAGCAGGTTGATACCTTTAGAATGCAGAAAGTAAGGGCTCTCCGGTAGAAAGAACAGCGGTATTGTCCCTGCCATCGTCACGAGGGTATACAGGAGATTGATGTGTATACAGCAGGTTGATACCTTTAGAATGCAGAAAGTAAGGGCTCTCAGGTAGAAAGAACAGCGGTATTGTCCCTGCCATCGTCACGAGGGTTCACAGGAGATTGATGTGTATATGTCGCAGACGTATTGTATAATCCGCCGTATTACATTACGGCTAGCTGTTTTGAAAAACAGAGCCGTTTTGTAATGCGGCGGTTCAACGATAAGCTGGATTGAATAAAGCTGAATAAAAAAACGCCGTATTGTATTCGGCGCCAAACGTTATTCAATACGGCTAGACATAATGTAATAAAGCGAGAGATTAGCCGCCTCTTTGACTGTTTTAGTTCCGATTCTTAACACTCGTGGCGCTGCCTGACATAACAACAACAATGGCGTTGGGTAAAGAAAGTATGTTGCTAAATTGCGGAGTTACAGAAAATGTGTTAAATATGTCGGTAAAAAATGACTTTTAGAACAATTTTGAGGTGCAATTAAATAATTTCTATTCTTCTCAATGTGGAACTGTAAACAAACCATGGACAAAGGAAATTTTATTTATCTATACTTACTTACTTTATATAAGAATTAGCTCTTTTTATTTACAGATATTATTTCCTTAAACAGTTAATCGAACGCCGCGGCGTTCGATTAACTGTTTAAGGAATGCTTAAAAATTAGAAAAAAATTGAATTAGAAAAAATATTTTCTTGTCAATTTCGACCGGCGCGCCGGTCGAAATTGACAAGAAAATATTTTTTCTCGTCAATCACGACTTGACTTTTTGGTTGAAATAATATTTTTAACCATAATTATATTTTGTACTGATAACTAGTGATCGGATATTCGCACACTTTTTTACCTAAAGTTGGAGTGAAGATAAAACAAGGAGCTGTAAAAAACACCTTTTTCAGGAACTTCTAAAATGATGTTATTTTTAATTATTAATAATTCTTGATTAGTAAGGAATAACGTAAGAAGAAATCTGTTAGCTTTTTCCGCTTAATAAAATTGATTATCATTTTTAACTTTGTTTTTTTTTGTTAGTATGGTCACCCTATACAATTAAGTAGTTTATCAATGCGGCTAAACGTGGGCCGACATATTGAAGAACGTATCGCAATGACAATCCAGCTACTCGTTGAACCGCCGCATTACAAAACGGCGCTGCTTTTCAAAACAGCTAGCCGTAATGTAATACGGCGGATTATACAATACGTCTGCGACATATACAGCAGGTTGATACCTTTAGAATGCAGAAAGTAAGGGCTCTCCGGTAGAAAGAACAGCGGTATTGTCCCTGCCATCGTCACGAGGGTATACAAGAGATTGATGTGTATATGTCGCAGACGTATTGTATAATCCGCCGTATAACATCACGGCTAGCTGTTTTGAAAAACAGCGCCGTTTTTTAATGCGGCGGTTCAACGATAAGCTGGATTGAATAAGGCTGAATAAAAAAACGCCGTATTGTATTCGGCGCCAAACGTTATTCAATACGGCTAGACATAATGTAATAAAGCGAGAGATTAGCCGCCTCTTTGACTGTTTTAGTTCCGATTCTTAACACCCGTGGCGCTGCCTGACATAACAACAACAATGGCGTTGGGTAAAGAAAGTATGTTGCTAAATTGCGGAGTTACAGAAAATGTGTTAAATATGTCGGTAAAAAATGACTTTAAGGACAATTTTGAGGTGCAATTAAATAATTTCTATTCTTCTCAATGTGAAACTGTAAACAAACCATGGACAAAGGAAATTTTATTTATCTATACTTACTTACTTAATATAAGAATTACTCTTTTTATTTACAGATATTAAAATTTATAATATCATGTACACATACACAAAATAAAAGCATTCAAGAATGCTTAAAAATTAGAAAAAATTAGAATTAGAAAATATTTTTTCTCGACAATCACAACTTGCCTTTTTGGTTGAAATAATATTTTTAACCATAATTATATTTTATACTGATAACTAGTGATCGGATATTCGCACACTTTTTTACCTAAAATTGGAGTGAAGATAAAACAAGGAGCTGTAAAAAACACCTTTTTCAGGAATTTCTGAAATGATGTTTTTCTTATTTATATAATATTATCATAGTTACATAATTAATATTAAGTAACTATGGTAATAATTCTTGATTAGTAAGGAATAACGTAAGAAGAAATCTGTTAGCTTTTCCCGATTAATAAAATTGATTATCATTTTTAACTTTGTTTTTTTTTGTTAGTATGGTCACCCTATACAATTAAGTAGTTTATCAATGCGGCTAAACGTGGGCCGACATATTGAAGAACGTATCGCAATGACAATACAGCTACTCGTTGAACCGCCGCATTAGAAAACGGCGCTGTTTTTCAAAACAGCTAGCCGTAATGTAATACGGCGGATTATACAATACGACTGCGACATATACAACAGGTTGATACCTTTAGAATGCAGAAAGTAAGGGCTCTCCGGTAGAAAGAACAGCGGTATTGTCCCTGCCATCGTCACGAGGGTATACAGGAGATTGATGTGAAAGTAGGAGATGAACGGTCCAGCTGACAGCAGTAGCACCATGCCGAAGGTCACTGATATGTTCAGCACAGCTCCAAGCGCACCGCGGATCTCTTTCTGGAACAGGTAGATCAATACATAGTATAAAACAAAGTCACTTTCTCTGTTCCTATTTCCCTATGTCCCTTTGTATGTTTAAATCTTTAAAACTACGCAACGGATTTTGATGCGGTTTCGGCCGATTTCTGGAACGCATGTCAACTTCATAATTTACTAATCAATGTTCAAATCTCTATTCAAGTGTCATTTGGGTTTCTCGAACGTTGATTACGTACTTAGATTTTGACAGTTATTACTTAACAAGCTTGTCAACTCATTGAAGCAAAACTCTTGTCAAATATCAAAATGGGTTTCTGGAACGATAATTAGGCATGATTCTTTGGTCAAGCTCTTGTCAAATCAATAATTAGCTAATCGGTGATTTAGCTCTAATTAGTTGAAATTTTTACAACAATGTGCTGTATTTTGCCAAGTTCTAAATCGAATTTATATAAAAAATCAACAGGTTGGTACTCCTAAAGCGGTTTTGTTATGTATTACTAAACATAAGGATGGTTTTACCATTAAATAAAAATAAATTAAATTACCTCTTATATTCTAGGATACTCGTTTTGCTTCCGCATATTAGAAACATATAAATAATATAAAAAAACTTGGTGGAATACAGGAATTAAAAAATATTGGTAATAAAGCAATGTAAAAGGGTTCCTACTTGCCTACTAAAGTAGTTAAAGTTATTTTTTCTATTTCGGTAAGTATAGTTTTTTTCTTCATAATAAACAATCTATTATTACCTATCTAATTTACAATTTTGAACTTTTTCAAACGTAAACAAACAAGTATTCGCGCCACAAGCATAAGTATAAATAATAACTGGGTAGAAGGGACTATTCTTTAATCGAGTCCAGACATATCTTTTTTTACTTAGGGCACTAGAATGCACTATTTATATTTTGAAATAATGTTCAGAACACACCAACTATTTCGGATATATGTATATTCAATATAGGTTACGACACTTACGACCCATCAGTTCAATAAACTTTTTTCTTCTGAAAAAAAGAAAATTGGATTAGTTACCTACGTATTGGGTTGGTACCTATTATTTCACAAAGGTACACGTCAGTTTGAATTATTTATTAAACGAGAGCACATAAAGAATGCATCATAAAAAAAAACCTCGAGGTAATTCATGATACTCAACTCGACTCAAAATCGCACCGGGCTCTCGGACAACATAACTATAATTTCAACTAATACTTGCGGCCGCCACCGCGCGCCGCGATCGGTAAACATAAATGAATGATCATTAAAAACCGCGTGCAGTGTCGCCGGCTGTGGCAGCCCGACCGATATGTCCGTTTAACGTGGAAAATAGTGTAGGCGAATATCTTGACCTTGAGCGCGTTTCCCTTCTACTCTTACTTACTACTATTTACTTATTCTTATGCCACAACCGTCACCGTACCCAAAGGGTAAAAACGGGACCCTATTACTAATACTTCGCTTTCTGTTTGTCGAAAATAAATATTTAATGCGGGCTCCCATTAAAACGCCTTTTTTACTATTTTTGGTCGATATTAAAAAATGGTAACATGGTAACAATCGTAACAGCCTACCTGTTACCACTTGAAATATTCACAAAATACTTAATTGTAAGTATATTTTTAATTAAGTAATAAAAAATAAAATTTAAAAAAATATGGTACGGAACCCTTAGTGCGAGTCTGACTCGCCCTTGGATGGTTTTATTGAAGTTTAGGAGTGAATGACTGAACTGAAAGAATGACAATCGTAAGATGATCAATGATTAGTAAATTATTATCTAATCAGCGTTCGAGCACCCCGATTTGAATTGACCAGTGTGTTAAATTAATCGCTTTGTCAACTGATTTGACATTTGAATAGCCTTCTAGAAACCGGCTAAGAGTGATTCAAGAGGAAGGTTTATTTTAAACGCATAATAAAATTGTGCGAAACCGGGGCGGGTCGCTAGTAAATGATAAATGAATGAATTGTTGTATAAACTAGGTGGTAACAATACATTGGTCCAATATTTACAAAAGTTTATTATATTGTAGGCACTCATGAGCCTAAATTTGAGAATTTAGTAGGTAGCTATATTTTATTTATATCCTAAAATACAAACGAAGAATTTTAAATACAGAACAACACTTTCAATTCAATAAAATAATCTTAATTAACGAGCAAGTATTTATAGTTTTAATCTTTAAGATAAAGTTCGCTAGTTTGCTGATTTGTTTGTGCAACGGCTTGTGCTGAGCAAATATTTTTTTCTGTTACCATACAGAACTTCATATCTTTTGACGTATTTGTTCACATAAAATAAATAATTAAACATATAAGATAAAAATAATACGTACTTTGAGACATTGCGAATACTCTACCAACTTGTTAAATCTTGAATAATTGCTTGGGAATTATCATGAAAACTGCAAAGCGAAAAGCTAGCCCGATGTTTTGTTTTGAAAGATTCCATGCTTTGACGATCGGTTTTGAAGAAACTAGAGCTTTGTTTAAGCTGGTTTTGATTAATTCCTTTAATATTCTGATTATAACAAATCAGCCTGATATTATAAATACTAAAAATTGGATGTTTGTTATCTCGACACACCAAAACTACTGAACTCGGGCTGAAATTTCGAAAAGACGTGTAGATGAAATATACTTTTCACCAATTTTTACGTCTTTGAAGCTGCAATTATGCAATCGATGTCTAATAGTTGATACTCCTCGCACGCCTTCGCCTCCGGCCCAGCCACGGCTTCTGTGTAGCGGCTTTTAGAGGACAAGGCACAAACATGAGCTAAACTTACGCCACCCCTTCTTCTACTATAGGTATAAAAATAAGTCGGGTTTTCCTTCCTGACGCTATAACAGTTTTGGATTCGTTGGAAAGGTCTCGGGCTCCGTGAGGTTTATAGTAATAGATAGATAGATAACTTCTTTATTGCACCATCAAAATTAGTAGTAACATATAAGCTAAACACTAATAACTACATCTAAAGTGGCACAATCGGCGGCCTTATCGCTAAAAGCGATCTCTTCCAGGCAACCTTTGGATGGACAGGATCGGTAAATTTACTAAAATGACGGTGGCGCAACTTATATGACAAAAATTAAAAATGAATATCTTAACATAAACTATACAATCAGAGACTAACTTAAACAAAATGATCGTCTACATATACCTAATACTTACAGGGTAACAAAAATAAAAATAAAACATTAAATTAGGAGGATATATCAAGAGCGGACAGATAATGGTGATGAACCATACCTTTGAAAATAATAATATAATATATAAGTAATGTAATATAAGTATAAGACATAAGTAATGTATAATAAAACCGTGCGAAGCCGGGGCGGGTCGCTAGTTTTATCATATAATTACGTTAAAAAAAGATATTTCCGAACTTCACACGTTGAGTTTGTTTAACCTATCATAAACTTTTTTAATGCATCTGTAGTAGCTTTATTTTTTACTAGCTGGTGCCCGCGACTTCGTCTACGCATGATTAGTATTTCGAGTACTCGCGATTTTACTTACCTTTCCCGTGGGATTTTCGGGATAAAATAATATTATTAAAATAAAATTCCAGCTTATAATCTATCTCTGTGGCAAATTTCATCCAGATCCGTTCAGCGGTTTTTGCGTGAAAGAGTAACAAACATCCATCCATTCATCAATCTATCCATTCATAGTTACAAACTTTCGCGTCGTTCAGATGCTGTGAGAAATTTTTGAAAACCCGTATAGCCCGGGGGAACCTAACTGAATTCCGGGATAAAATGAATCTCATGTCCAATCGTCCCGAGTTCCATTCGAATTCATTCACTTCCGTCGTGATGCGTGGTTAAAGAATTCTTCTTTCACCCTCTCTCCCAGGGGAACCTTACCGAATTCCGGGATAAAAAGTATTCCATGTCCTTCCTTGTAGTATGAACTCAAATCGTCCCGAGTTTCATTCCAACTCATTCAGCAGTTTCGGCGTGATGCGCGGTAAAGGAATTTTACTTTCATACCCTCTTCCATGAGAACCTTACTGAATTCCGGGATAAAAAGTATCCTATGTCCTTCCTCGTAGTGTGACCTATAATCATGCCGAGATTCATTTCAATCCATCAAGTAGTTTCGGCGTGATGCGCGTTTACGATACAGACAGACAGACAGACATGAATGAAAAAAATACAGTTTTGGCTTGAGTATCGATAATAGAGTGCCCTCCAAAAAAAATTTTCAAAATATCTTCAATTGGACCTGTTACAGTTTTATTATAAGTATAGATAATTTAGGAAGAGATTTGACGACTTTGCTCATGGTGGCCACCAAACTCTGATTTCGTACCTTTCTCTTCATAGAATAGACAAAATGAAACTACTACAGATGCATTAAAATAAAGTTTTAAGTTTGTTTGGTATAACAAGCTAAACCTAATTGTATGAAAGAACTAGTAGCGCCTCGCGATCTAACTTGCGTAATTCCCGTTCCCTGTATAAAATATAATAAATATAGCCTATGTGTTATTCCAGACTATAATATACCTCTGCGCCAAATTTCATCCATATCCGCTCAGTAGTTTTTGCGTGAAAGAGTAACAAAAATCCATCCATACAAACTTTCGCGTTTATAATATTAGAGTAGGATAAAGGTCTGCGGCCTTACCACAAAAAAAAGTTACAACTTACAGACGAATTTAACAGTTGTTTAACATGGTTTTGTAGGATGACTTTTGCTAAACTGTTAAACACGTGTCTAAGTCATGATTTTGATTTTTGTGGTAAGGTTGAAGTTTGAAAATCAAACTGTTGTTTTCTACCCTCATTAACCAACTCACGTCTGCAATTTCCGAGGCGTAGGCGGGCACTGTACAGAAGAGAACTCCGTCTAGAGCACCCAGCGCCGCCCTGGCCGCCAGCAAGATACTCTGCCGGCTCGCCAGCGTCTGCAGAACACAGGCCAGCGTCTTCAGCACCGAGGTAATGATGATGCACGGCTTCCTGCCGATGCTGTCCATTATGGCGGCTGCGATGAAGTGCGCTGGAAATGTTTGAGTTTATAACTATAGGAATGAATGAATGAATACTATTTTGTGCCAATAACTATAGGAATTCATGAATAAATGAACACAATAACTATAGGAATAGAAAGTATTTTGTAAAGTTAAAATAGGTTATATCTAATTAAAAAATAAAGATAGTACAAAAGGTGGTCTTATCGCTGGTTTTTTCTTTTAGTTTTCTACTGGGCAAACGTAGGTGTACCTCCTCCTACTCTCTACCTCGTCTACCGCTCCTCTTTGTCTTACGAGAAGAAAGTTGAAGCTCTACCTATTTATATCCAGTCATGTCAAAGTCAAACCGCTATAATTCCTTTAGACCTCAGGACTCAAAATTCTAAAATTCCATTCAAAATGTAATTCATGTCGGTAGGTCCCATTTGTTCTATGGAACATGACGTAATATAACAATTTGAGAAAATATTGTCCCTGTTTGTACTATAGAACAGTTGCTACTTTTTGTCTCAAATTGTTCCATAGAACAAACTAAGTAGGTACCTACATCATAAACTATTTGAAGTTCTTTTTGTATTATGTATATTATGTAGCAAGTAGTTTCATTTTCTTGGAACACCTGGTATTAAATCAGTGATAAATGACATTCACGTCTTATATATCTCATCATGGAAGAATTTGGGAAAAGGGATTCCCATTCAGTTCCGTGCATTAATAGACCAAAAAAAAATATAAACAAAAGCTACTATGTAGTTCTATAATACAAACAAATAGGGACAATATTTAACTAGGATAAAAAGTTTTGAGTTTTGTTCACTTCAATCTTTTTTTGTCCCTCCAAACTCTTTAGGTCAGTGCCTGTGCTATGCTACCCCTAGCAAAAAAAAACAATCCAAATCACTTTATTTGACATAAGTTAACATACAGTAAAAACTGAATTTCAGGAGTCAGTGACTTCTCTCATGTAATTTACATATATCCTTTAAAAAATACTACTATTTATTATGTAGAATTGTAGATTCTGGACAAAAATACTTACGGAAAATCGACACAAGTCCAGGCAAGGAAACCAACCAGGATCCGTCCTCTGCTGTGATTGGTTTATCGAATCCCGCCGTGCCATTGGTCAGTTTGACGAGAGCCGGGGATAGCCAGCCATAGCCTAGTCCAGCGCTTATTGAAGCTAAGTTAACTGAAATTAGAATCAATAAAAGATATTTTAATAAATAATAACTGCTGGACAACCCACATAGCATCACCTAGTCCAAACAAGGTTAATATATCTTTCAAAGGGCAATGTAGGTATACGCTTCTACAACAAAACTCCGAGTTGCAAAAATTATCGGTAAAAAAATTCAAACAAATTATCAAAACTATTCTTTATAACAAGGCTTATTAAATAATATCTGATTATTTATATAATAAAAATGTTTGGAAAGAGTTTTGCTTCAACTCTAAAACTAACAACTTAACAAGGTAAAGGTTTCTTGTTCGCTTCTTTAATTTACCTAAATAGACTGAACAATAATCAAAGTGAGCACTTTATTTCATTATTTCAATTAGGTATTTTTAAAATGGTATTTTATGATGTGTCCAAGTGTCCTGTAAGGTCTAAAGGAAATAAAGCACTTTGAATTCTGAATTTTTTAATTTTGAAACTTGCGGCCAAATTATGATAGGCAACCTATATATACTACTCTGTCAAGAAAGTACCGGGAAAAGATCAATAATACACAAAATGTTTGTTATTCATCCAAATTTATTTTATCACCTTCAAAGTATGCTCCTTCAGAAACGATACACTTACGCCAACGAATTATCCAATCATCAAAACATTTTTTAAACGCTGTTTCCGGAATTGAGTTCAGTTCTCGCCGCGAATTCTCCTTTATGTCTTGTACCGATTGAAAACGGGCGCCACTCCGAAGCTTGTTGACTAGTTTGCATGTCAAACTCGTAAACCCACGTCTCGTCACCAGTAATAATGCGTTTCATGAATGTTGGGTCGGAATTGACTCGTTCTAGCATGTCCTCAGCGACTCTAATGCGATTGAGTTTTTGGAGAAAATTCAGGTCTTTTGGGACTAGTCGAGCGGCAACATGTTTCATACCCAAGTGATTATTTAAAATGGTACGGATCGATTCGTGAGATACAGAAAGTTCGGCGGCTATCTCTCGCAAAGTTGAATGAGGATTTTCAGTCACTGTTTCCTTCACTTTTGCGATGTTAACTTCAATTGCAGACGTTGATGGCCTACCAGAGCGAGGCAAATCTTCCATCACATCTCGACCGCTTTTGAACGCTTTGTACCACTCATAAGCACGTGTTTTTGATAAAGTCGATTCACCGAAAGCCTTCTGTAACATTTTCAGTGACTCCGAACACGAAATTCCATTGGCGATGCAAAACTTAAGACAAACTCTTTGTTCGATGTTTTTGTCCATTGTGAAATTCGCAATACACACTAGATATGATGTAACTAAAAACAGCACTGTATTTAATATAAATAACAGATGCAACTCAAACTCCGCGCCAAAATGGCAAACAGTTGTGCCAACCTAACAACAACAAAAAAAAACAAAAATTTGAATTTGGAACCATAAACAAATCATCCATTCCCGATACTTTTTTGACTGAATGTATATTCTCCTTCTTACAAATAAACATAAAAATTTGGTCTTAAACAAAAAACGATGAGCGGGCTAATCCTGCCGTCGGATCTCATACTACAGGCTAAGCAAAACTTGTGTTATGGTTACTAGATGACTGATACCTATACTTAATACAATAGGTACATTTCATTTTTTTTATCAACAATAGGCCTTTGTTTGACCAAAATCTGACCTGATGGTAAGTGACGACGTGGTCAAAGATGTATCACGAAAGTATAGAAGACACCTATTCACTCTGAAGAGTGATTACCGTAAAATCTCTCCAATATTTGACATTTGAAAGCCCTTTCGATGGCCTTCACGATTCCCATCCATCAAATAAATTATCCATCGAAGGACAATTGCCAGTCTCCGCTGAAATTGAAGCCTATGAATGAACGAAATTAGTGTATTTGACACTAAATAGAACGATGGCCCTGCATATAATTATCATTTTCAAGTGTAAATTTGAAAGGAAAGGATACAAACAATACTATTTTAATTGATGAAGGAATTTTAAGGACAAGATTTAGGCAAAAATGATAACGAATCGTAGGAATTCGCTTTTTTCACTTCATTCATTCATATTAACCACCCAGCCATAAAAATTGTGTTGATTCAATTTGTCCCATCCATGGAGTCAGAATGTTTATTACCCGGTCTCCCATCCATGGATCCATTGAAAATAGCGTAATCACTCTGCTGGTCTTGAAGAGACACGGGTTGTAGTTGGCCGGGAAAACAGAAGCAGAAAACACAGTTTATAATAATTAGCATGTTAGTTTTTAGTACGTCTGATTATTTATACAGGGTGTCCCATAATGAGTGGATAACCTGAAAGGTGCTTATGCGCCAAGTCAAGGCCAATCAGAAATATTTTTTATTTTTCTTCTAACTTGACCCGTTCGAAAAATATTTAATATTTTGTAAATTTGGAAAAATTTGTACCTTTGTTCACATTTTTGGACTTTGTGCCTACAATTTTAACAATTTTTTTATTTCTATTTTTGGAATATATTAAAGAAAAACAGCTTTTTTGAACACCGTTTGAAATATTTTGGTAACTAGGACCAGTAATTTTCAAGGCAGGCTTAAAGAAGAAAATTTTAGTTTTTCATATTATTATGCAAAGTTTGAGCTGGTTAAAAAAAAGAAAAGGAAACCTAAGCTGCCAAGTACTTTAAAAACATGTCCATTTCAAGAGCATCCTAAAATGATAATAAACGTTGAAATTTTGTAGGGTAAAAAACTGAGATATTGCTACTTTTGTGCCAAAAGGGGCCAATGCTACTAAAAATAATATTGAACCAACACATCAAAAAAATATCTTTTTCGCCATTCTCGTTCTAAAACGGTTACTTTGCTACTTAAAATAGTGAGTGAAATCTCATCATCCATACAGCAATGTTTGAAAACGAAAGTTTTCAATCAGTGCGTCCTACACCTGATGACCTACGGAGCTGAGACGTGGACACTCACGGTAGGGCTGCTCCACCAGTTCTAAGTCGCTCAGCGAGCTATGGAAAGAGCTATGTGAGGAGGTTCTTTGAAGGATAGGATTCGTAATGAATACATCCGACAGAGAACCAAAGTTATCGACATAGCTCAAAGAATTAGCAAGCTGAAGTGGCAGTGGGCCGGCCATATCTCATGAAGAACCAACAACCGTTGTGTAGAACGTTTACTTTCGGCTAGATTACTGTTTATTATTTATCAAAATATTTCCTATTTTCCAGCATGAATCAGCAAAAATAGATTTCCCTTACTATTTTTAAGAAGCTAAGTAACCATTTTAGAACGAGTAAGGCGAAAAATATATTTTTTTGATGTGTTGGTTCAATATTATTTTTAGTAGCATTGGCCCCTTTTGGCACAAAAGTAGCAATATCTCAGTTTTTTACCCTACAAAATTTCAACGTTTTTTATCATTTTAGGATGCTCTTGAAATGGACATGTTTTTAAAGTACCTGGCATCTTAGGTTTCCTTATCTTTTTTTTTAACCACAGCAGCTCAAACTTTGCATAATAATTTGAAAAATTAAAATTTTCTACTTTAAACCTGCCTTGAAAATTACTGGTCCTAGTTACCAAAATATTTCAAACGGTGTTCAAAAAACCTGATATTCTTTAGTATATTCCAAAAATAAAGATTAAAAAATTGTTCAAATTGTAGGCACAAAGTCCAAAAATGTGAACAAAGGTACAATTTTTTCCAAATTTACAAAATATTAAATATTTTCCGAACGGGTTAAGTTAGAAAAAAAATAAAAAATGTTTCTAATTGGCATTGACTTGGCGCTTAAGCACCTTCCAGGTTATCCACTCATTATGGGACACCCTGTATATGTAAGTACCTATGTTTCGCATTATTTTACAAAGTGTAGGTACCTACTGATCTATCAGAACATAAACGTTATTCATTCATAATTGAACATTATAGTTAATAGTTTATTAAACTTACGCGAGCAATACATTATTATAAATGTCCACGCATGTTTATCGTGTTAATTTACCTATTTTCAGTCTTCCCGTGACCACGAAAGAGTGTAAACCTGTTGAAACCTCTGAAAAAATCTATACTTATAATAAAACTGTAACAGGTCAAATTCTGTACATTGAAGATATTTTGTAAATTTTTTTTGGAGGGCACTCTATTATTGATACTCAAGCCAAAACTGTAATTTTTTTCATTCATGTCTGTCTGTCTGTCTGTCTGTATCGTAAACGCGCATCACGCCGAAACTACTTGATGGATTGAAATGAAACTCGGCAAGATTATAGGTCATACTACGAGGAAGGACATAAAATACTTTTTATCCCGGAATTCAGTGAGGTTCCCCTGGGAGAGAGGGTGAAAGAAAAATTCTTTAACCACGCATGACGCTGAAACTGCTGAATGAGTTTGAATGAAACTCGGGACGATTTGAGTTCATAGTACAAGGAAGGACATGGGATACTTTTTATCCCGGAATTCAGTAAGGTTCCCCTGGGAGAGAGGGTGAAAGAAAAATTCTTTAATCACGCATCTCGACGGAAGTGAATGAATTCGAATGGAACTCGGGACGATTAGACATGGGATACATTTTATCCCGGAATTCAGTAAGGTTCCCCTGGGAGAGAGGGTGAAAGAAAAATTCTTTAACCACGCATCACGACGGAAGTGAATGAATTCGAATGGAACTCGGGACGATTGGACATGGGATACATTTTATCCCGGAATTCAGTTTGGTTCCCCTGGGCTATACGGGTTTTCAGAAATTTCTCACAGCATCTGAACGACGCGTGTGTACGCGTCTTTCAGATGCTGTGAGAAATTTTACATAAATGGGAAAGTCTGTGTGAATGTTTGTAATTTATTTGTTACAATAATCTCCGTAACCAGTTATTTAAATGAATGTTTGGTATGTAGATAGTTTAGGACCTAAAATAACACATAGAATATAAAAATTCAGAAATTTAAATAGGGTGGTAAAGTTTGTATGGAAATAAAATTCACTCAAAACTCGGTAGGTATAAATGAACCATCGAGTGAATAATTATTCACGCATTTTTTGTTTTTACTATTACCTACTTAAACTTAAGGAATAAATTTCTGAAATTTGTATGTAAAAAAACTCTGATTCGCGGTCGAAGCCGCGGGTTGCATCTAGTATAATAATTTTAATAGTTACCTGCTGCTACCACAATGTACTGCTTTATCCTTGGTCCGAGCATGGTATCCCACTATTCCCAGCGCTGGGAAAACACTATTCATTTAGCACTCTTCGCTTAGCCAGCCCATCTTAACACTTCACTGTGACGAACTAACTCAAACTTCCTTTGAACATTTTTTCAGAATCTTATCTGATGTTGTGTTTGTTTTTTTGCTCAGTTTGTTTTTTTCAGTTCTCGTTTAGAAACACTGCATATTTGTATCACTCACTATACACATTGTTGGTACCCAAATAGGTATAAGAAAATTTGTTTGGTTTAAAACAATTTTATTTTTAATCTTATGAGTAGATATTGAACTAAATGCTTTGATACCTAGTGACCTAGGTACCTAATAATAAACATGTTCGATTTGTTTGCTTGATTATTTAGCATAAATAATTTTATTTTATTTATAAAATACACCGATGTAAAACATTTTAATATTAAAACGGTACAGTTATAACGATTTGTGTTCACTTACTGATAGTCACACACGAGTTTTTAATATCTCGATCGTGCTCTAGACAACACTGTTATGAAAAAGAGAGCGTTTTGTGTAATTTGGATTCAAACTTCTTCTACTGGAGATATTTATTTACCTTTTTATTTATCTTTATCTGAGGACTTATGAAGGTGGCAAAACAAATCGATATGTGAAAATAAAAATAAACATTTTTTTTTGTTGAAGGTTAGGAAATATGATAAAAAATATGCAATCATTCAGCACAGATAGTTATTCTATGTTATATAATGACCACTATGTTCCTTACTTTTTGTAACAGTAACCCGAAATTAATAAAATACTCCGACTTAAATGAAAATTAAACACAGCCAATACCTAGTCCATAGTCTAATCTAGCAGGCATTTATTAAATTAAAAGGCTTTTGTCATCAAACCAAAATATTTCTATTTAATTTTCCTTTACTTTATAGACACATTATCACAATACGGCCCCTGATAGTTTTCTCCTTACTTTTTGTATAATCTCTCTTTACAGACCAGATAAATCAAAGCACAAGTGGATTTAAATAAACTCATATACACTTTCAAATACACACAACATTATATGAAAATTAAATTATACTAATCTGTTAATACTGATGCAAATCGTCCATTCCGTTCCCAACCCTGTTCGTAAATAGCGTCTGACGTTGCTAATGTTCCTTTAATTGCCTCCAGGATATCTGTGAAATGGGACAAAGTAGGTAGGTAGGTACATATGATGTACATCATCCGACTCTCAGCTGATAATTTTTGGCAGGCATACCTACCGTAACAGATCATTGAATAGTCAGTAAAACTATTTGATTATCTACATACTGACTGAGCCTACATATTACAGAACATTGAGTCTTCGTCCGCGTAGAATTAATTTATTTTGCGGCATTTTCAAGATTTACATATACGTACTTCGATACAGTTTTATTTAAGTTTTGACAGGATCTGTTTTATTTTAAGAATATAAATACTTACATGATACAATTTTTGGATGCAGGTACTTCATCATCATCAACCTATAGGTATTACTTAGTTCTTAAGGACTGATATTACCTATTACCTGTCTTAAGAATGAAGGTGCCTTACTATTTTAAAATAGAAGTAAACACTAACAACATTTATTTTCTAGAAACACATTGAAATTATCTTAAATAATGGTTCAAACGGTTTAAACTTCAAACCCATGGTTGACGGCAGTTTAGGATATTTTTTGATTCACATTCAACCCTTATTATTGACCTTTCAGGATACAAATTTTTAGAATCCATTGTTAGTACACCTACACCCTAATAGGGACAACCACTTAAAATTACAAGTCTATAAGCGACTTAGGGTCTGCTTTGTGTATCTGACAGTCAGTAACTGTTTGTAACTTTGTAGTTAATCAAAAAAGAAATAAACAATTTTATTAAACCTCACGACTAATATGTTTCCACACGGGCGAACCCGCGGAGTGCAGTATAGTTTACTAGTTTATACACATATACAATACACCTGCCTATTTTTACAATTAAAAAAAAAATCCTGTCTGGATTTAAATCTAAATTTTTATAAAACCAACTATAGAAAGAAAGTATAAAATAGGTACTTACGTACTTACGTACGTATTTTGCTATGTAAATATTGGTACAAGTAATTATTAACTTTTATCTGCAGACATACGCCGGAAAGATGAGAGAAACATGTGCATGACAGATGTTAAATTCATTAGAATGATCCTTACATTTTTTTCAGTGACAAAAAGAGATACGACAGTTGCATGTGTGGGTGAAACAAAACAAAGAGTTCATTCATAAATATTTTAAATCCATGTGATATAAACACAGGCCTGTTCAATGTTACTGTCCGTCTGCAACGCGACAATGATATTATGCCCATTCAAACATAAGTCTGAATATCAAAATTATTTTTAATTTGAGCATAGCTCTACCACCATATTATTATCTTATTATTTTGTATATAAGTAACTAGGTAAAGTATACTATAAATTATACCGTATTGTGTTTCTATTTAACAAAAACTTATAGATAACTTAGGTACTATTGACGACCGATGTGGCGCGGTGGGCGAAGGTCCGCCTGCGACGCAGGAGGTTGCGGGTCCGATTCCCTCCTCGGAACAAATTTGTGTACGATCTGCAGAAATTTGTTCCGTTGGTCTGGGTGTTTTCTATGTGTAATAAAAAAATATCTATCTGTGTAAGTATATAATGTATTAAATATATCAATTATCTAGTACCCATAACACAAGCTTTGAGTAGCTTACTTTGGGGCTAGATGGTGCTGTGTGGATTGTCCAACATATTTATTTATTATTATTTATTAAGAGAATCGCATCCTTAAACATATAAATTGACGTTTTCTTCACATTCCTATCGTATTCGCTTATATGTATTATCTAGTTACATAATATCATTAATAAAACAATGTGCAAATTAAAAAAATCAGTCATCTATTTAGGTATGATGGAATGCATCCAAATTCATAACAAATTTTGAACTACTATTGCTATCGCTCACGCACGGTACGTGCCTGCCTGCATCAGATAAATAGAGATAGCTTTACATAATCGGGACGATTTTTGCACGCGCGCGCCTCAAATTGAAGTCCAAGCGGGGTTTGCCGGAATCATAATGTTTAACTATATTATATTAAATGGCAAAGTCTGTGTGAATGTTTGTGAATGTAATCGTTGTAATCTCCGTAACTACTAAAGTTATTGAAATGAAACTTGGTAATAGTTGAGGACTTAAAATAGGACAAATGCTAAAAACTTTTTCAAAAATTAACCTCTAAGGGGTTAAATAGGGTGGTAAAGTTTGTATCGGAAAATATTTTTCCTTGGTTCGATTTACTCAAAACTCGGTATAAATAAAGTACTTACGAAATAAATAATTAAACACGTATTTTTTCACCCACTTGTTCAGCACTGGACGTAGTTATGAATTCAAAGCGCTTTATTTCCTACTAGCGACCCGCCCCGGCTTTGCATGGTTTTTATACGTATAAACCTTCCTCTTGAATCACTCTATCTATTAAAAAAAACCGCATCAAAATTCGTTGCGTAGTTTCAAAGATTTAAGCTTTCAAAGGGACATAGGGATATAGGGACATAGGGACAGTGAAAGCGACTTTGTTTTATACTATGTAGTGATATAAATTAGAAGACTCTTGGACACGTCTTAGAATACATGTTATAAATAATTTAAACTAGGAAACAAAGGACTTTTTGATAGGTACCTTTCTCCGGCTTATGTACCTACTTGGCTGTATTTTGACGCGTTACGCAAACGCGCCTAATACATTTATCTATGAATCAATAATATTAAATACAATATAACTAATGGTTATTTAATAGTTAATTTAGTTTAATCAGCTAGCGGTAGAATATTATCAAACATTAAGTAAATGTTTTGCAAAAGGTTATTTGTTTTACTTTTTAAATATTCAACACCTTTTGTGTGATAAGTACCTAGACTAAAATTCATAAATTTTTTAGTTCTAAAATTCGAACCCTTGGCGTGCTAGTCACACTCGCACCTTGTGTTTGAAAGTAAAGAGCTAATCATCACTATCGGCTACATAGTATAAAACAAAGTCGCTTTCTCTGTCCCTATGCCCCATTGTACGCTTAAAGATTTAACATACAAAAAAAATTAAAACTACGCAACGGATTTTGATGCGTTTACAGTGATTCAAGAGGAAGGTATATACGTATACCTAATAAAACCGAGCGAAGCCGGGGCGGGTCGCTTGTAAGTAGATTAACAAGTCAGAAAGACAAGCTCGGTGGTTGTTGTCTAGCGTAGAATAGATAAAAATTACGTAGGTACTTACCTACCTACCTAATATCTTCATCAAATGCGTAAAATATGTATTTAAAAACCATTCATTTAGATACTTCAATAATTTACGCAATTAGTATCATTTATAATGTGATTTGTCGAACCTTGATCAAACGAAATGTGCGGATACACGACACATATTTATCGATAAAAATCGGGATAAGAAAAATTATATGTTATTTATCTCAAAAACAAAGCAGCTTTAATATTTTTTTAAATGAATACTACTTCATCTGGTCTTTTCTTCGTTTCTTTTTGAGTTAATGGTGTATTTTATTCAAAGTAGTCTCATTTGAAAGCTAGATAGTTTACCTAGCTAATAAAATAAATAAAAAATACAAATTCGGTACATAATGGTGAATAACATGACAACAGAAAGAGTTAGACCCCCAGTTTTTGGAGGATTTGTAGAATAAATTATGAAGTTTAATACAACATGCCAAAAAGTACACCTCAATAACCCAGTTTTAAAGTTAGAGACAAAATAAAATAAAAATCGTTTTTTTTTGTCTATTTCTAAAAAATATTGTTTTTACAACGCTTATGACGTATCGTGTTTATATTTTTTATTTATTTTATTAGCTAGGTAAACTTTCTAGCTTTCAAATGAAACTACTTCGAATAAAATACACCATTATCTCAAAAAGAAACGAAGAAAAGACCAGATGAAGATGAAGTAGTAATCTATACTTATAATAAAACTGTATCAGGTCCAATTCTGTACATTGAAGAAATTTTGAAAATTTTTTTTGGAGGGCACTCTATTATCGATTCACAAGCCAAAACGCCGAAACTACTTGACGGATTGAAATGAAACTCGGCATGATTATAGGTCATATAACGAGGAAGGACATAGGATACTTTTTATCCCGGAATTCGTAAGGTTCTCATGGGAGAGGGTATGAAAGTTTGTTACTCTTTCACGCAAAAACTGCTGAACAGATCTGGATGAAATTTGGCAAAGAGATAGATTATAAGCTGGAATAAGAAATAGGCTTCATTTTATCCCGAAAATCCCACGGGAAAGGGAATTATGCGAGTAAAATCGCGAGTACTCGAAATACTAATCATGCGCAGACGAAGTCGCGGGCACCAGCTAGTAATTTTATAAAATATTAAAACTGCTTTGTTTTTGAGATAAATAACATATAAATTTTTGTATCCCGATTTTTATCGATAAATATGTGTCGTGTATCCGCACATTTCGTTTGATCAAGGTTCGACAAATCACATTGTATATATGGATTATGGATGTATGGATATTTTGTTACTTTTTCACGCAAAGACTACTGAACCGATCGGGATGAAATTTTGAATAGACGACGTAATTCTAGCCCCGAAATAATACGTAGGCCACTTTTCAAAACATTCATACAAACAACGCATGTGGAGCCACGGGCAGATACTGGTCATCATCATCATCACCAGCGTATATTTATCCACTGCTGGACATAGGCCTCCCCTAATGAGCGCCATAGCCATAGATACTGTCAAATAATTTAAATGACAAAGTTTGGATATCTGGCTCAGCGCATCAGCATTGCCATACAGCAGCGTGGTAATGCAGCCAGTGTCTTGGGGGTTCTTCCGACTGGTATTGACATGGATCAATAATTGAGCTACCTTTAGACTGTTTGCAACCGTCTGCAGTTAGCTCAATGGTTTCAATTGTAAATTTTCTATTCCTTGATTGTAATTTTCGTTGTTAATAAAGATATTTAAGTATGCCATTCTTTCACGATAGCTGAATGTTTGTTACCTCTGCTGTAGCGCACTCACTGAATTGATCGGGCAGAAATTGTGAATAGACGTACCTAGTTCAAGCTCCGGAATAACACATAGGCTACTCTGTTCATAAATTTACACGTGGGTGAAGTCGCGAGCGCAAGCAGCTAGAAGGTTAAATTTATATGCAACTAGCAGCGCCTCGCGGTTTCACCCGCGGTAATTCCCGTTCGCGTGGGAATTCCGGGATAAAATATAGCCTATGAGTTATTCCAGACTATAATCTATATCTCTGTGCCAAATTTCATCCATATCCGTTTAGTAGTTTTTCCATGAAACAGTAACAAACATCCATCCATCCATCCATAGTTACAAACTTTCGCGGTATAGATACTTAAGTAGGATACCTAAATATCCGCCCCCCTTTTATCGGTTTAGTAATGTGGTTGCAAACTTACAACATTACTTATCAAAATTGGTTTATTGACATCAAGGCAAGTAGATACTTACCTAGTACTTACATACTTATTATTATTACGTTAGAACCTGTTATAAGATGTTATGTTGTAGGTATCTAGTCAAGTAAGTATACCTATTTGTTGTTATAGCGGCTACAGAAATAAACATATCATAAGTAGGTATGTGAAAATTTCAGCTGTTTTACTATCACGGTTCATTAGATACAGCCTGGTGACAAACGGACAGGGTAGTCTTAGTAATAGGGTCCCGTTTTACCCTTTGGATACGGAACCCACACAACCGTACCATAACAGATTTCCACCCCAGAATTCTTTCAGATTCGTCCAATAACCATTGCACCTGCACCACAGATTCTGTGGCACGTTGCGATGATTGTTGAACCCAAAGGAATAAAGGAATAAACTGGTATTTCCCTAGGTAGGTATAGGTATACCTATTAGTAAGTACTATAAGGGGTATTACACTACCTACACGTTATTCAGGGACCCTAACCCTAATTAAGAGTGATGTACCTAATAAGATTTAGGCTCAGACTATAGAACTATAATCTGAGGATTTAGAGTCCCTAAGGGACGGACCCGGCAAGCCTTGCTCCCTTTCGCCCTAACTACCGGGCCCTGAATAAACTGTAGTGTAATACCATTTTAAGAGTAGGTACCTATATTTAACTAGTTAGGTAGGTACCTACCCAGTAACACAGTGGTTAGTGCCAATTTGAGCTGGGTTGAATGAATGCAAAAGACCTGCAAAAGCAATCAGCAAAATGAAATTGCTTAAACAGTCTTCGAGTCTTACCTAGGTATACTTACGGACCTAAGATAGGTAGGTTAGGTTTTTAAGAAAGGATAGGTAGGTAAGTAAGTGTAGCTTACCCCTATTAGCACTGAACTACTTAGGTACTTCGCCTGTGTTGTGCTGTTATGTGATAATAGGTATAGGTTAGGTATCTACATTAATTGTTAAGTATTAAAAATAATTTGGTAGGTAGGTAAGGTACCTAGGTACCGACAAATAAAGGACGCGCCCGCGCCGCCGCGCCGCCGCGACTACCACAGGGACCTTATGGGCCAAATGGGCGCCTGATGACTACGTGTCCCTAGGTCCTCTCCGAGACCGTTCGGACACGGGGTCACATCACATAACACCCGTCGTCGCAAAGAGATGCGATGATGGGTCGGTCAGTTGAGTCCCTCAGTGGCCCTACCGCCGCGCCGGCCGCCGCCCGCGTCGCGTCGCGCCGCCTCCGTTGCAGGGGATAGGGAGAGCAGCCCTCTCAATACCGACACTCCTCTTCCTCTGTGACTGCACTGCATGCATCCCCCATCTTACGGTGGCGAACCCGCCAAGGAAGTCCGTAAGATTTTTACGAGAACTTTGTGAACTAAAGATTATTAATTGGAAACCCAGTTAAACACCTTTACCTAAGATCAAGTATTTACGGTTAATATACTTGATCTTAGACCTCATCTGCATCCCCCATCTTACGGTGGCGAACCCGCCAAGGAAGTCCGTAAGATTTTTACGAGAACTTTGTGAACTAAAGATTATTAATTGGAAACCCAGTTAAACACCTTTACCTAAGATCAAGTATTTACGGTTAACTATACTTGATCTTAGACCTTTACAAAGGAACAGGCAACATTCTACCCAAAACGTCAAGTTAACATTGACACATGAAAGCTGACATTGACATATGAAATTGCACGACGTTTTGAGGTTACTTCAGATTCGGTTTCTTTGTTTTGATTTGGTACTTTTGAGGTTAGATTAGATTTGCGATTGAGAAAAAAGTATAGAAATCCTTTGAAAATGCCGTTCATGAAAGGAAGAGCCCCTATCAGACGCACACTAAACTACTTGAACTCCGGGAGGCTGGTTTTGAAGGAAAAAATCAAGATTTTCTCAGTTGCATACAACATCAATGGACAAAACAACGCAGGGGCCAAAGAGTTCGTTTTCTGGTATTTACCGCAAATACAATACAAAAACCCAGACGTACAAGTTGCTACTATGAAGAATCTGACTCCTTCACCGTTCGTAAAGTGCTATTTTGAAGACGGGTGCAAGATTTTGGTAGATATTGACAATAAGTCCAAAGAAGATATTTTGGAGCATCTCATTAGGATTGTTGGTGAGTTTGCTATTTATATATATACCTAAGGAGTATATAACCTATGTAATGCAATGTAGACTGAATTAAAAATAAAATAAATAATCCTGGAAAATACACACTATCATCTAGCTAGCCACAAGATAAGCAGAGCTTGTGTTATGGGTACTAGATTACTGATATACCTACATAATTCAATACATTGCATATTTTTTATTTAGTTTGTATGTACTTATAAGTTTTAATATCTATCTTTCTACAAAGTTTTCAATCCCACAAAATACTACACTAACGTCTAACTTTAAAAATAATCTACTTATCTTGACTTGACTTGTACTTATCAATTTTTTTACAATTATTTGCGTTAATTCTCTTTTAATTACGGTGCAATTGGCCTTGGCATTTATTAGAATTTATGTGACAATGTGCCCACTTATCCCCTACCTCCTCTAATATATTAGGATCATAAACTTTCTTCAGTACTGCAAAGACAATGACAATGCTTTTTGGTCTCTACAGCACAGGTTATCCTAGTGTAGAGATGAAAGATAGAGCACTATTAAACTTTATAACTAACTAGCATTCATAAGAAATATGAATAATTTTAAGTTAGATGTGATTTTGGTTTATTCATGTATTTGGGATCACATAGTTGACTTAAAAGAATTATCTGAGCGTTTAGTCAATGCAACATGTGACCTGAGAGCTGGTGAGTGTCTGGCGCAGTGCATCAGCATTGCCATACAGCGTGGTAATGCAGCCAGTGTTTTGGGGACGCTTCCGACTGGTATTAACGTGGATCAGTTGAGCTACCTCTAGACTGTTTGCGACCGTCTACAGTTAGCTTAATTGTTTCAATTGTATATTCTATTTTTAATAATGTTTCTATTCCTTGATTGTATTTTTCATTGTTAATAAACTCATTGTGTAGTGCAGCAAGCTGAAGACAGGGCGCTATGGCGCTCATTAGGGGAGGCCTATGTCCAGCAGTGGACTAATATAGGCAGATGATGATGATGAATAAACACATTGATGTATGTAGGTAAACTTTACTTATCTAAAAATCATCATATACTGTCATAAACTGTTTAAATTCCAGGTAAATCCAAAGACGTGCTGGAGCAAGAAGCGATATCAGCGGAGAAGAAAGACAATCCAGCTAATTTCGGTGTTGGTTGCAAGAGGCCTTGCATCTGTGAAGTCACAGGACAAGTACCGTGCCCTGGTGTCATCGCTCTTCCCAAGTTTATGAGAGGGAAGTACATTAATCAGGAGAAATAGTGTAGGTAAGGTTGTTTCCAAAAAATATGCAAATACAGGCCCTTGTTAATGTAATGTAGTTCTGCGAAAATTATTTGAGAAATAATTCACAAATTCATTTATTAGTCAGTCCTAAAAAACTTGTCTTTAAAATATTTAAACTGTAATATAACTTTAACAAATTGAACTGTAATAATAGCATTTGACTTTGAAACACAAAACATAAAATGACTAAGTAAGTATAAGAAAAACTTATTAAAATTTCTGGTCTATCATAACAAAAATAAGAATCAATAAAATAGTACCTTTTATGTAATGATAAGTTATGGTAAGTTGTAGATATATTAGAATAATTTTAGCAAATAAATAAAACAAGTTACTTAAATATTAAACTTTTTATTTCACATCAAAAATAACAATACAAAATGCACTAAACAATACTATCACAAACTGTAACAAGCAAATATAGAATCGGAATGGAGAACAAAGCCTTTTGTAGGAATATACTGAGGGTATTTCAGAAATTTTCAGTCTCTTCAATAATTTACAGTAAATCAAATACCTACTTATGATGATGCGAACAATATTTGTCAAATATTTAACCTCCTGGCCGCCAAAGCACCCTGGGAGACTTGCAAACTGACTATTTAAGTATGCAAACTGACTAGTTAAGTATGCAAACTGTATCTAGTTAAATACTTATGCAAACTGTCACTACTTAAGAATGCAAACTGTGACTAATTAAGTATGCAAACTGTGACTAGTTAAGTATGCAAACTGGGACTATTAAGTATGCAAACTGTGACTATTTAAGTACTAATGCATAGCGTCGAGAAATAAATTCTAATCGAATTTTGCCTTAATAGGTCAGACCTACCAGCTTTTTTCTTCATGGTTCGGCTCCTCATATAAAGACAGGCTGACCGCACTTTGGCTATTTTCGGTTAACTGGTAGTTTCAGTGCAATAGAACAATCGCATATCCTACTGGACGGTAGCTCAAGCAACAGAATGACGTTTGAGGAGCAAGATACCGTGCGGCAGCTCATGCGAAACTGTAGCTCATTCAATAATCGCTAATAGCTAATGTGTGGTCAGCCTTATATGCCCCGGCCGTACAAATGAAATAGAATAAAATTATGGTTTGACTACAATATGATTATTTTGATGTAACGAAGTCCTGATACACCATTACCAACCTACCCCTACCTACCTATCTATCATTTTGCAGTGTGGCGGCTTAGGCCTAGTACGAATTTCCATCGAAAGAGTCCGAGTATACCGTTCGCTATGAAAGCAGGTGATATATACTGCATCATCAGAAGCTGTGAAGGTCCAGGATCTGTTATGATAGAAGATACCGTCGGTTATTTCATCTCCTGAGCATGTGTGGAAGTGCAGCCAATTAGCTGATGCATGAAGCGACTTCCTGTACCTAATAATAAATATAAAGATTATTTCCTTTTTAAAAGTTACCTGGAAATTATAGCTTCGAAAAAGGCCGTCTGTTGTTTCGAGATAAGATTAAGTTATAACATATTATTGTTGTGTCAAAAAAGGTACACTAAAGAGTGCAATCATTATTACTTTGGGGCTAGATGGTGCTGTGTAGATAGTCCAGCATTATTTATTTATTATGACGAACTCTGTGACGCAGTGGGCAGAGGCCTATCTGAGTTGCAGAAGGTAGCAGGTTCCATTGGACAATTATTTGTGTCCTTCTCACTACAATCTGTACCTGCCGCGCCTTCCCAAAGGAGAGGTTTTTGCAATCATCCGGTTTGCAGGGGATTGTTGATCAAGTCTTACGAATGCCACGGGTTAAGTTTGGTCAATTCTTACACCAACATGGCAAAAGTTTGAATGATCTGCTAATTAGTGTTCACTCTCCACCGCATAGCCGCGGTTTTGAAGCGATTCTTGCGGTTCTTCTCAAGACGCTGCTTGAAAATCGCGGTTATGTGGTGGTGGCTTTTCAGGCTGTAGTCTAGGGTTAATGATCAAAATTTACCATTACCTGTGGCCATAGTAAAGAATATTGGCTCTTTCCCTAGATTGCTGAGAGACTTTGAACTGGTGGACCAGCCCTACCGTGAGTGTCCACGTCTCAGCTCTCAATTTATACGAACAGTGATCGTACGTTTACGCGCGATTAAATCTGTATCCAGTGAGCGCGGCCTTAAAGTCTCACTGAAGCCGGAGGCGAAGGCTTGCGAGTTATATTCTTTTGAATCATATGAAAGCCTACACACACAGGCGGTGGCGGCGCGGTGCAATAGGAAAAACCGGCACGCCTTCGCCTCCGCTCCGCCTCCGGCTTCTGTGTTTTGAACTTAAGTGAGGTCTTACGACAATCCCTTACCGTCTGCGAGCTCTAGAATCGAATGAAGCTGATAGCATTCGCCATAAGCGCTGCGGCGATGTACTTCATGTTGTCGAACGCGACGAATGTTCTAGAATTCTCGTGGTAGAACAATTCGTCGGTAACTTCTATGCCGCGCGGGCACGTGTGGAAGTAAATCCACTGTTTATTTGGGTTATTTTTGTTAATAGTCTGGAATATCAGAATAAAATGGAGAAGATAAAATCAAAACACATTAACTACAAAGATGGAAGGTCTTTTGCGACGGGGTGCCAAGTGCAAGTGACACCTGTGGCTTGTAAGCGCGATTTAAGCGCTATCCACACATTTCCGGGTCGGGGCTATCCGTGTTCCGAGTTGTCCGTTCCCGTTAGGGACGTGCTATCAGTCACCCGTGTTCTAATAGCGCTAGATGAAGAAGAAGCAGATGACCAAGAAGACTGTCAGCAGGCAATAAAACGTATTAGGGTAGAATTCAAATAATGTGGATTAGAAAGATCGTAAAGTATCTATAGCATTCTGCCGTAAAGTTCTATCAACCTTTCTGTGTTCATGTTGCACTTGCAGATAAATCGACAAATTTTACAAAAATCGGATAGGTAGCACTGTCAGAGCGTCCGTGCGACCGAGCGTGCTCTGGGACACGGACGCCTGACACGGAGCTGTGTGAACTAGTTCATACAATTTGTAAGTAACCGATTTTTTCCCCGTCCCTGACGGAACACGGCCGGGACGAGTTCCCGGAAATGTGTGGATAGCGCTTTAAAGATGCGGCACCACGCCGCGTGCCTTGAAATCGCAAAACTCAAGACGCAGCTGTGTAAAAGATGACGTAGGTACTACTATGCGTCTTAGTTCAAAATGTTCCGTGAACAAGGGAATCGTAATGTCACTTGCACTTCATGCTTAACAAAGTGTAAACCAGGCATAAGCAAGATCATTTATTCAGTTGTTTCATGTTTTTACATTCTCTCATCTCAGGAGAATTTCATCTCGAACCTAGAGCTACAGATAAGCTGTTTGCTTGCGTTTTAGTAACACGCTTATTAAAAACCTATTGATAACTATTCTGTCGTGGCAGGCTTAGGTCCGCCTGCGACGCAGGAGGTTGCGAGTTCGATTCCCGTGCTAGCAAATATTTTTTTCTTGGTTCTGGGAGTACTCTAACAGTAATCTAGTAGCCATAAAACAAGCTCAGCTCACTCAGCTTGGGGCTAGATGATGCTGTGGGGATTCTCCAGCAATATTTATTTATTGGTCTCCTACATTCCTGCAGACCCAAAAGGCCTGGATCCACTTTGGGTCATTGAGCCACAGGTTTTATGAGGTTTTAGGTCACTCACTTCAGAACTCAGTTCAAACTCGGGAAGCTTCTCTTTATTCTTGACTTCTGGACCAGAAATAACAACACTGGCGTTCGCTAGGGCATCATTTTTCATAGGGCATTCTTTGATCTCAGTCAAACTTTTTCCCACAAGCTCTTCGGCTTTTTTAAGTAGCAGCGGGTGAACCGGACATTTCTGGAACGTATTTACAAGTAAAAACTTCATCGTGTCATATACTTCGTATTTGATAGAATACTAATGATCAGTAGGCCTCGTTTTGAAATTGTCAAGTATCACTTCAGTTGGTAACACTAATAAAGGATGGTAACACCATTATTGACACACGCTATCGGACGAAACGCGCAAGCCAACAACAACGTAGCATTCAAGGCAGGCGGGTCCAATCGCGTGGCAGTCGTAAAATAAACGCGTACCTACAAGCTATGGTGTAAAATCTTGATCGACAAGTCTCGCGAAACCTCAAGTTGAGGGGAGACTGGTCGGTCATTTACCAGTCTCGCGACACCTCAAGTTGAGGGGAGATTGGATCTGTACCAGTCTCGCGAAAGCTCAGGTTAACGGGAGACGTGTGCTCAGGTTGAAGGGATACGTGTCCTCAGCTGATCAAACATAGTAGGTACACATTTACCTGCTTCCCAATGTCAATTTGAGGAGTCGCAAGACTGGTTCACTAGTCTCGCGCCAACTCCGATTGAGGGGAGATCTGTGTCCTCACGACTCTCGCGATCTCTCTCGACCAGTCTCCCTTCAAAAACACGTTCAGGCGAGATTAGTTTCTGTAATTTATTTCAAACTTACGTTACAACAGCATTTAAATCTTATGTTGGCGCCCAGCATAGGACAGAGGAGCAGGTAAGAGTTCAGTACGGGGTGGGGGGGACCGACCCACGATATATTAGCACATTCCATTTTACCCATTTCTTCCTGAAAATATTGCATTGAAAAAATTAGTTGATCAGATATTATCAAAGTAGGTCACTAATCGTGACGTGAGTTGGAACGTTCGGAATGAAACGGTAGGCTTTTGATCCCTTCTGTATTTCAGACATTAACGAATTTAAATAAATACCCAACTAGCAAGGAAATCCTATAATAAAATACAATAGGTAAAATTAGACTAAAAAAGCTCTTTTAATGGCTTTTGTTAAGACATCTTTGCTTATAATAGCACTGCGCAAGCATTTTTACTCTCTAGAGCAAATTTACTAATATAACAAACTTGTAGTTTAGTAGTACACTATTTTATAGGATAATTACAAGACATGTAGTCTCATAAGTGTATTGACAAAGTTTAAATAGTCCTACGAAAATTATAGACTTATAAAAGCATTGTGTAAGATTTTCAAAATTTATAATATACTTGTCTGAGATCATTACAAATATGCAGCAATTTAGTTTTATAATAGCATTGTGTATGATTCTCAGATTTTAGCATATATTTAGCTGAGATCATTATAAGTATGAGGGGATGTAGTCTTAATAAAGACGCTTAGAAGATTCTGTAAGAGTAAATAATCTTCTATAGCGCTAGGCTAATACTATATAGGCTGTTTACCAGTTTTAGATGTCTGTCGCTCGGTTTGAGACACCGCAAATAATATTTATCATTGATTACAATGAATTTACATGAATGGAAATGTTTCAAAAGAAGTGGAGCTTATAGAAGAACTGTAAATAAAAGACACGCAGAATCGGTAACGGAAAAGCTATCATCTGAAGCAAGTTCTGAAAAAGCAGGATCCAGCAATTTATTGGAGGGTTCCGCACAATTCAAAAGTTATATTATTATACTATATACTTAGTATTAACGACCAGCGTGCAGATGATTCATGTTTTACAAATAATAGTGATGACAGTGAATATGAATCAGATGTCGAAATACCCGATTATGAAAAAAAATTACAATTGCGAAAAGAAATTAAGATGTGGGCCAATAAACATAATATATCGCACTTAGCGTAAAATGAACTTTCTGTGATTTTAAATAAAAGAATTAACAACGTTTTACCAATGGATTTATTATAGTTATCATCGGTCTCAGAGTCATTGCATTCTCTCGCATCCCCGCCCGTGCCCTCCTCCCCTACCCCTTCCCTTACGAATCGAAACAGTGCAGCGGCAGCAAAATTGTTATAATTCAAAGCAGACTAATATTACCTACCCATATTAATATGTTAAATCAATATTTAATTAAAGAATAATTGTTTATGACAAACAACACATTCATCTTCAATGTAATGATCCTATAATTTTATGCTGTACAAAGAACAGTTGGGTCACCATAATGTCATAAAGAAAACAAGTCATATAAAAAATTCTTAGCCGTTGCAGGGTTTCAGACATCAATTGAGGAACTCTAATTTGATTCAACATGGTGGTGAGTTAATCTTAACTAAGAGTAAATCTAGCGTAGTTTTACCTATTACGGTCTTATAAATGTCTTGATACAGAGCATATTTTGAAACATGGCGAATGATCAAAAAACAATAATTATGTGCTTATAATATTTTTACACTAACTGGATTAATATTCAATTTATGTAAGCGCGTTAAAAAATTAGCCTTAACTCTGTACACTATTACAGTAAATATAGATTTGCCACACGTTAAATTGTATTCTCACTTAATTCTAGCTAAGCTTTTTTCATATACCTCTAAATAAATATTAATTGAAGCAATAACTAAAATTACTAAGTTTTAAACACTGCACACAAATCAGCAACAAAAAAGAATTGGCCTGCCGTGTTACAAATTATTGAAAACAAAGTACCTTTAGTAGCACATTAATAGCATAATTACACTTGAAACGAACTAGAAGTAGATAACAACAGGAGTACTTTTACCAGTAGTAATCTTCGTCAAGGATAGTAGAGGAGCTTTATTGCTTCCAAATACTGGTGCAAGACAGTAATTAGACTTATTAGCATTCTGTTAGCTCATTGCGGGAGCATAACAAGAACTTGTGCTCCAATAAATGCGCCCAAATCCAGCGTTGTAGTATACTAGTAGAATGTTATTGGAGTGTTGAAATGTAGTCTTGAAGACAGTTATTGGATCTATTTTGCTACTTGGGTATGCTAATGACCTGAAACGTGTTTCAGTTGGATATAACGCGCTTCAGTAGGTCTATGCGAGCGAAGTCGTGAGCGGAAAGTTTGTTTTGCATACATCCACGCATATAGTAGGAATACCTTAATGTCATCAACATCATCAACCTATACTAGTCCACTGCTGGACGCTATAGCACTCATTAGGCCTCCCCTATAGCGCCCTGTCTTCAGCTTGCCGCAGACTTCATCACTACATAGTATAAAATAAAGTCGCTTTCTCTGTCCCTATGTCATTATGTCCCTTTGAACGCTTAAATCTTTAAAACTACGCAACGGATTTTGATGCGGTTTTTTTTAATAGATAGAGTGATTCAAGAGGAAGGTTTATACGTATAATAAAACCGTGCAAAGCCGAGGCGGGTCGCTAGTAAGTAAATAAATTGTAAGTTTCTTGAGTTATTGGTCCGAAAAGTGCCATATTTTCAACAACTGACTCATCAAAAACCTAAATCAGCTGTACGATTACGTTAAAATACCCATCCAAAATTGACATAATGAAAGATATTTCAATGGCCTTCGTAATTGTGTGGATAGGACGCGTGCGATGGCCATTGAAATGGCTTTCATATGTCGATTTTGGATGGGTGGTTTTTGCGTAATCGCGCTGCAACTACCAACGTGCGAGGGACTTGATTTACCATTATAGCCATGACGGTGGCTAATGCTTGTATGCTGGCATGAGTCCTAGACTTCATACACATGACTGGCACTGAAGACTTGTTGGCAAACCTCTGGATGCACATATGAGTCGACGTCGATACGAATATCGCGTCTGCCATGCTTGAGAATATACTGGAAAGAATCATAGTTTACTTTTAAACACTCAATCACTACAAAGTATAAAACAAAGGCGCTTTCTCTGTCCCTATGTCCCTATATCCCTATGTCCCTTTGTATGCTTAGACCTTTAAAACTACGGATTTTGATGCGGTTTTTTTTAATAGATAAGTGATTCAAGAGGAAGGTTTACATAAACGTATAATAAAACCGTGCGAAGCCGGGGCGGGTCGCTAGTTAGAAATTCTACAAAAACCACGTGAGGTGAATTGTCGTTCTTGATACGAAACTGATTTACTGATTTATGTTCTGTTAAAATTTGAACTCCCTGTTAAAACTCGTACATTATATTCAGCCCCTTTTATTCAACGTTATTCTTCTCTCTTTTAAGATAGGTACATATTCACTAACGTTCTTTCTTTTATTTTGTACTAGCGACATAAGAATAGACAAGAGTACCTAGAAGGGAAACTTCGCTCCGAACGCACTCAAGGTCACGATATTAGCCTACACGATTCTGCACGTTAAACGTGCAGTGGGCGGGCCCATTCAGTAGGGCTGTCACAGCCGGCAACGCCGCACGCGGATTTTAATATTTGTGTAAGTTAGGTACGTACCTCTATAATATAACGTCACGGTCAAGTTATTGTGGTGTGATCGGTTGTAACAATAACTCAAAACGAAAACACATTTAAGTTTTTTTAGATTGATAAAAGATAATGATAATACATACCCTATGTAAGTAACACTCGGGTCAAACCCTTACGGTTTATAGAGTGTTATGTATTTTGTTATTATTAAGATTCCTTTAAAGATAAAAAAAAGTAATATTTTCTAAATACATATTAATGTGTTTTTGTAGGTTCCTATCTTACTAATTAGGTAGGTACCTAATCAAAGGAACGTGAACATCGGTCGTTGACCTTTTCTCACTCGCCTCGCCTCGCGACGGCGGCGCGGCGGCGGCGGCGGGGCGCGGCGATACAGTGCAGTAGCAACCCTGGCAACACGCTTGGACGACAGAGGGGCGTAACGAGGTGAAGGGGGAAGTAGGTATATAAATGGCGGCATTTGGGACTAGATCAAAGAAGATTCCCTTCTACTCAGTTATTATTTATTCTTATGCTAGCGACCCTCCCGGCTTCGCACGGTTTTTTATACGTAAATATAAACCTTCCTCTTGAATCACTTTATCTATTAAAAAACCGCATCAAAATCCGTTACGTATTTTAAAGATTTAAGCATACAAAGGCACATAGGTAGGTACAGAGAAAGAGACTTTGTTTTATACTATGTAATGATTTGTATTGCAATTTAAATAAATAATATTATCTACAATGTCGTAAATTAGAAAAGTGAATAAATATTTTTCAATTCTAAATTATATTCGTAATCAAAACTCAATAACTTTCATTTATTTAACCTTGAAAAAGAAAAATTACAACTTGTATTTACAATTGAAACCATTGAGCTAACTGCAGACGGTTGCAAACAGTCTAAAGGTTTGATCCATGTCAATACCAGTCGGAAGCGTCCCCAAGACACTGGCTGCATTACCACGCTGTATGCCAATGCTGATGCGCTGAGCCAGATATTCACCAGCTCTCGGGTCACGCGTCGCATCGACCAGACGCTCAGATATTTTTTTTAAAACCCGGAGAGCCTCGGTACCCCACGGACCGAGGGTCTCGACTCCAAGGGGAGCTAATGCGTAGGTTCTGTCGAGACCTGCATATTTGCGCCTCTTGAGATCCTCGGCCAGATCTGCCGCCGCACCAGCCCTAGTGGATGTCCTTGGAAGAAGGGAAGGTGCAAGTGTGTCGACCGACGCATGTAGCGTCCCACACAATGGGCCTCCCCAACTCCCATGGGACTAGTGTCATACCGTCGGGCCTCTTGCCATCGTAATGCCAATTTCTATTCCTTGCTTGTAATTTTCGATGTTATTATAGACCTTGAAAAAGCTAACCGCAGACGGTCGCAAAGTTTTGAGGTAGATAGCTCAACTGAATGGAAAATATCCAAATAACCTAATTTAGGAAATTGATACCACACCTATTTTAGGTAAAAATCGATAAAGTCGAGATAGTAAAGTCGTTACTGAGTATACCTACCTATTACGAAATTGCAATAACAAGATAAGATAGTGACCCTGTAACTAAATAGTTATCGCAGCGCAGGTGAGTAGGGGAGGTAGGGGAGGGATGGGCACTTTTTCACTATTTATTGCATAAAAAATCAGATTTTATAGATAATCAACTTTTATTGCCAATTCTTATTGCACCACATATTTGGCTAGATATTATTAAAGAGCTTTCTTTAAAATTACAATCAGTTTCAACATTACGAGATATTTTATAAACTAAGTCAAAAGTGCCCAATGCTCCCTATGGGAGGGAGGCTTGGACATACCCTGTGGGAGGCTTGGGCACGGCCTATAAATCACTTTATATCCATAATGGAATTCAATTATTAGTTACCAAAAAACTATTATTAAACTATATCAATAATAGAAACCAGAAATAAAAGTTAACAAATAAAAAACATCGTCAACAGTATCTTAACATATGATAATTATCTGAGATTGGGTATAACCCATAAAGGGCTATCAAATGTGTACTTAGAGCTACCACGTTTGGTTTTATTGCATGTCGTAATTTTTTTGTTTTTAACAATAAACGAATAGTTAAAAATCCTTTTACTGAACATAATAGCAGGGAGCGTTGGGTATGCCCAAACCACCCGCACGTCTAGAAGCCCATTACTCCCTCTGTATACATTTTCGACATAGGTTACCGGTATTTTTTTGAATCCACGTATTTAGGCTTGGATTTCAGTTTACTTTATAGATTAGTAAATGTACAATAGATTAATAATAGAAAATACACATATCTTTAATTAGTTTTCTCTTTAAAGGGATCCGAAACCGCAACAAAATATTTACTTTTACGAGCGCATTACCTTCAAACGTGTTTGTGTTTGACAACTCACAGAAATGACAGATAGTCTATGGATGAACACTGTTGCCAGTCGGTAAAGTAAACTACCAAATCAAAAAAAAAAAGAAAATCTATGATCAAATCAGAATAAAAGGGGGGTGCCCATGTCTCCCAACTGCCCATACCTCCCCTACCTCCCCTACCTAAGCTGAAACTTAGGCACTATCTATACTTTACACTTTTACACTTTGATCTGCCAAAAAGCCGGTAGGTATTATCCGGTTTTGATACGTTTTTTTTGTACCTAAACTCAGGGGATATAACTCAAATACCTTCTTATTATACCTATTCTTAGTCCATTTAAATTACGAAACGGGACGGAAGGAGCATTTAATCTACATCTAATAATATTTAATTATCCAAAATGGAAACAAGATGTTTAAAAAATGTAGGTACGTCCACTTGTGCGAAGCCGGGTTGAAACGCTAGTATTTACCTAATCATCATCAGCCTATATTAGTCCACTGCTGGACATAGGCCTTCCCTATGAGCGCCATAGCGCCCTATCTAATTTACCTAATATTCTTTATCTGTGTTATTTTTCTCTTCAATGAGTTTCAGGAAGGAATCAAAGGAAACAAAAATATGATTATTCTTATTATGTCACATCGTTTATTGTATAAAATAATTTTAAGTAATTAAATAAGTAACAGACTCGTTTAAACAAATCAAACATTCATCAAACAAAACTCAAAGTGAGCACTTTATTTCCTAGTTTAATTATTAATATTTATTTTATGACTTGCCCAAAAGTCCTGTGAGGTCTAAAAGTCTCCACACACTGAAGCCGGAGGAGGAGCGGAGGCGGAGGCGCGCCGCCACTACCTGCGGTTTGTGTGTAGGCTTTCATAATGATTCAATAAAATAAAACTCGCACGCCTCCGCCTCCGCTCCAATGGGCTTCAATGTGTGGAGACTTTCAATGAAATAAAGCACTTTGAATTTAGATTTTATTTTTGAATTACTTATGAGGGCAATTATTTTATTATGATAGCTGTGCTCTACGGTCTAGATAGGCATGGAGGTAGGTATTCATGTTCTTTTCATTTATAGCGATTTTATGAACGAAAATCCATCGTTAATTGGCAGAATACAATAATAATTACATGTCAAGAATAAATAAATAATGCTGGACAATCAACACAGCACCATCTAGCCCCAAAGTAAGCTACTCAAAAATCGTTTTATGGGTAGGTACTATATGTATAACTGGAATATTTAATACATTATTATATACATAGAAAGATAGTCATTTTTATAACATAGAAAACACTCAGACCAACGGAACAAATATCTGCAGACCGTACACAAATTTGTTCCGAGGCGGGAATCGAACCCGCAACCTCTTGCGTCGCAGGCGGACTCTCGCCCGCTGCGCCACTAAGGTCGTCAGATGATGAATGAGATGGATGGGTACCTAGTCCCCTCCATCACCACCCTCATTATCAACCTGAGCACCACACAACTTAGCTATAATAACACACAGAGTGCAACAGAGCATACATTTTAGGCACTTGTCACAGCTGCAACACATTTTTGACCTTCAAAGTTCGCTGCTAAGATTCAAACTCAATCGTCTTTTCCAGGTTATAATGCAACCTATTTGAGTTCCAAATTCACGTCCAACCTTCTTCGGCAAAAGATCTTGAACTTCTTTGTAACCTCTCCAATGTAGAGCAAAAAGTTTTCAACCTCTTCCGTGTTTGGAACGCGTTCGAACTTCCAAGATTTTGAATCTCTGGTTCTTTTGGATTTTACATCAACTGGCTACTCATAAATGGCTTTCATTGAAGAACTAAGCGGTAGCTTTACCAAATACATAAAACTGATTAGTGATTGACACAACTAGTTATGAGTAAGCTGGTGCCATGAGTGTCCAAGGTGAAAACAAACGGGGCGGTAACTTATCGTACTGATAATTTTAGATAGTAAACCCTTATATAAAGATAAAATGTGAATTAAAACGGAAATGCCTAACAGAACTCGATGTTTGTTTCTATTATTCTGGGAAACTATAATTTGCGTCTTTTTTTGACAAAAGAGAATTAATGAAAATGAATGAATACTTTACTGTAAGTAATAGAACAAATTAAAATTGAAATGTATAAAAACTCAACATAGTAGATACAAAAGGGCTTATCGCTGAGAGAGATTTCTCCCAGGCAACCTTGGATTGGATATATGGAATAGGTGTTATATAGGTGTTATATACCTTCGTGGTGATACATCGTCAGGTGAGATTGTATTCAAATGAGTAGGTACAATACAAGAATTATTTATGGTACACGTAGGGTACACCAAAAAAACATTTCATTATACTTATCATACGAAATACGAATCACACTAACATAATAAATGCGAATGTTTGGATGGATGGATGGATGTTTGATAGATACGCCAAATCTACTAAACGAATCGGGACTGAAATGGTGTGTAGGTAATAATACAATACAATACAATACAAAAATTCTTTATTGTACACCAGAAAAAACATTACAAAAAGGAACATAACAAAATTCAAGTACATTGGGCGGTACAATAATAATAAATCATGATTTCATAAAATTATCCATCTATAAAATGTAAATCCGTTATTGGTCGTAAAAAAAACCTGTACAGTCTTATTATAAAAAACGACTTAGACCATGGATGAAACCAGAACTTTTTGGTCTAGGTTCTAAAGTTAGTACACCGTTTAAACTGTGTCTTATTACAAAACGTGGTCTTACCAAGATTTTTTTAAATCAGAGATCGTCCATGGTTTGAATGATATCCACAGATTATAACAAAAACATTGTTAAAAAAGTTCATTCATTTCGATTCGAAGCTGAGAGTACAGAAACCATGGAGATGGCATAACTACGAAATAAACGTGTATACCTAAACTTACTAGGAAACAAAAATGGCTCCCTTCTATAGAACTGCCCTATTTTTATCGACAAGATCAACAAGTATTTTTGTGACGATATTTTTGCTTTCTTTCACATATTCACAAGAAAAAGTCACCAATTCTAATATTTTTTTTACAAAACACTGCAAATACAACTCGCGTGGACAGCTGACATTACCTATTACAATGAGAACCTAAAACGGCAAACCAGCCTCAAACATGCATTGTTATGATTTCACTTAGGCCGACTCCATGGTTTCTGTAGTCAGAGATTCGAAGGCTATGTCTTGTCATAAAACCTTCACAAAACAAATCATTGATTGACGTTTGTTGAATTTTGAGGTTAGTACCTTAGATAAACTAGAGGTCTCGGAGGTTTATCTTTAAACCATAGAAAAACTATGGTTTGGTGCTAAAACTTCGTTTTATAATAACGATTACGAAAAACCATGGTTTTTTTCGAGGTTTAAACCTAGAATGGCTCTAAACTTCGTTATAATAAGGCCGGTAATGTTTAAGTAGAATAAGGACTGTGGATTTTTTAAAAATAAAATAAATAAATCAATTTTCACGGGGCGAGGCGCAGCTAGTACGTAAGTATGTGTAAATGATTTGATTATGAATCAACGAAATGACATAAGAATAATTCATATCACAATTATGAAAAATATGATATGAGTAGTATTGGCAAAAACGCTTTATTCTAACTTAAGAACTTTTACATCACACTAGTAATGTTAAAAGTCCGAAAGTTTGGATGTTTATTTGGTATATAACTTCTTTAAAATATTTATCGACGCAATAATATGAACATTTTGTCTGCAATCAAGATAAGCGACTTTTAGGCGACACAACGTATCTAATCTAATCGATACCTAGAAAATTGACAACCACTATTGCGTAGTGCTCGAATGGCCCGAAATTCCTTAGGTTGCTGGTTCGATTAATCCGCGGGATGGAAATTCGTGTCGCAAATGTGAAATGTGTTTGATATTTAGATATTCACTATATAATATTATGAAACAGAGTCGCTTTCTCTGTCCCTATATCCCTATGTCCCTTTGTATGCTTAAATCTTTAAAACTACGCAACGGATTTTGATGCGGTTTTTTAATAGATAAAATTATTCAAGAGGAAGGTTTATACGTACTTATAATAAGTCCGTGCGAAGCCGGGGCGGGTCGCTATTTTCCTATAAGTGATGGTGAGCGAAATCAAAAATACTAGTTCCAGACAGGTTTCTTTGTGTTTATATAACGTTTGAAAGTTATTATAAAATCTATAGTAAGGGCACTGATTTATCGACTAATTATTATTCTAGACTTGGTATGTGAAGAGATGCAGTTCTTGCTCTGGAATAATCAGTTCCCATTGAAGAGAAATAGTCTTTTGCAGAAACAATGCAGCCGCGGGCTAAAACTATTTTAGACTAGAATACTTCTAATTGCTATAGACAGGTATCATTATTATTTTCGTGAAAAGAGGACCTCTTCTTCAAACTTCTTTTTCCGTGCAATGAGTTTCAGGAAGAAATAAAAGAAAACAATAAAAACATTATTTAATTAAGTCACTTAGTTTATTGTATAAAATACACATAAGTAATTAAATAACAGGCTCATTTATAGTTTTAATATAAATGCTACTTTTGATTTACAATAACATAAAATATTAGTTGAGGGCAATTAATTCATTACATTTATTTTAAAATTAACATGATAGCTGTGCCCTACGGTATAGGTAGGCATTTGGGTATTCATTTTCTAATCATTTATTGCGATTTTATAAATAAAAATCAATCGCTAATTTTCAGAATAAGTACCATAATTTGAAGAATAAGTACAATCAGTATTTTTCGTTTCAATAAAGTCTTTCATTTGAATTACATGACAAGATGTTAATGCTATGTGATTTCAATGTACCTATTTGACCCGCAAGCAGATGTGCAAATATTAAATAAGTACCTATGTAATTATTTCATTCATAAATTTTCATAACATTTAAAAGTTACGTTATATTTAATTTTAATAAATAAAATTATGGAAAAGAAAATATGTTACTTAAAGGTACCTATATAATCGTAGGTATTGGTTTTAGGTGTAAGTAGTCATTATGGGTACGATATGCGTAAAATCCCTGTCAAGGGTTTCCTCTTGTGGGATAGATTTTATATTATTATTCTTAGAAAAATAAACTTAATTATACCGTGGAATTAAATCATAGAAACGAGCTGATAGGGGTATCCCGTAAGATACTTTAAGAGATGTATCTCTTATGGCAACTTAGTCCCCTCCATCCCCACCACAGCAGTCATCATCAACCTCAAAACCACACATCTTAGCTAAAAACACACACAAAGTAACACACAGCAGACATCTGAGGATCTTGCCACATGAACCACAGTCGCAGCTGCAGGAACAACACATTTTTAACCTTCAATCTTCGCTGCTAAGATTCAACGTCAATCGTCGTCTTTTTCCGATTATAATGCAACCTATTTGATGTCCAAACTCACGTCCAACCTTCTTCGTCAAAGGATCTTGAACTTCTTTGTAACCTCTCGCAATGTAGAGCAAAAAGTCTTCAACCTATTCTGTATTTGGAACGCGTTCGAACTTCAAATTTTCGAAACTCCTGTTCTTTTGGTTTAGGCTTGATAGTTATCAAGTCCAAATCACCATATTCACGTCAACTGGCTACTCTTGAATGGTTTTCTTAGAAGAACTAAGCGGTGAGTCACCAAAAACAATAAAACTATTTGTATTAGTGATTTTCCTAGACTGACACAACTAGTTATGAGCAATCTAGTGCCGCGACAGAGTGCTCCTCCAAGGTGAAAACAAACTGCGGTAACTTATCGTGCTGATAATTTGAGATAGTAAAGCCCAAAGTAAAGATTACATACGCATGAAAACGAATATAATATAGGTAGTTAAGGAGAGTTCTTTTACAACTTTTCAAACGTTGGCTACGTTTCAAACCTTGGCTACGTTTTGTCTCTGCCTGCTTTTGTTAAAGTTTTACGCCGGACAGAGAATGTATCTTTGATTTTCTTTAAAAAATCTTTTAAGAACCATCGAAGATTTTCTATTTTTCTGGGTCACTATGTAGGTTCCCACCTGTTCTCTTTACCTACATTTATATATATATATATATTGTCTTTCACATTTATAATTAGTTTAGGAGTTTCAAAGCTTCATTATATTAATTCTAAATGTTTGTTTTCAAGATTACTATTATTATAATAATGATATTAATATAATTACTATTATTACTATTACTATTTATTATTACTATTATATAATTAATATAATTACTATTATTATAATAATGATATTAATATAATTGTAATTGAAGCCACAAAAAATTTTTTTGACAATAATAGTAGATTGTTTAATACTGGACTAAATTAGCCCCCTGCGGCCCTGCGTTTTAAGGTTACCTACTCTTTATACTAATATACAAAAAGTTAAATTAAAAACTGGCCAAGTGCATTCAGTTTCGTGAACGAAGGGTCCGTACTATCTATAAAAATACTTTATTTTATGATTTATTTAACTAAAAACTTAAGTAACTATGCTTTTTCCAATTTTTCTTTGATTGTGCTATAAGACGTCGTCGCTTCGTACTTATTTGTTCACGTTTTAATTAAAGTAGGTTTTAAGTAAATTAGGTAGTTCCCTGTAGGTTCTGATTCCCTGATGCGAGAGTCTAAAATCTATTTTCGGCATAAAAAGCTGTATCTTTTGATTGCTTTGGCTAAGAAGTATGATTTTTTCTCAGCTCCAAGGGACTGTAAATTATGTGAAAAGAATTTCAGCTTGATACCTCCACGGGTTCCTGAGAAAAAGGGTCTTTGAAGACAGACGGAAAATAGTGATCCTAAAAGCATTCCGTTTTTCCTTTTAATAGACGTCAAACACAGAAGCCGTGGCCGGCCGGTGGCGAAGGCGTGCGAGTTGTATCCTATTGAATCATATGAAAGACTACACATACACCGGAGGCGGTGGCGGTGCGGTACCAATAGCTACATACTCCCGCACGCCTTCGCCTCTCGCCTCACGCTTCTGTGTGGCGGCTTTTAGGTACGGATCCCTGGCGAAAAAATGGCGATTCTGCGGACTGAAAGTATAATTTACCTGCCATTGTAATCGTGGTTCCACACCAAATGGTCTGTGACGGTAACATGGTCGGCCCCTAGGAATGATGCTGCTTTACAGACGGCCATGCTT
Organism: Eupithecia centaureata; assembly: GCA_944547425.1. Classification (NCBI taxonomy): domain Eukaryota; kingdom Metazoa; phylum Arthropoda; class Insecta; order Lepidoptera; family Geometridae; genus Eupithecia; species Eupithecia centaureata. Next base: position 3,335,364 of record OX155696.1, read on the forward strand.
AGGATAGGTTCGTTGACCTCTAGAAGGATCATCACTTTAGCGTTCTGCAATGTGTTCTGCAAGAGAGAGAAATAATATAATGTTCGCGAAAGTTTGTAAGGATGTATAGATGGATGGATGTTTGTTACTCTTTCACGCAAAAACTACTGAACGGATATGGATGAAATTTGCTACAGAGATAGATAATACACATAGGCTATATTTTATCCCGGAATTCCCACGGGAACGGGAATAACGCGGGTGAAACCGGGAGGTGCTGCTAGTGTAATAATAATGCTGGACAATCCACACAGCACTAGCCCCGCTTCTTTCGTTAAAAATATTGAAGTGAACAAAAATCAAAGTGAGCACTTTATTTCATAGTATTAACTAGCGACCCGCCCCGGCTTCGCACGGTTTTATTATAGGTACGTATAAACCTTCCTCTTGAATCACTCTATCTATGAAAATAAACCGCATCAAAATCCTTTGCGTACTTTTAAAGATTTAAGCAGTCAAAGGAACATGGGGACCGAAAAAGCGACCTTATTTTATACTATGTAGTGATTACTAGTTCACTATCTGCTCATGGCTTCGAACGCGATGTTTCTATGGAAACGTTTCAAAGCTATTTTTATCCCATGGGAACTGAATTATGAAAAGTAGCCTTGTGTATTCCAGGGCTAGAACTAGGTCTATTCAAAATTAGCCCGATCCGTTCAGTAGTTTTTGTGTGAAAGAGTAACATCCATACATTCTTACAAACTTTCGCGTTTCTAATTTTAGTAAGGATTAGTAACATGTATTGTATGACCTGAAAACAGTCCTGTAAGGTCTTAAGTAAATAGAGCTCTTTTAGTTTGATTTTTGATTATGATCCATTACAGACGATCTCGGCGGGCGAAGATCTGACTCAGGAGGTTGGGTTTGATTCCTGGCTTAGGACAAATGTTTCTACGATCTCCAATTATTTTTTAGGGGTTCTGGGTGTTGTATCCTATATATATCAATTCTCTTTATGTAATAAATGTAATATGTTTATTAAGAGTCATTTAGTACATGTAGTCACTACATAGTATAAAATAAAGTCACTTTTTCTGTCCCTATGTCCCTATATCCTTATGTCCCTTTGAATGCTTAAATCTTTAAAACTACGCAAAGGATTTTGATGCGGTTTTTAATTAATAGATAGAGTGATTCAAGAGGAAGGTTTATACGTATAATACAACCGTGCGAAGCCGGGCGGGTCGCTAGTTAAATAATAAAATAAAAACATTTTGGAGAATCCACACAGCATCTCCTAACCCCAAGCTAAGTAGGCACACTCTTTAGAAGATAGGTTTACAATTTTTATATTATTTTCAATCTCTTAAAATGTTTAATTTTTTTAAACTATTGTTTTAGTTTTATAGTACTACAAGGAGAAGCCCTAAATCAGCCATAAAGCCTAAAATACAGCTAAGGCTAGTTTAGGATCCTAAGGATTCAATACGTATACTGCAAACTTTTGTTGTGTCATAATAAATGAAGACGTCGAGTCTTCTCGTCATCCATACCGCAATGTTTGAAAACGAAAGTTTTCAATCAGTGCGTCCTACCCTACGCTCACGGTAGGGCTGGTACACCAGTTCAAAGTCGCTCAGCGAGCTATGGAAAGAGCTATGCTCGGAGTCTCTCTGAAGGATAGGATTCGTAATGAATACATCCGACAGAGAACCAAAAGCAAGTTGAAGTGGCAGTGGGCCGGCCATATCGCGCGAAGAACCGACAACCGTTGGGGTAAACGTGTTCTTGAGTGGAGACTGCGAATTGGCAAACGTAGTGTAGGACGCCCTCCGGCTAGGTGGGATGACGATGTGCGAACACATCGTCATCCCACTGACTGCTGGCAGATGCTGGATGCGTCAAGCTGAAGACAGGGCGCTATGGCGCTCATTAGAGGAGGCCTATGTCCAGTAGTGGACTAATATAGGCTGATGATGATGATGATGAATAAATGAATTATAACGTCTACCACCTTACCAGTTTGCAGCCATGCGTATTACTGTGCATGAGCTTGAGATTCATAGCACTGAATATGATTTCCAGCACCATTGAAGGAGTCCAATCCTTGAAGCAGATGAGATGTTGAGGCTGTGAGCTGGAAGTGAGGAATAGCAGCTGACTCGAAACCCATGGATCCTTTCAATATAAGCTCACACAGAAGCAAAAATACAAGTTGGCACTTTCTTAGCTTGGCAATTAGGGCCCAAAAATTGTAATGTACCTGTTCAAAATAAATATAGTATGGTAGGTATATGATAAAATGACTTAACGAAGTGCTTAGATGACGCACACATTCTCATGTATGCTGATGATATCGCGGCGTTGGTCAAAATAAATAAGTTAATAATGCTGGACAATCTACACAGCATCACCTAGCCCCAAAATAAGCAGAGCTTGAGCTATGGGTACAAGATAACTAATATATTTAATACATTACATTGCATAGGTCAAATCACCGAATGTCGAGCAGTTGGATGGAGAGGAGATTGAACATGGTATCGAACAACTCCATCTGTTCCAGCATCAATGATTTTGTACTCAATGTGAGCAAGACGAGCTTTGTTCACTTCAGTATAATCTAGGCGAGTCAGATTAGACAATCAATATCGGTGACCTTGGGAGGTAAGTTTGACTCAGGTCAAAAACTCCTGCTTTTTGGCGCTATCTGGACGAAAGGCTTTGGGAAATTCATATTGACCAACTGTGCGAGAGCCGTTCGCGCATGTGGAAATTGTCAGACAATCTGGAGACATCATGGGTATGTACTAGGTCGAATAAAAACAAAGAGTGACGACCCATTTATTTTTAAAAGCTACTTAATTTATATCAAAGGTATCTAAAAAGGTATTTAAGTTATAGGTAGTACTAATAAAATGGTTTAAGAGTTAACATACATTTATTATTAGAAGTCACTTGATGAATATTTTTTACTTTCAGGATTTTATAGGTTTACTTTCATGAAAATAATAGCAATTTTTTTCTTCAGTTGGCAACTCCATAAATACACACTTAATGACTAGTCCGCCGAGTCCGCCTAGGTGCTAAGCCTAGGAGTGCGTTTTCCCAAACCTTTTTTTAAAAAAATTCGTAACAATCGATAAAAATGTAAGTATTGTTTTCAATAAAGTTAATACAAAGATGGAATACATACTGCCGTCGCAGCAGAGGGATAGTTTAAAACAAAAAAATAATTAATTTTGTAACCGAAAACGATACTATGTGTGCGTTGACAAGCAAATAACTTCAGTGCTTTCACTTACACAAGCACACAATACGAAAGAGACGTATTTGTCGCATTTTTTTGGCAACACCTCGTTTTCACGTAGTATTTACCCAAGAACGTAAGGTACCTACTTGGTCTTAGTATTTACCTATATTCTCTTTGAACTCGTTGTATGTACCTATCACCTATTATTCTAAGAATTCTTCTTTTATGATTAATGGTATTTAGAACTCAAAAAGGGACCCACTCAACGGCTTCTAATGGCAATACTAAATTTCTTCTAAATTTCAAATACGAGTAGATCCGGTTTGTATAGGTGAAAATCTATTTTTAGTGTTTTTAAAGGTTCATTTACTTACACATTGCATGTATAGTGACATTTTTGTATTATTGGGAGCAATTTAGACCGAAGCAGCATTATAACAAAGAATTTTGTTTGATTAATTTGTCTTTGTCTTAAATTTTGTTTGTTTACGTTTAGAATGTTTATTTTTCACATGAAAGATGAAAATTGACATAGAATAAAACATTGTCATGTCTTTATTGTTTACTGTACTCTAAGACCAAGTAGGTACCTTACGTTCCGTAAGGTACTAATCTTTGACTGTACTCAGTCAGATATTGTCTGTTGATTTATTTCTGTCATCAGCAAAGAAGTCAATTTCATCTTCTTGTTGTATGGCTCCTCTCTCTACGACTATGTTACACCAAAGAAGTCCAAAAGATTGTTATAGTAATATTTTGAGATGCGACGTATTTCCATAGTTTTTCAAGTATTCCTAATATTTGTTTATGAGGTAAAATCTCATTGGTGTTTTTCAAAAACCCCTATATTATTCCCTTAAGGCATTATACTCTAAGATTATGCCTGTACCCACGCCTACATTCCATGTCTCTGATATTTCCATGAACCGGATTGGTACTGAACGAAAATGGCAAGCCAGACACTTTTGATATAACATAGTGAAAAGATTCTAGATAATAATAATAATAATAATGCTCACAGCACCATCTAGCCCCAAAGTAAGCTACTCAAAGCTTGTGTTATGGGTACCTACTAGATGTCTGATATACCTACATATGTAAGGCGCTAGAGGTACACTGGAGAGGTCCACAAACCGAATGTTTGATTTTCGAAAACTCCTTTGTTTAACCTAATGCGTATAACAATAAAATAGAGGAGGTGCGAATGTAGTGAAAAAAATTTATGTCTATGTTTATGTCTATGAGTCACTGACCTGTATATAATGAGTGTACCTCTAGGTCAAAACGGAACGTAGTAATGCTAGAATCTTTGCGCCTTAATATATTATACTACATACATACCTATTGATGTTGATATATATCAGTCAATTATCTGGATGGTGTCACCAAACTAAAAGGGGTATTGCACTACACGGTATTCAGGGACCCTAACCCTAACTAAGAGTGGTGTCATAAGAATTAGGGTCCCTAAGGGACGGACTCGAACCCGGACGATATTCAGGGCCGAGCAGACGAAGTTAGGGTCCTGAATAACGTGTAGTGTAATTACGTAAATTAATAGGATGCTAACGCATATGGTGTCAAAGAGAATAAAAATACTGATGGTGTTAATGATGATTGTCAAGTATTATTGATTTATTTATATACAAAAGAATCTAGTTTAAAGGTAGCTTTTATTGTTACGTTTCTGCTTTTAAAAATGCTATCCAATTTTGGCGGCGCCAATCAAAAGTCGTAGGTTTTTCAGCTGCATTTTTCGTTAGGCAATTGATAAATTGAATTTTCGAACCTCAGTTCCACTTCGCTTCATCTGGGTAGTATTTACATCGTTTGCTGGTACTTCTTCTTTTATTTTTTTTTATTTTTTGCTTATATTTTGTATAGGTACCTATGTAGATGATAGAGGCACTTTGAAAATCTTTGATGATTTTCATTAAATAGGAAACACAACGTAGATGCCTAAATAATATGCCATAGATTTATATCTACAGAAAGGTATTGGTTCCTTAGGTTTTATTTTATTATTTTGTTTTGAGCGTCTCTTGTCCATTCCCAGACCTACCTAATTCATTCGTTTCTATTAAAAGTAAAAGCAGATAGAGCTCTACAAAAGGACTAGATAACAAATTAACCGACGTCTGATGTACATAGAGTGTGTACGAGGTCTCTTTGAGCAAACGAGCGCCCGCGTCGGTATGTCTCGACGCTTGTAAACTGCCGGCATGAAACCTATACAGGATTTCTGTGTAAATGTGGTAATAGCCAAGTCGAACTTTTAACTGGACAAAAATTTTTCCGCAAACTGTTAGAATATTAACTTTTCGCGACCGACATTTGGATTTGCATTTATAGATCGTTTCAACGGCATTTTATTATATTATGACCGGTCATTTCAATTGGTTGGTGGAGTGTACTTTGTAGGTAAGTATTTTATCTCGTAGATTTTAAACGCATTAAGTATGCTTTATGATAGCGGTAATAGCAACCACAAAATATTTTGCGTTTCGAATGTTAAAATTTTAAATCGTGGTATGGCAGTTGAGTACTCTCATTGATTTGGAATGCTCATGAACGCACTCAAGACTTCACAAGTCGTTGCATGAAGGATATTTGCGCGAAAACACCTCTAAGGGCTAGATAATGCTGTGCTGATTATCCAGCATTATTACCTAACCATTATATATTTTTATGACCATTTGCGCGAGTAGATACATTCGCGAATGGACAATGGGGGCTACCGCGTGTGAATTTGCCACTAGAGGCGCTAGTGAAAGTTAATTTTCGCGACGTGTTTGAGTAGGTTTCATGACATAAGTACAATATAATTTTTTCAATTGACCTGTTCAAAAGCGATCTCTTTCGTGAAATTATGGCAAATATAGATTATTTGGCAATGAATATAAATGCGTTGAAAGCTAAATTAAGAAAAAAAGCACTAAAATAAGCGGCTACACGCAAAAAACGGAACTGAAGAGCATTGTGGCATAGATACTCGATATGATGATATTTATTTATAATGAAGAAATTAATTATTATGAAAATTTAAAGTATTAATTATAGAGATTCAAGATTTTAAAAAAAATTTCGGCACCGATCATAAAAAGTAGCCTTTTGAGCTTATACATCCGGAACTTAGTCAACAGTGGCGCCAACTGGTGAGCAAGAAAACGGTAGCCCCCATTGCGCGAAAAATCAGAAAACTCCTCATAGCTTTTCAACTACTTTGTTGTTATTAGTTGTTTCACTGTTGTGTAGGAAATTTTGCTTTCTTTTACGTTATATCTAATCTATTCCAACTCCTCTCACTTCCTTCCCCATAACGAGAAACATATTGACGTAGACCTTCGTAGCATGGCCTACTATGCTACGGTGTAGCTGCGTAGCATACAAAAGACTCACGCACAACTCACACACACTCACACTCACACTCAACACGACTTCACTTTCTTACTCCACGCTATAATCATCATAGGCCCTAAACTAGACCTTATGAGTTTTTGTTTCTAGTATGGTAAATGAAAGCTCTTGTTCTTTATTTTAAATATTATTTTAGATAATATTATTTTGAGACCTATTATTTAGATGACCGCTGTGGCGCGGTGGGCGAAGGTCCGCCTGCGACGCAGGAGGTTGCGGGTTCGATTCCCGCCTCGGAACAAATTTGTGTACGATCTGCAGAAATTTGTTCCGTTGGTCTGATTGTTATCTATGTATAGTAAAAAATATCTATCTATGTATATTATAATGTATTAAATATATCAGTTATCTAGTACCCATAACACAAGCTTTGACTAGCTTACTTTGGACCTAGATGGTGCTGTGTGGATTGTCCAGCATTATTTATATATTTAAATTAACTGAATTTTTCGTATCTCTTATTTTTCGTTGCAAGTAGATAGTAAAATTGTGTTATTCGTAGACCTTCGTAGCATGTGCTACGACGCTACGATAGACCTCGGAATTATTAAGCCATACTTTTGCTTTGAATATATAGATAACTAGCGACCCGCCCCGGCTTCGCACGGTTTTATTAAACGTATAAACCTTCCTCTTGAATCACTCTATCTATTAAAAAAACCGCATCAAAATCCGTTGCGTAGTTTTAAAGATTTAAGCATAAAAAGGGACAGCTACATTTAGGGATATAGGGACAGAGAAAGCGACATTGTTTTATACTATATAGTGACTATGTAGTGATGACCCTGATATAATGCGACAATGGTCTTAGAACCCAAAATGAACTTCAAATCCTTTAAAATGCCACTAGGCTCAAGTTTTACAATCATGAAGAACAATTTTGTTTGTATGGAAATAGATAAATCTTAGTATATTCTCATAAAATTTTTGCGAAGGTCCGCTTGCAATGAAATTGGTAGCGGGTTCGATTATCAAATCGGGACAAATCTTTCATAATTTTTCAATATATTTAGAGTTTTTTGTTTTTTCGCGCAAGTGGCCACTCGATAAAATGATCACTCGCACAAATGTTATTAGTGCAAGTGTCCACTCTCGTTAGTGTCTTTCGCGAAATGTTCTGATACTCACGAGTCGCAGTAGCAATGTCATAACTAAATCATATTCTGTATGCAATGGAACAGTGTACACAGTTTGATTACGAAATTTTTTCAATAGCATGATACACATTGTTGGTCATAGTTCGTCACTTATTTCTTGCAATGTGGTTACTAGCTAATTTGTGTATGTATTGTAATTATAAGGAACTTAATAATGCTGTTTGCAAATTTATTCTCGTAACTTGAGCTGGTGAGTATCTGGCTCAGCGCATTGCCATACAGCGTGATAATGCAGCCAGTGTCTTAGGGACGCTTCCGACTGGTAGGTATTGACATGGATCAATTGAGCTACGTTTAGACTGTTGGCAACCGTCTGCAGTTGGCTCAATGGCTTCAATTGTAATACTAGTTATAATTTTTTCTGTTCCTTGATCGTAATTTTCGTTGTTAATAAAGATTTATTTTACTTGAGTTCGTTTTTAATACGGAACCCTTTGTGTTCGACTCTGACTCGTACCTGCCGGGTTTTATTTATTTATAGTTTTTAATTAATTACTCGTTATATAAACCGTCTGAGTACCTATTTTAAATTATGTGAGCAAGTAAATTGCCTCGACGCTATCTAAACAATCACAGTTGTCAAAGGTATATAAAGGTTGTCTCAAAATTCATACACCCCAGGTTAATAAAAATAATTTATTTATTAATAACGAAAATAACAATCAAGGAATAGAAACAAATTAAAAATAGAATATGACATTGAAATAATTGAGCTAACCGTTGCAAACAGTCTAGAGGTAAAAATATAGGTAGGTACTTCTCCAAAGGAATAAAAGATCAAAATAACATAGTTGTGAAGTTCCGTAATATTGAATGTGTACTTCCAACACGATATTAACTAAGGGTGCAAAAACAACAGCAAAAATATAGTACAAAGACTTATCCTATGACCGAAGAAAAACACTCACGCTGTATGCAATGCCAATAACTATATAGAATACTTCATTGCTTGTAGTTTTAAAACACTATAATTCATAATTATAGAGTAGGATATTAGTAATAATAATAAAACATATAATATAGATTGGTTTCGATGAATTTATAAACTTGAAATATAATTCAATAGTTAAAAGATACCAGTCCTTTCTGGTTGTGCAAAATAGCTCTTCTTGTACCTTATAAAGTAGTACCTATGTACTCAATAATAAATAAGTGATCGCTTTTTTATCGGTGGGTTAAATTTTATGAAATGCCGGCCTTTGTGTTTGAGAAAATACAGTTTCTATCTGTAGCTATAAGTAAGTACCTAGTTCATTTTTATTGCTTCCTGACAAACAAACCTTATTTTTTGATTTAAAATTTTAATTGAAAGCTCAAGGAACGAGGCATCTTGGGAACCTAAGAAAATATACCTACAGCCTTATTAATTTTTACTTGCGGAAATATAAAAAATAAGTATTTCTTGACCCAGCTTCATCCAGCCAGAATAAAAAAAATTGGTTGTAACGAGAGGTGTAGTGTAGGTACCTGCTTATTATACTTAAAAAAAAAAATACAGGAAAATAAAATTAGACAGATGTGTTGAACCCTTCCTTTTTTGTTTAGATTATTGTCTGTAATTGGCGAATGGAGTTAACTAGTAAATAAATAATAAATAAATGCATACAGAAACAAAGAAACAAAACTTGAAAACAGTCCAGAGGTAACTGAACTTTATTGAGTTGTTTCATTTGAGCGTCCAACGAGTTTCATACCATTACAAGAACCCTGTTGAGGGCTTCAATTTTTTTTTCAGCTACATTTAGCTCCACCCGCGTGAAAATCGATTAAAAGCAGCCTATGTGTTATGACAGGTCTAGTCGAATGTCGAGTATGACGTCTAATCGAAATTCAGCCCAATTTCAACGTGAAAAATTAACAAACGTCCATCTACCCAAACTTTCGCATTATCATAAATGCTTAAATTAAAAACAATTTATAATAAAAGCTAAAATAGACAATCTTATCGTAAAAGAGCAATCTCTGACAGTCTGTAATAAACTGTTAAAATTGAAACTTGTCGTTGAAAAAATGATTGAATCCTGGGCTGATTGAACGTTTCTTTTACAGTTTACCTAGGAGAAGTATCAATTGGATATCTCGTAGGATGGGGTGCTCCAGCGCTCACCAAATTACAGAGCCCTACAGAGACAACCCTATCGGTGCCTCTGGACATAAGACAGACATCGCTTATAGGGCCCACCTATATCATAGGAGCCTTTTTTGGTAAGAGGATATGAAAATAGTAGTAATCGAAGATATTTCGCGCGCACTATTCCGCGAGCAAGATAGGTACGCACGTAACTACACGTACAGCGTATATTGCGTGCTAGCAAAATAGTATAAAGTATCTTTTTTATCAACGAATAGATTTTTTCACAAGTGGATTTTTTTTATATTTAGGGATGCTCGACCGCCCAATTTCGTTTTCAGTAGTCGTCTTGTTACACCCTGTCCACAATTGAAATTGTTGAGCTGACGTTATAAAAACTGGTTTACTTTCCTTTATTTCATTTATTTTCGTTTTATCTTCGTCATCATCATCAGCCTTTGTCCACAGCTGGACATGAGCGCCAAAGCGCCCTGCCTTCAGCTTGCCTATTGACTTGCTTTTTTATTTTCTTTTACTCGTATTTTACGTTACTTTCTTTCAGGTGCTCAGCTCTCCGGGTATTTCTCCAACGTGAAAGGTAGAAGGTACTGCCTCATAATTGGAAGTTTAACATGTACCGGCTCCTACTTCCTTCTGGCAATTTCCACGGAGCTTTGGATGCTGTTCCTTGGAAATACATTGCTTGGAGTTGGGGCTGGACCCGTTTATATCCTGAACCTTACTTATATAGCTGAAGTTTCGTAAGTAGTTATTGAGTTGGACCACTATTTGAGCAACTTTTTTGATGATGAGCTTTTAAAAGTCAAGTTTCAAGCGGGTGAAGCTACGGGGCGCAACTAGTTTAAATAAATGTGAAAGTTTGAATTAATTTATGGATGTTTTTTTGTTACCTCTTCTCGCCAAAACTAAAGAACGTTTCACGTCTATTAAAAATTTCACCCCAATCCATTCAGTAGTTTTGACGTGAATAGGTAACAAACATCCATCCATCCATACTTTCGCAATTATATTGTTAGTATGATTGGAATAAAACATTGTAATTACGTATATTATTCTTTCCAGATCCAAAAACAACCGAGGAGTGTTCCTCACAGGGATTGCAACGGCGAACGCGATGGGCCTAGTCTTCGTTTACTCCATAGGCCCTTTCATTTCCTACTCTGCAATCAACTACGTAGGCCTTCTGATAAACGCCTTGTTCACTGTAGGCCTTTTCTGCATACCTGAGACGCCTGCCTTTAGTGTGATGAAGGGTACACAAGTATGCTATTATATCTTTTTCAGGCAAGGCATGCGCCAGATTTGCTTTTAAATTATCTTGCAGTTATTGTTTTGTTTCAATCGAAATAATATTAATGTTAAACTAGCAACCCGCCCCGGCTTCGCACGGTAAATTATACGTATAAAACTTCCTATTGAATCACTCTATCTATTAAAAAAACGGCATCAAAATTCGTTGCGTAGTTTTAAAGATTTAAGCATACAAAGGGACATAGGGATATAGGGACAGAGAAAGCGACTTTGTTTTATACTATGTAGTGAAGTGCTTTTGAATGGTAGTTATCTAAATATAGTATTTCTATAAACAAACTATAAACACGAAGACAATAATCCTTATCAAATTTATAAACGCGAAAGTTTGTTAGATGTATGCATGTATGAATGTTTGTTCCTCTTTCACGTTAAATCTACATAGGTAACAAATCGGGCTGAAATATAGAATATTTAGACGTATTTCTAGCCGTGCGTGCTGCGCACGGCTACGCTTTGTTTCTATTGAAACGTTTTAATTCTATTTCTATGTCGTGGGAACTTATGATTTTAGGGGGGAGAATTTGTAATATTAAAAGTAGTTGTTTTATTTTAGGGCTAGAAATACGTGTATTCTATATTTCAGCCCGATTTGTTACCTATGTAGATTTTACGTGAAAGAGGTACAAACATTCATACATAGATTACTTTATATATACCATATTTACCATTTATATAACCATGATATCATATATTTCAAGGAGATTCTGCAGTAGGTATCTATCTGCTTTCGAAAATGTTTAACAATTTTCTTTTTTATTTCAGGCAACGAAATCAAAGCTAAGAAAGCCCTTCTACGACTAGGTCGTAGCGAAGATATTGAAGACGTTCTTGCCACAAGCGCTAAGAAACATCCCTGTGCGTCTTTGACTTCCATTGTTTCTTCTCGGAGTAATAGTAAAGCTATGTTCATTGCTGTTGTTCTGTTGACTATGCAACAGGTAGGTTTAATTTAGATTGAAGTTGTCACAAGTTAACATACAGTAATCTAAATCCTACTTCACTACATAGGATAAAACAAAGACGCTTTTTCTGTCCCTATTTCCATTTGACTGCTTAAATCTTTAAAACTACGCAACGGATTTTGATGCGTTTTTTTTAATAGGTAGAGTGATTCAAGAGGAAGGTTAATACGTATAATAAAACCGTGCGAAGCCGGGGCGGGTCGCTAGTGTATTATAAATACGAAAGTTTGTAAGTATGGATGGATGATTTTTACTCTTTCACGCAAAAACTACTGGATATTCATGAAATTTGGCACAGAGATAGATTATAGTATGGAATAACACATAGGCTATATTTTATTCCGGAATTCCCACGGGAACGGGGATTACCGCGTGTGAAACCGCGAGGCGCAGAGCATCGCGGCTATCCTAGTGTATCCATATTTAAATATATCAGTCATGCAGTACCCATAACACAAGCTCTACTTAGCTTGGGGATAGATGATACTGTGTGGATTGTCCAGCATTATTTATTTATTTAGACTCCAAACCTAGAATAAACTTTATTTCAGGAGCTTCTCCCATGTTAATTACATACACAAGCACACACATCATCATCATCATCAGCCTATATTAGTCTACTGCTGGACATAGGCCTCTATACATAAACATACGCAATAATATGCATGATATAATAAATTAGAAGTGAATAAAACCGGTCAAATATGATAAATTTATTTAAGTAAGCAGAAATACCATCTGTGAAAATTTCAACTGTCGATCGCCGTTCATGAGAAGTAATAGGGTCCCGTTTTACCCTATGGGTATGGAAACCTTAAAATAAACCGATTTTTACTAACAACAGATGTCTAGCCGCATTTCCGTCATCCTCACGGAATTAAAGATGGAAAATCTTAAAGACCGTGGGGTCTACCATCAGTCCAGCATTGGAACAGGCCTCTTTGAGCTGTAATAACCCTTAATAAACTGATATATTTTCACTAACAGATGTCTGGCCGCATTTCCGTCATCCTCTACGGAACTTCCATCTTTAAGACCGTGGGGTCTACCATTAGTCCAGCATTGGCAACGATTGGAACAGGCCTCTCGGAGCTGGTGGCTAGCTGCCTCGCTCCCGTGCTGGCGGGGAAGGTTGGAAGGAAGCTGATGATGCTGGTTTCCACAGCAGCTTGTGTATTGTGTATGGTTAGTAACAAATTCTTAGCTAAAATTAAGTTTACTTTCTTTATTAACAACGAAAATTACAATCAAGGAATAGAACAAAAACTAGTATATGCAATTGAATCTATTGAGCTAACTGCAGACGGCTGCAAACAGGTGACTCAATTGATCCATGTCGGAAGCGTCTCCAAGACACTGGCTGCATTACCACGCTGTATGGTAATGCTGATGCACTGAGCCAGATACTCACCAGCTCTCGGGTCACGCACGCGTCGCATCGACCAGACGCTCAAATATATCGCGGCTTCGCACGAAATGTTTCGGATATTAATTTTAAGTGCTTAACCCATCACGCTTTCTTTTTTATATACAGTATCTGTCCGCGGCTTCGCACGCGTTTTTTCTATGAATATGTTTCAAGGCTATTTTTATATCGTGGGAGTGGAATCAGTTGATTTATCTAATGAAAAGTAGCTTATGTGTCATTCCATAGAACTACGTCTGCTCAAAATTTTGGCCAAACCGGTTAAGTAGTTTTTGCGTGAAAGTAACAAGTATCCATATCTCATACATCTTTACAAACTTTACCTTTATGACAAAGTAATAAATGAGTATTAATAAGGATTTATCATATTCGTGAAAACCTGACAAAAGCTGATGAAAAGATGAAAATTTTCATCATATTTCTGTGTATATTTTCCTACTTTTTAATTTTATGTACGTGCTGCTAGTTTACCTTTAATAAATAAACTGATGAAAAGTATGTAAAGATGTTGAACACTACGGTCAACAAGTAGATTTTTACATACTTTATTTTATTTTAGTGACAAAAGCAGTAAGGTACGCAGTAAGCAGGAAAGCAGTAAGGTATATTTGGTTTTATTATTTTTTTCAGGGTTCTGTTGGTATCTTCTTCTATGTCAAATCAATTCAACCGCAAGTGGCTGAAAAACTCTATTGGTTACCTCTCGTATCCTTGGTGACGTTTCTTCTGAGCTACGCATTAGGTGAGAAGATAACTTTATTTTGCAAGCTTTAAGTTGTCTTTAAGGTATATGTCCAGCCATGGACTAATATAGGCTGATGATGATTATGAAGTTGTCTCATTTCTGCCCGCGGCTTTAGGATTCTTGCTCTTTGCTGAAGTTTTATCGATATTTAAATTGATTTGATAGCGAAGGCTAAAGCTCTAGCTCTCTGTCCTATAAAATTTGTACAATCAACAAAACTCTAAACCCTCGACACGCGGCTCACACTCTCACTTGACGGATATTAGAGTATTGTAACTGTTAATATGTAACTACAGTCAAAATCTGATGATATAGCGACATTGAAGGGACCGTATAGTTGCCGACGTTATATCCGGTAGTTGTTATAAGCAATACACATACATACATACATATGTAGTTACATTAGTTGTGTAGTTATATTTTTATAGGTAGGTACATATCTATCTAGTATATGGGTTATGTTTGTGAACTTTTTGTCAAATGAAATGTTAGAAAAAAAGTAAAAATATTTATTAAGAAATAACACGCGCACTTGGTGTAAAATATGCAAGGTCAAATAGCCGGGAAGAGGTTCGGATGAGGTGGGAGAAAGTGCGTAGGTAATAATACGCGCTTAAATATTCCTTCAATGCCTATCAATAAGATTTAAAATAGTCCGTATTGTTTTGTTTTGCTGGGACAAGAAGCGATTGGTCGTTATATTCGATGAATATCAATACATTTCGTCGTTATAAGCGATATGTAGCTGTATCCGATGTTGTTATAGGCGGTATGTTTGCTGAATAGTTTACTAGAGATTCGGGCGGGACTTTACAATCTGGCTGTAATAACCGATAGGTCGTTGTAAACGATGTCGTTATAAGCGGTTTCGACTGTATATTTCTTAATTTTCATCATGTAGGATATCCCTCTCAAGGGAATACTTTGAATCAATAACAAAACGACTAATAACAGCCTAGTATTTACAATTATAACAAACTCTTAAAAATCTAAGCCGTCACCAGAAGGAAGAGTGCCCAGAATCCTGGCAGAAATGACACTTTGAATTTTCATCATAATCATCATAGAATCCGCTGTACCTATACATCCTTGCCAACTCGATCTTAGGCAATCTCGGTCTCTTATCTTACCATTATATTCCAGGTTTCGGCATTATCCCAAACACCTGGATGAGTGAAATGCTAGACACCAACGCCCGAGGTCCCGGCTCAGCTATAGCACTCTCTTTCAGCTGGATCTTCTGTTACATCAGCACCTCATCATTTGGTTACATGACCACCATCCTGGGCAGCCATTGGACCTTCTGTATTTACTCTGTGGCGTGCGCAATAGCGTTTGTCTTCACAGCTGTGATGGTTCCAGAGACAAGAGGGAAGACTTTGACTGAGATTCAGCATATGTTGAGCTAACAAAGGGAGAATAATAAAATAAGGATAAATAGACAATAAAGTTTTTGAGACGCTAAGTTTTGTTGTTAAAGAGGATGCTACTTTGAGATGGGAGTGGATGGCCAAATCTGAAATTATGAGAGTTGTTCCCATTCCAAAACACACTTCTGAGCGTGTGTTTTGGAATTTATGGGAGCAAATTAAACTCCAATTTTCTGATAATTTTTTCTTTTAATTATGAGTGCAACGATACGTCAGTACAGTAATGAAGCGAGTAGTCAATGCTATTCAAAAAGCATAGGCGCGATGCTCCTGGCTTGAACAAGAGTAAAAGCAAAGTTTTGAAAGGAGTCATAAACTCAAGTTTTAAAGAAAACTTGCAATTTTTTTATAATAATATCTCCTGCTTTCAGGAAATCGAAACAATAGGCTTTTGAACCTTAAAAGCAGCCGCAATGGTGTATGCAAAAAACAACCAAGAATCAATGCTAAAATTAATAAACCATTACGATAAATAGTACTTCCCGTAGGCGTTCCCTTGTACGAATTTTCAGTAACACTTATGCTTTCGGATTTAGCCATAAACTTCTATCTCAAAAAACGATCCTGTAAACTACTATAACTATATATTTTAGTTGTAGTTAAATTCAGGTCGACACCGGAAGCGGAAGCCTATGTTTGAGAATAGTTGGGGGGACAAATTGTGCGTTGTAAATTGACGAACACTGTTTAAAACTCAGTCAGGCTAAAATATGTCAAAGTTATAGCCAAACTAGGTCGCCAATTAAAATGATTTATGTTTTGATAATATTCGATCTAGGTGTTTTCCTGGGACAACAAATACAGCTGTGCGATTACGCTAAAAGCGCGCATCCAAAATTGACATACGAAAGCCATTTGTATGGCCTTCGTAATTTGAAATTGTGTGGAAAGGACGCGCGCGATGGCCATTGAAATGGCTTTCGTATGTCAATTTTGGAAGCGCGCTTTTAGCGTAATCGCACAGCTGGTCGATGAGTATAATGGAAAACGGTTTGATATTTTTTACAAAAAGTAACACCCGATTTTAAATTTCACACATTATTAAGGTGGGTACTGATCAACGTTACTTAAATGTAACATAATACACAGCGAGCATTCGTGCAGTCAGTACGTCGTGTTACGGGGAAACCAGCGAGAAGCGAGCCTCGTTGCTTGCTTTGAGTGCTCCACCCGGGTTTTTTGGCGAATCCTTTGACTGTTACGAGCGGAGCACAGAGTTTTGACGAGCATTTTACTCGGATTTTAAAACACAGCGTAACATGTTCGATGCGTAACACGCTCGATGCGAATGTTACATTATACATCGTTACGTTGGTCAGTACCCACTGTTAAATCTACCTTACTCTGTTTGAGTCTGGTCACGTTTTGATAAGGTTAATTTATGTAGATTAAAGATAAAAAATATTCAAATCAATACATCAAGTAAAAGGTAACAGACCTTAAGAAAAAAATAGTAGAATTGAGAACCTCTTCGTATACGTATAATGTTTGAAATTGATTCAAGTTAAGCATAATCATCTATCTGTTGACTAGTATCTGCCCGCGGCTTCGCACGTTTTGTTTCTATGGAAATGTCTCAAGGCTATTTCTTTATTATTATTATTATGTGGAGCAACATTATGCTGAGACAGGATATATTGGTTTGCTTGCATCATTTGTTTTTAGTTATTTTTAGTACCTACCTACTTACCTTTATTTTGATGTATGTGAACTAATAAAAAAATCTTTATTTCTTTCTATTTCTATCTCATCTCATGGAAACTGGTTTATGCGATAAAAAGATTCCAGAGCTAGGACTAGTTCAAACATATTATTTGTTTATT
Source organism: Eupithecia centaureata (assembly GCA_944547425.1). Lineage (NCBI taxonomy): Eukaryota > Metazoa > Arthropoda > Insecta > Lepidoptera > Geometridae > Eupithecia > Eupithecia centaureata. Next base: position 3,352,962 of record OX155696.1, read on the forward strand.
AGTTAGTCAATTTCAGCGGTTCCGACTAGAAGTTTTTGCGTGAAAGAGGAACAAACATCCGTCCATACAAACTTTCGCGTTTGTAATACTAGTAAGGACAAGGAAATTGAAATGAATTAATTTCATGAATTTAATGAATTATATTCATTTTGAAAAATGAATTAGTAACTTAAGGAAATTAATTTACATAAGTAGGGGAAGGTGGGCATGAAAGAGCCAGTTTTAGAAAACGACGCGTTTTAATATTAAGAACACAATAAAAGTAGGTACTTTGTTTATATTTTAATTAGAAGATTGTTTATTACCCTTTGACATACAAACATATTTTTTGCATAAGAAGAAAATTATATAGACAAACTTTACCCTTTAAAAAAAAAGGGAAAACGGCTCTTTTATAACATGTGGGCATTGAAAGAGCCACCGCTTGTTATGAAAGAGCCGCAACACGAATTATCTAATTATTAATTTTATTTTTGTTTAAATATTTCCAAAAAATAACAATATCAATAACTAAAGACACTTTCCATCATAATATGTCACTAATTGTATCATAATCAGATTTTCAGTTACTTTTTAGCAAAATGAGATCACTAATTATTGTTCTAGATAAAATAAAAATTATATTAGATAAAAATACTCATTTAACAACAAAATATTACTTTCTATAATATGCTTATCGTTAACCATCATTTACCATGTAATAATAAGAGCTAGACTTTTTTTTATTTTTTCCTTCTCTGGAGTATCAGTTAGAGTCGGCTGTTTCATCGCCTGTTTGGTTGGCTCTTCAAACAGCCAAAAAAAATTATAACCTATAAAATTTATTAAAAATTCTCAAATTATATCGACTAAATATCACCACGAGAAGCTGAATTAAATAGACAATCTGGTTGGAATATAATTTTAAAGTTACACTTTAATATTTAGTCGTCAAAACGTTAAGAATACGAACATAAAAACTTACTTTTCAATGTGGATTTTTTCGATTAGCTACAGCTCCGCCATTACACTTAGGAGAACTGTCAAATCTTTATGGGTGACTGTTCATCAAAGTTTCCACATGAAAAAAAATAAAAATAAGATTTTCCTCTCAGAGGGTACGATAATAATCCAACTGGCTCTTTCAAAACATGTGTCTGTCATGCCCACTTCCCCCTACCGACTTTATCATCAGCTGTTGCCTATCTAATATTAATCAATTTTATTATATTGATAAAGATTAGTAGGTATTTAAATTGCATTCATAATAATTTAAGCAATATCTCGTTAATATCCAATCAAGATAGTAGTGTTAACAATCGTGTAGCAAGTGATAGCTTGTGGAAGTTATTATTCGTGTGAAAATGTTAGCGTAGGCATATAATTATAAAACCATAACCATATTTAATACGACATTCAATTATGTATATGAATGTAACTGCCGATCATCCAGTGCATTTTTATTTATAAGTGATTTTAGTTGGTTTTGGTCGTCATTGAAAAATGATTATTCCAAAAAATCAATTGATTGCTGCATTATTTGGTAAGTAGGTACATATTATCTACCCTATATTTTTTTATATCTATTTAAGTATTACCAAGAACAAAGATAAGACTAAACCTTTTTGACTTGGTTGGTATAAAATATTATAAAATCTGTGACATTATTACTTAACAAAAATTTTAAAAAACTTTATTTTTCTTATTTAAGAAATTATCAGACGAACAAACTAATACTTTATTTTTTTCATTGTTAATCGAAAAAACCCTCAAAGAAATACACGGATCCATTCCATTTCATTCCTATTTCTCTGTGCGAATAAATAAAATTCTTTAAATCTATTTTTCAGTATACATAGGCCAGACGCTAGTTGGTTTTGGTCTAGGATGGACGGCTCCAGTGGTCCCCAAACTTCAGGATCCCGACCAGACTCCTCTGCCGAACGTGATAGGTGACCAGGAGGCGGCTTGGGTGGGCTCTGTCATTTACATTGGGACTATTGGTGGTAAGTGGAAATTTACCCCCTAATAACTAGCTTCACACGCGTTTTTTTTATGGAAACGTCTCAAAGCTATTTCTATCCTGTGGGAATTGATTTATGGGATGGAAGTAGCCTATATTTATTCTACCGTTAGAAATACGTCTATTCAAAATTCCTAGTAGGTACCCATAACAGAAAAAAAAAACAAAAAATTACATAAAATTACACTGTATACCCCTGCCTTTCTTAAATTTAACATAACTCTTTCCATCCAAAGGTTGCCTGGAAGAGATCGCTCTAAGCTATAAGGCCGCCCATTGTACTTGTCATATGTAATGTCTTTAGGTTTTTTGTATTGTGTTGTATTGTAACACAAACTTTTCTTAGCTCGAAGCTGGATGACGATGTGGAATGGAAAAAATAATGTAAAATAAATTAGTATTAAATTTTACTTTTATTTTGTTTACATTCTATAATTGTAATTTTCTTTCTTAATTTCCAGGTCCTTATATCACAAGTTATCTTTCAAACACCGTTGGAAGAAAACCGAGTCTACTTCTAGGAGGAAGTGTAACTGCTCTATCATTCCTCATCTTAGCTCTCGCCAGGAACTTGACTATGATATACGCTGGTCGGATATTCAATGGCTTTGGGACAGGCATTGTTTTTGTCATGAACCTGGTGTATATTGGGGAAATTGCGTGAGTCATCATTAACATGTCAGTGGATACCTCGACATAGGCCTTCCTCATACGACGCCATGAACAGCAGTTATTAAGAAAATTTTATTCAGTTGTTTCACAGGTCTTCCCTACATAGTATAAAACAAAGTCGCTTTTTCTGTCCCTATGTCCCTTTGAATGCTTAAATCTTTAAAACTACGCAACCGATTTTGATGTGGTTTTTTTATAGATAGAGTGATTCAAGAGGAAGGTTTATACGTATAATAAAACCGTGCGAAGCCGGGGCGGGTCGCTAGTAGGTAAATAAAAGTATAGTCCAAACATGCGCTACTATTTCGTCCATCCCACGATTGGATGGATTCCAGTTATTCGAGATAAATCCATCTATCATTATGAACGGCTAAGTAAAATTTTAAAATTTTCCTCTCAAGCAGCATGTTTGTTTGTTTGTTTCATGTACATATAAATCTAAGTAGCTTGTAAAACATGCACAGGCGGGACTAAGGAAAACAAGGGATCGCATAAACGATTGATTCTGATTCTGACTTTATTTTTTCAGATCCACCCCCATCCGCGGAGTACTTTTAACAGTCACAGCTATCTTCAGCACCATGGGAACCCTTATGGTTTACTCAGTAGGGCCCTACGTCTCTTACTCGGTCACCAGCTACATAGGGCTGGCGATTACATTGGTATACATCGGTGGGATTCTGTTTATACCAGAGACTCCGCTGTTTTTGCTCATGAAAGGTTAGAATAGAATAGAAAACTCTTTATTATACTTAAACATACCACACAAAGAAAGAAAATAATACATAAAATACTATTTACTATGATAATATATTAGTACAAAGGGCGGCCTTATCGCTAAAAGCGATCTCTTCCAGGGATCTTTGGGATGGAATGGACATAATAAATAAATAATTCCAGACAGTCCACACAGCATAACCTAGTCCCAAGTTAGGCAGAGCTTGTGTTTTGGGTACTAGATGACTGATATACTTAATACATTACATAGATAGATATTTTTTATTAAACATAGAAAACACCCAGACCAACGAACATCCTGCGTCGCAGGCGAACCGGATAAAATAATATAGACAGTGGTAGTAACCTATTTCTACAAAAATAAACTTTAAATAGATAAATGATGTCGATGAAGCAGTTTTTTAAATGAAGGTACCTAGTTTTTTTGCACGTCTGATATCCAAAGGGAGAGCATTCCACAGACAAGTAGCTTATACAGACGGTTATTCTACTTTGTTATCCTATATGCCGTTAAGGCACACATTAAAATTAAAGTAAGCAATATTATTTTGCAGGTAAACAAAAGCAAGCAGAAGAAATCCTTAAATTCCTTGGTAGAGAAGGAGAAATTGATACAATTTTAACATCTAAAGAAGAGAAAGCAGATCCAACGAAATTATCAGATCTTGTGAAGATAAAAAGCAATAGAAAAGCACTTGTTATAACATTAACTTTAAACATTTTCCAACAACTGAGCGGAGTTATAGTTGTTACATTCTTTGTAACGACTATATTTGATCTAGCTGATTCCTCTATAGAGCCCAACATAGCTACTATTGTAATAGGAATAACTCAGTTGGGGTCTAGCTGTATAACTCCTTTATTTGTAGAAAGATTTGGAAGGAAAATTTTACTGCTGTTGTCAACTGCTGTGTGTTTCTTGAGCTTGGTAAGTCCTTTAATTTTATGCTTTCTGGGTACCTTTGTTTTTATTTTGATTATATTTCAAGTCCCTTGATTTTTTATGTTTTCTGAATACATTTGATATTATTTCGCAAATTGAAAACAAAAGTGACATTAAACGAAATTTGGCGGTTTTGAGTTACAGCGACATCTGAAATCTACAAGAAAAACTACGTCATCTTCAAAGACCCGTTTGACAATAGTTCACTCAGGTGTCGCTAGATGTCACCATGTGTCACTTCATACCTCTAAGTTTTGTGCTTGTTCGTTAAACAAAAACCGACACTTAACCAGTTCGTGCCCGGTCGTCGGCGAAAACTGTTCGTAGGATTAGTGAAAAAGCGATATTATTTTGTTTAGTGGCAGTTATGTTGTAACTTTTCTTGAAATATTTATTGACAATTTTAGGGCAAAAGTGGCACTATGCTGAACTTTTTTTATAATTTAAAGCACTAAGTAAAATTATACTTCAAAGTGTAAGAACTAAATAGGCACTATACTGAACTTTTTTTATAAAAAATTGTTTGCCTTATCTGTATGTTATAATCTAAAAAGAAACAAGCAGATTCTATTAGAATAATACCCGAACTGTTTTATAAAGTATCAACAACGTATCTATTTCAAATCATGGTCAAGTTATTGAATAAATAAATATCACAAAAACTTTAAACGACTGGTACTGAAAATTGGGTTTTTCGTTTAATGTCATTTTTGTTTTCAATGTGCGATTTTATCTTGAACTTTTTGTGCCTCACTTTCCTTTCAAGGATTTACTTTGTCATAATAATTTAACGATGCAATCGAATCTTAACATGCCTGCGGCTTCACACTCCTGAAAATTGATGTAAAAGTACTCGTAGCCTATGTTTTATTCCAGGCCTAGAACTACGTTTACTCAAAATTACAGCCCGATAAGTTCACTAGTTTTTGCGTGAAGAGATAAAAAACTTTAATCCATCCAAACTTTCGCATTGAAGGTCTCCACACTCTGAAGCCGGAGGCGGAGCGGAGGCGAAAGCGTGCGAGTTGTATTCTATGGAATCCTATGAAAGCCTACACAAATACCGCAGGCGGTGGTGGCGACGCGGTGCCATAGGAAAAACCGCCACGCCTTTGCCTCCGCTCCGCCTCCGGCTTCAGTGTGTGGAGAGTTTTAGTGTAATTTATGTGAATTTCTGAACTGTTGCTTTGTCATAATGTTATCCTTGCAATCTATATTTATTTTTCTGAGCTGATATTCCATAATAGTTTATTTTTCTTTCAGGGAACTTTAGGAACTTACTTCTACTTTAACCAACTTGAATCTGAGTTAGAAGCGAACTTCAAATGGCTACCACTTGTGACGCTAATGGTTTTCTTCTTGTTTTATGACTTAGGTAAGTTGTGATTTGTCTTATTATTTTAGAAATTTGTTTGTATTGTCCCTATTGTTGAGGGTTTATAAATTGGATTAACGCTAAATCAATACACATCGTTTATTTTCAAAAATAATCCATACAACATCTTCTTGCTCCAAGCTAAGCAGAGCTTTTGTTATGGTTAGTACTAAACTACCTACTACGAGATTTTTATTAATTATTATGTACGTATGTCCCATTTGGCGCTCATTGGGGGAGGCCTATGTCCAGCAGTGGACTAATATAGGTTGATGATGATGATGATGATGATGTCCCATTTAGTCGAATTCATCAAAATCGACTACAAGGTTAAATTGGCTAATTTTCTTATTTTAAAGAATTCAAATTCGGTTTGTAGATTTTGGACCATGCTAAATTATGTTGGTTACGGACCATTATCATCATCATCGTCATAATATATGTTCCTTATCACATTTGTGTTTATGCTAGTAAGTTCTACTTTACCCATATCGTTACATCGAAGGATAAATGTTTTATCAAAGGATTAGGAAAAATTATTATGCATTTCCAATTTTGAAATTGATTAAATAAGTAAAATGATTGCATTCGATTAATTTGATACGATAAAAAATATCTACATATCTATGTTATGTAATTGTATTAAGTATATGAGTAACCCAAAACAAAAGCTCTGCTTAGCCTGGGGCTAGATGATGCTGTGTGGATTGTGAAAAGAATAAATCTAAATGCACTTTATGTGCCCAACGACTATCTATGACAATACATATCTGCAATTATAATAATAAATAATAATAAATAAATAATAAATAAATTTTTATTCAAAAACTTGTAGAACTATAAAACAAGAGGTACACTTATTATCTAAATATAAAGCTAGTATAACAATTAAGCCTGAACTAGGTAGTCCTGTGTTTCAGGCGAAAAAGTGCTTAAACCAAACATTGAGTAATAATTAACTATGATATTTTACAAATATTGCAGACGAGTGTATAAAATATAAGGAACTTAATTTACAGTTGAATAAAACTAAGTGTATCACTATTTTAACTAGGATAGTTATGAATTAAACTTACAATTTACTTGTTTATTTCTAAAAGTTTCTCTGTACCATCGTAGGATAATATTTTAAGTGTATTGTTAGTGTGTATGTGTGTGTATAATAACATGGGGTTAAATTACGTTTTAACACGAAAATTCAAATAGTCTATTCTGATATATTTTTTTTTATTTTTGTGGTTCTGGATCAAGGGGTTTCAGAATCGCCTCTGCTTGAGCACACATGTTATGTGGTACCCTGTATAAATATAAATGTATGTATATTAACAACGAAAATTACAATTAAGGACAAGAATAATATTTAAACTAGCATAATAGCTGAGCGAACTACGGTTGCAAACAGTCTAGAGGTAGTTATATTGATCCAAGTCAGTACCAGCCGTCGAGTCTCCAAGTCGCTGACTGCATTACTACGCTGTATGGCAATGCTGATGCGCTGCGCCAGATACTCACCAGCTCTCGGGTCACACGTCGTATCAACCAGATGCTTTTTGTTTTATGGATTGAAATCTAAGCGTGTTGTGTCTTTCTATTCCAGGTTTCGGCATAATCCCTGGCACACTAATCGGCGAGATGTTCACTCCTTCCGTACGCTCCGTCGGTGCAACCATCACCATCACCATTGGCTGGCTCGTCGGCTTTGCCATAGCCACTGCGTTCGCCGCCATGTTGGAACTTGGCGCTCACTTCGCTTTCTGGTTCTATACAGCCGCCTGCGCTTGCGCTTTCGTCTTCACCTTGGTCTTTGTTCCTGAGACTAAAGGGAAGAGTCTGGAAGAGATTCAGGAAATGTTAAATGAGAAATCAGAAAAAAATCAGAAATAACTTGTTACTTTAGGCTAACAAAATTTAGACAAGTTAGAATAAGTTAGTCAAATCTTAAACTAATAATAATTATCAAAATAATATACGAAATAAGGTGTAAATTGTTTTCTTTTTCTTCGAATTATATACCTACAAGTGAAAGAAGCTAAAAATAAATTTCTAGCACGTTTATACAGGGTGTTAGTGTGAACACCGTTGTCCTTGAAACCAGAGGTTCAGCATCATGAGTAGAATCCAAAACCGATGAGAAAAGCTTAACACCTATTTTAGTTTTGCAAGATTTTGATATTTCATGTCTTCGCTATCGTACACGATGCCATAGTCACTCTACATATTTTAAGTACCTACCAACGTAAGTACTTATACACGCGCCTTACTTGGATCGTAACTTCATTACTTGTGCCCTTCAAAAGACGGGATATTCGCACAGAAGGTGATCCGACACTGAGGTGCACATGCCACGTGTCGCCTGGTCGAAGTACTTGTGTCACGTGTTTGTGAGCAAACGTTTAGTGTTTATAAAAATTTTCTTTAAAAAATGAGTAAAAAATAGAATCATTTTTTTTCATCCGTTTAGGATTCTACTCATGATGCTGAACCTCTGGTTTCAAGGACAACGGTGTTCACACTAACACCCTGTATATAACTTTGGAATTATGCGTCTAATACATGTATCAATCTTATCTTAGGTATCTTCTACTTCTTACTATAAATGGGAAAGTCTGTGTGAATGTTTGTTATAAGTAATCTTTGAAACTACTTAAGTTATTTAAATGAAATTTGGTATGTAGATAGTTTAGAATCTAGAATAGGACATAGGCTATTAAAATATGAAATATTAACCTCTGAGGGGGTTAAATAGGGTGGTAAAGTTTGTATGGAAATTAATTTTTCCTTGGTTCGATTCACTCAAAACTCGGTATAAATAAACTATGGAGTAAATAATTGAACACTATTTTTTTTACACAATAACTCCTAGGGGGAGTGCAGTAAATTTCTGATTTTTTTACGAAAACAAAATCTGGTTAGCGGGCGAAGCCACGGAGCGCATCTAGTGATAAATAAAGGTAAATTCTGAAGTTATTTAGTCTATTTTAAACTTGCGTTGTTAATTGGGGCTAGATGATGCTGTGTGGACTGTCGAAATTCAAATAACAAATAATAACAATATCACATGTATCTTAATAAGTCGTATAAGTACATGTTAATACAACAGGGACAAAAATGCCATATTTATAAAGTAATAAATAAAATAAGGAGTCCTATGTCCAGCTGTGGACTAATGTAGGCTCATGATGATGATGATAGGACAATGGACCAAAGAAGATAAGATTAAAAATTTAAGAAAATTAACACGTGGATTATGTAATAAAAAGTTTAAATATCTTAATTTAAGTCACGCCGTTTAAGATAACATGACTGTTGTCTTAGCTTACAGATTAAGTAGATAACCGAGATTAGTAACGCGTGATGTTATGTCATGTAACATTACGTGTGGATAACGTATAAACCAAGATTTTCTTCTGGATATTCATATCATCACTACATAGTAAAAGAAAGTCGCTTTTTCTGTCCCTATTTCCCTACGTCCCTTTGACTGCTTAAATCTTTAAAACTACGCAATGGATTTTGATGCGGTTTTTTTAATAGATTAATAGAAGTGATTCAAGAGGAAGGTTCATACGTATAATAAAACCGTGCGAAGCCGGGGCGGGTTGCTAGTTCAGAATATAATATACTTTTATACAATCATTTCGAAGATTTGGTATTTGCGAGAATAATGATAAACTATTGGACGAATTTAAATGAACATACTACGGTGTTTAACTAACAAAATAAATTTTAATCAATGAATAGAAACAAATATTTACATGTAGGTTAGGTTAGGTAGGTTAGGTTATTTAATGATAAAAAACATCGGTCTTACCACAAAAAAAAAGTTACGACTTAGACACGTGTTTAACAGTTGTTTAATATGTTTTCGTAGGGTGACTTTTGCTAAACAACTGTTAAACACGTGTCTAAGTCGTGATTTTATTTTTTGTGGTAAAGCTGTAAAAAAATAACAAAATAAGTTTTTACTAATGTGTGCGAAACCATGTAGATACTCGTAAAATAATAATATAATATGAAACATACAAAATACATTATTATTTTTCAACAACCAAACTGTACCATTTTATGTTTATGTATAGTCTGATTGTAAAATGATATCTAAGAACCAATAAAATTGGTTACATAACTTCAAAAGCAGACATTATTAGATAAGCTTGAAACGTGCAACTGCAATGACAGAATAATTTGCTTACATTATTAGGTGATCTTTGATTTAGAAACTCAAACACATAAAATAAAACTAAATCTAGTTTGAAAATGAGGAAAATGCAATGCAATAGCAAAAAATACGGAGCAAGTTTAAAGCAATTCATTATTGTCATTATCGGTAAGTTCAATTGTTATTTACTAAATTACCTTACCTTCTTTATAAACCAAACTAACATTTACGAATAATGATCAGCTCAGTTTTATTTTGTTACCTGCTTGTGCATTTGAATTTCCTCACGTTTTATCTACCTGGATAAAGTTTGTACGTTTTGGAATTTTTGAAATTAGATTGATTACAATACATTTTTGATTATCAATCGAATTTATATCTTATTTATATCAATTATTAATATTAACAAGTGGTTACCTAGGTACCTGAGCTTACTATAAATCGTCGGCTACTGCCATGGCTATTTCCACTACAGTTATATAAAATAGTAAAATAAGAAACATGATAAAAATCCTGTATAAAATAACTTTAGTGGCAGGTATATACATGATATTTATAAATAGTTGCAATAAAGTTATTAGAAATACTCCTTTATGCTACCTTCTAACTTCCAAGTCTTTCCAGCAAACTTCACAATGCTCCAAATGGGTCTGACCACGTCATGGCTATCTCCAGTAATAGTAAAACTGAGGAATGTAAATGAGACGGTGCTACATGAACCTATTACTGATACTCAAGGAGCATGGATTGCATCCCTAAGTAGTTTAATGTCTCTTGCTGGTAAGAAATCCTTCGCTACGTCTTCGAATCGATTAAGTGAAAAAATGGTTGTAGAAATAGAAAGGATTAGGTTTTATATTCCAACCAAATTCCATGTAAATGCACCAGCCATACTTCATTAATTACTCAATTTACATTGAATATTTGTCGAACTATAAATGTTACAATCTGTTCAATACAAGATCTATGTTCCTAAAAAAGAAGAAATCGTCCAGAATTTTCTATTGGCCGATGTTGATCTATTTTGCCATCCAGTCTTAATTGATAAAAAGTACAGTCACCAATTCCACATTAGATTGCACTAATAGTGAAAACCCTATACTACTATATAACACACATTCAGCTTGCCGCATACAGCATCTGCCACCAGTCATCAGCAGTAAAAGTCTCCTGGTCTGATGATTCGTGACCACTCGCGAGAACAGCTAATAGACGTGGCTCAAGAGTATGATGGGTCTGTTTGAGGAGGCTTTTCTCCAGTAGTCTTAAACAGCAATAACCAGTTATGGTGCACGTTACGGTAGGCCTATGTTCAGCCCAGCAGTGGACTCATATAGGTTGATTGTAACAATGTTACCAATAAATAATCTGAATCAGAAAGAGACAGTGATGTTATGAATGATGTGAATGATCAACAGTAACTCCTCATTTTGATTTTGTTTCCTCATTTTGCAGCGGTGCCTTTCAGTGGACTATTAGCAAACAGTCTTGGACGAAAGAAAGCAATGATCCTAGGTGTTATGCCGAAGATAATCATGGGGTTTATCTTCATCTTCGCGACCGATGTGTGGATGATATTGCTAGGACGCTGCCTTTGTGGTCTGTCTGATTTCATGGCAATATCGGTGACAGCCACCTATTCTTCGGAAATAGCTTGTGTATGTTTATTTTTATTGGTATCATCACATTACATCAAATGCCTTAACCAGTTTTCTATTGGACAAAAGTTTCCTTTGATAACAACCTTATGGGCTTGAATTTAAGGCACAAACAGCAGGTACACTAGCGGTTCACTAGCTAATAATAGGAAGAGATACGAAAACAGATTTTGGTGGCCACCCAGAGCAACTTCGTATCTCTTCCTAATATTGACTGTATAAAATAATAAATAAATAATAATTCCGGACAGTCTACACAGCATCATCTAGCCCCAAGCTAAGCAGAGCTTGTGTTATGGGTACTAGATGACTGATATACTTAATACAATATAAAATTATTAAATATGCATTAAAAAAGCTCATGATAGGTTTTACAAACTGTAAGTTGGATTTTTGGAAATTATTCTATTTAACGTAGTTATGTGATAAAATTTCGATAGGCTTGCCCTAATGCAACTGGGCTTTAATTATTTAAGTTACAAACGGACTGGCATACAAAACCATTACAAACCAAGACTTTGATTATATAGAATTACATATGAATGTTGTTTCAGAAAGAAATTCGAGGAGGCCTGGGAACTCTTTCCCAGATATTATCAGCTTTGGGAGCTATGATAATGTTAACCATGGGACCTTTTGTATCTTACTTAACTCTGAACATAGTTCTGACTTGTATTATCATTGTTACTTTCGTACCCATGATGTTTATACCAGAAACACCTTATTTTTTATATTCCAAAGGTAATTTATACATAAATAATAAATAATCATACTAATATTATAAATGTGGAAGTTTATGGATGTTTATGGTTTGTGGATGGATGGATGGATGGATGAAGCCGCGGGGCGTAGCTCAGTACAGTATTATCATAAAATGAAATAAGGATAATTCATGTACCTACATGACGCATTTGTTTTAGGAAGAAAAGAAGAAGCAATAATAATATTAACTTCTATAAGAAATGGAAAAGCCGAAATAGATGATGAACTAAAAGAATATTCTAAACCTAACGACACAGACGCAAAATTCTATGAAATATTTAGAGATAAATTACTTCTAAAAATATTTGGAAAAGCGATTATCATAGCTGTCGGGGCACAACTTATAGGATACAATGCGATATCTCTAAATTTGCAAACGATTTTTGATCTTACGAATACTAATGTAAGATCGGAAGTATCTTCAGCAGTAATTGGTTGTATAGAGTTATTCGCATGTTTCTGTACTATACTTCTTACAGACAGATTTGGAAGAAAACCTGTTTTGGGAACATTTTTAATTGGAATGGCTATTGGTATGGTAAGTAAACCTCTTTGTGGTGATATTGAGAAACCCTCTTGTTTGGAAAGGCTCATTCAGTAGTGGACATATGAGCTAATGATGATTCAGAGCCATTACACCAAGAATTTAATTCAGCTAATAATGCGTAAAGTATTTTAAAATCTATGTTTATGCTAAACGTTACCAATCTTCCTTATAAGATGCATTCCAAAATAGATTTTTTTTCAGATTGGCCTTGGAACGTTCTTTAGTCTTACTGCAGAAGGTATGGAAATAGTTGGGTTTCTAAACTACCTACCTTTGATATCAATCATCGTTGTTGTTTTTTGTTATAACGCAGGTACGAATTTTACTAGGTATAATTTTTTTATTATTATTATTTCTTACTTTTCATTTTTACTTCTTTATACTTATTTATACTTATTTGTATCAAAAAATACAATCAAGGATTAAAACAAATTTAAACTAGTACGGATTTAAAATTGAACTGACTGTAGACTGTTGCTAAAAATCTAGGGCCTCACCACAAAAGAAGTAACGACTTAGACACCTGTTTAACAGTTGTTTAACTTGGTTTTGTATGATGACTTTGCTAAATAACTGTTAAACACCTGTCTAAGTCGTGATTTTGTTTTTTGTGGTAAGGTTGCTAGAGTTTGCAGGTGAAAAGATCTATATCAATACCAATATAATTAGTGTTAGTTCAATCATATTTTGTCTTCTCTCCAGGTATAGGATCTCTTTTGTGGATTCAAATAGCAGAACTCTTTGATGGAAAGTCAAGAGCAGTTGGAGCATCATCGGCAGCGTTGGCAGGTTCCCTCACTGTCTTTCTTATCATCAGGTTCTTTCCATCTATAACAAGTAATATCGGCCCAGCATCCACTTTCTGGATTTTTTCTGGATTGTGTGTACTTTTTTGTATGTTTATACTGTTTTTTGTACCGGAAACTAAAGGACGTTCGTTTTCTGACATACAAAAATCTATGAGGAGAATTTAAATAGTTTGAATTAAATTTGATAGATATATAGATATATCATTATGACACTACAGCATGGTTGTGTGCTGATACGGAATTACTAAGTTGGAAAATTCAAAAAAGGTAAATTGTAATAAGTACTTAACACGACAAGTCCGCAATTTTAACGGCAAGTTTACCAAGTCATAAATTTGTACATTATTTACATTGTAAGTTATTTTTATTGTATGTTCTTCTTATACATAAGCAATTTCACATGTGAAATGTCTGTTCGGATAAAATCCTGACATACTGAGAGAAAGCAATATGGCGAAGGTTAAACACGTGTTAACAGGGGATTGTTGTTTATATTTAAATACTGTCTAAGCCTTGTCTAGCCCTAAACAACGGCTAAACACGGGTATGATTTTTGCTAAACAACTGTTAAACATGTGTCTAAGTCGTGTCTTTGTTTTTTGTGGTAAGGCCGCAAAGGTTTTGTCTTTAATCAGACAAAACTTTTTAAAATATTTTCGATAAAAGAAACAAGAGAAACCAGTATTTTGTTTCATTATGTATGTATGTTTTTGATTGTCACGCAATAAGTAATATACTAGCAAAAAGTTAATCGAATTCGTGTAAAACTTATTAAACATACAGTTCTTCTCCAAATTCAAGCAAAAGCAATCAATCACAGGATCGCCAGCCTTCTCATTTTACTTCAAGCCAATTAATAATGCTCTTTGAATTTACGGGTCATTTGCTTCATGAAATGAGGTACCTCATTAAGATTTTCCGGATAAAAGGCCTGTACTTTACATTACAGGAAAAACTTTCATGATGTAAATCCGAGCTGCAAAAAATTTGGCGTGTTTTAACAGTAGCTATTTCAACTCAAAATTTTAGAAAGCAAAAATAGTAACATTATTTACAATGTAGTCGAAGTCGAAGAATTAGTAAGGAGAACTCAAAAACTAAAAAAATAATGCTGGACAATCCACACAGCATCATGTAGGCCCAAGCTAAGCAGAGCTTGTGCTATTTGGACAAATAAACTATGTAAATACAAAACATGGAAAGATTTTTTAGTAGGTATGTATAGAAAACACCCAAAACCCAGAAAAAATATTTGCAGAATATGAGAAAACTACTGGTAAAGTCTGAATAAATTTATATGGAACCACAAAAGTATTCTACTATTTAGTACTGGCATCTGCCCGCGGCTTCGCATGCGTTATTTCTATGGAAATATTTCAACGCTATTTCCAACACATGGAAACCGATTTATGGAATAAAAAGAAGCCTATGTGTTATTCCAAGGCTAGAACCACGTCTAGTTATTCAAATTTTCAGCCCGATTCGTTCAGTAGTTTTTGGGTGAAAGAGGAACAAACATCCATCCATCCATCCATACATCTATACATCCATACATAGCAAGGATAAGGATAGAAAGGATTTAGCAAAGATGTGTAGTAACACACAATATTTACCTACACGCTACTAATCCGTCCAACAGAAATAAAGATTTTATCTTTTTTTGTCAATAATTCTAATCAACGAAAGCATAGCAACGGTCGAATGAAGATAGTTCAGCTTATAATTGTATAAGTAAGTACAATACTTACAATTCTTTATAACGCCAAGTTACAAGTCAAAAAATATAATTTATCAAAAAAATAAGCTTTCAAATTTATATTGACCCTAAATAAATATAGGTATAATTAATTTATTGTAGTAGAAATAGTTCTTTCTTATTGTAGCAAAGGATATTTTTATGATCACTATTTACAATAAGCTACCGGAAGAATAAAAAGAACATTAATATTTTAGAAATTTGAATTATATGTACCATATATGACTAATATAATAAAATGTGACTCGCATAACATTTGCACGCCTGCTTGCAGGCAGAACAATTCCTAGAATAGTTATAAGATCTGACATAATGTATAATAATTTTGTATTCTAGCAAATAAATGATTTGATTTGATTTGATCTATGTACCCACATCTACTATTTTTAAATGAGCTTCCTACGTCTTTTTCCGAGAAAACGATCTCGAGTCTTCAAATCAATAGTAAATAAGTTCCTTCTGGGAAAGCGTGCTCCATCTTAGACCATATCACATCTTCACTTACGTAAGTGAGATAGTGGCCAAAAGCTTGAACATAAATAATAAATAGAATGGTTTTTAAAATGTGAGAATGATGCTCTCATGCTGTTCTGTTTAGTTCAAATCGGATACCTATCTTACGGAATTTGCCGAGTCAGGTTTTTGTAGTTGAAAGTACAAAAAATTATTAGGTATTTACAAATTACTAATAGAGTTTAACTATAACATAGTTGACTTTATTAAAAATGAAGGTTCATTACTAAAATAGATTTTTCTTGTTTAAGGTAAGTACTTTAATTTAAACTAGTAATTTTAAGACTTAATTTATTAAAATAAAAAAGTAAATTATGTACCCATGTATAATTGATATTTCGTCACTTCATTCTTCAGATATAATTAACCAGGTAGTACTTTAAACCTACTAGGCAGTCGCACGATTTTAAAAGTAAATCGATTTACTCGATTTCATGTTTTTTTTTTTTTTTTTTTTTTGAGGGTAGCCATACCTTAGCTGGCTCTGTCCGCAAGGCGATGTCTTCATTTCTTCAGAGAAAATTTAAAATTTATTAGGTGGGTAGAATCATACCTACTATGGGTGGGTGATTTTATATCTTCGAATGAAGTGACTCATATAATAGTGATCGAACTTCACTTTGCAAGTTCAATTGATCACCTATTATATTAATTTATTACATTTTATATCGACAGAAATAAAAAAGGATAAAGAGATGAATAGTTATTTGTTTTACAAGAGTGCGAAG
Organism: Eupithecia centaureata; assembly: GCA_944547425.1. NCBI lineage: Eukaryota > Metazoa > Arthropoda > Insecta > Lepidoptera > Geometridae > Eupithecia > Eupithecia centaureata. The sequence goes on from OX155696.1 coordinate 3,369,624, forward strand.
TTGCTTTTTAACCGCGAGCTCAATTTGATGACAGAGGAAGCGAAGGATTTTAAAATTGTAAGTATCACGAGCGTAGGGAGAAAAAATTAGAATCCTGAGCGTTAGCGAGGGAATCAATAGAGCACAATGTAAAAAATATTAAGCAACATGTAACTTTTCATCCCACCTCAGCGAGGAAATGAGTACTTGTACGAAAATATCATTTACAATCATAAGTAACTTTTATTTCAGTTTAGTTAACTAATACATAGATAAGTTTACAGAAAAGAAAATTTAAAAAAGTACACCAATAAGATTCCGAGTCGTATAATATAATTCATATTATGAATTTATTATTATTACTAGCTGGTGCCCGCGACTTCGTCTGCGTATGATTAGTATTTGGAGTACTCGCGATTTTACTTGCGTAATTCCCTTTCCCGTGGGATTTTCGGGATAAAATAAAGCCTTTTTCTTATTCCAGCTTATAATCTATCTCTGTGCCAAATTTCATCCAGATCTGTTCAGCAGTTTTTGCGTGAAAGAGTAACAAACATCCATCCATCTATCAATCTATCCATCCATCTATCCATTCATACTTACAAACTTTCGCGGTTTATCAGTTCAATTCAGTTTGGTTCCCCTGGACCATACGGGTTTACAAAAATTTCTCACAGCATCTGAACGACGCGTACACACGCGTCGTTCAGTGATGCTGTGAGAAATTTTTGAAAACCCGTATAGCCCAGGGGAACCAAACTGAATTCCGGGATAAAATGTATCCCATGTCCAATCGTCCCGAGTTCCATTCGAATTCATTCAATTCCGTCGTGATGCGTGGTTAAAGAATTTCTCTTTCACCCTCTCTCCCAGGGGAACCTTATCGAATTCCGGGATAAAAAGTATCCCATGTCCTTCCTTGTACTATGAACTAAAATCGTCCCGAGTTTCATTCCAACTCATTCAGCAGTTTCGGCGTGATGCGCGGTAAAGGAATTTTACTTTCATACCCTCTCCCATGAGAACCTTACTGAATTCCGGGATAAAAAGTATCCTATGTCCTTCCTCGTAGTATGACCTATATCATGCCGAGTTTCATTTCAATCCGTCAAGTAGTTTCGGCGTGATGCGCGTTTACGATACAGACAGACAGACAGACAGACATGAATGAAAAATATTACAGTTTTGGCTTGAGTATCGATAATAGAGTGCACTCCAAAAAAAAATTTCAAAATATCTTCAATGTACAGAATTGGACCTGTTACAGTTTTATTATAAGTATAGATTATGTTAAATTCGTTTCGGGGCAGTGGCATAAGAATAGATTCAGTCCAACTGATCTTAGGCTCTTATTCTTTCTGAGATGGGGGATGAAAACTTAGTTTGCAGTTTTTGCAGAATATTATTCTTAATCTAGCATTCAGATCCTAGTAACAGGTAAGAAATATCAATGAACTTCTGAATACTCTCTAATACTCTGGATGAATATCTACCATTCATCCATATTAACGACGAGGGATTAAGTGTAGTGTGTGCGGTTCTAACCATGACTACTTTTATATAAATTACTAGCATCTGCCTGCGGCTTCACTCGCATTTTTTCTATAGAAAAGTCTTTAGGCTTTTCAGTAGTTTTACCGTAGAACAGGAACAAACAACCATCCAGAATATCCATACAAACTTTTCATTTATAATATTAGTAAGGATATAAGAATTATATTACTATAGTAGTTATCATAAGGTATAAAGTTTTTTCATAAATTTTCTAAGTACATTTACATCAGTATCATATTCATATCACTATCCTCTTCCATCAGTAACTTAGTTCCTCTGTATCAGCAGGCTGATCCATCTGTATCTTAAGGCGATAGGTAGGGCCAAACTACAAAATAGACCTCTCTTTAATGCCTACTTCTCCTAAACGGATGGTCCAAATTTAAAAAAAAAAATATGTGTGATATCTTTAATATATGAGCTTTAAAACTGTTGTTCACTTTTTTGTTATTTTTGTTACTTTGGTCGGAAAAAATTCTTAAATTTCCTCTAATTTTACACATTAAATTTCTTACTACTTCTAAACGCCTCAAGCGATTTTAATGATTCTTAAACCAAACGATAGGTAATTTAATTTTCTAAAAAAATGTTGTTGGTTTTTTTTTTAAATCATGATTTACGTGTCATTAGTTCAATAATACCCCGAAATTTCCACACGCGGGCCGCGCGATGGCGAGCGGTCAGTCTCTCCAGCCGTTTTTTCATGGACCTACTATTTTCTCCTATTAGTAGGACCACGAGGGAGACCTATTTCTGTCTTTCCTATTATATACTATAAATAGAAACAACCAATAATTTATACACCCTGTATATTAAAAAAAAGGTGGCCAGTCCTATCTTAGTTGTTCTAAAAAATGGCCTACTGTTTTATCACCGTGAATTAATTGTAACTGTCATTTTAATATGAAATCATCGCGATCTAATTCTTCTTTTCGACGTCGTGATGCATCACTTGTTCTTTCGCTTTCCATATCCATTGCATTTATCAACCGCAGGATCGAAACTGGTGAACGCTTTTTAACATTCTTGTTTAGTTAGAGTGCCAGCTTTCAACGACATTATTTGTACGGTGACGTTCACCATATACGCACCATGAAGATTTGTAATCTTTGTTCTTCCACCATGTTCTTTCCATATATTTCAAAAAATTTGTAATTTTTAGGGAACTGGTGCTTTCATTCTTGATATAATCAATACCATTTTCTATGAGATTTTCAGGTAGTAGAGCTAAACCCTTACCTAATCCGACAATTCTTTTTTCTATTTTTTCCTTAATTTTAAGTTTGACTTTGGAAATTTTCCAAATGGCTTTCGATAAATGAGCAAAACATTTTTTTAATATCACTTCCGGGAAAATGTTCATCAAAGCATTGGCAATAGCGATTTCGAAGTCCAAATGGATTTTTTTTGGAGTCCAATCAGGTATTTGTGATTTTATCATAGCGAAAAGAGCAGCATACGACTCTTGCTTTTTATCAGACATGAGGGCATAAAGAAGTGGTACTACTTTCGTTTCTGATGACGAAGCACCTAGGTCTCCGTGAATTGTAAATAGTTGCTCAAACGGTTGAGGAAAACTCTGAAAAGTTCCATCGACGAAGAACTCCTCAGCTTCTCCTTAAAGATCTCCATCATCCTGGACACCTCCTGGATGCTCTCCATCATCCTGGACACCTCCTGGACACCTCCTGGATGCTCTCCATCATCCTGGACACCTCCTGGATGCTCTCCATCATCCTGGACACCTCCTGGATGCTCCATCATCCTGGACACCTCCTGGATGCTCTCCATCATCCTGGACACCTCCTGGATGCTCTCCATCATCCTGGACACCTCCTGGATGCTCTCCATCATCCTGGACAACTCCTGGATGCTCTCAATCATCCTGGATGCTCTCCATTATCCTGGATGCTCTCCATCATCCTGGATGCTCTCCATCATCCTGGATGCTCTCCATCATCCTGAACACCTCCTGGACACCTCCTGGACACGTCCTGGACACCTCCTGGACACCTCCTGGACACCTCCTGGACACCTCCTGGACACCTCCTGGATGCTCTCCATCATCCTGGACGCCTCCTGGATGCTCTCCATCATCTTGGACACCTCCATCATCCTGGACACCTCCTGGATGCTCTCCATCATCCTGGACACCTCCTGGACACCTCCTGGACACCTCCTGGATGCTCTCCATCATCCTGGACACCTCCTGGATGCTCTCCATTATCCTGGACACCTCCTGGACACCTCCTGGATGCTCTCCATCATCCTGGACACCTCTTGGATGCTCTCCATCATCCTAGACACCTCCTGGATGCTCTCCATCATCCTGGACACCTCCTGGATGCTCTCCATCATCCAAGACACCTCCTGGATGCTCTCCATCATCCTGGACACCTCCTGGATGCTCTCCATCATCCTGGACACCTCCTGGATGCTCTCCATCATCCTGGACACCTCCTGGATGCTCTCCATCATCCTGGACACCTCCTGGATGCTCTCCATCATCCTGGACACCTCCTGGATGCTTTCCATCATCCTGGACTCCTCCTGGATGCTCTCCATCATCCTGGACACCTGGATGCTCTCCATCATCCTGGACACCTCCTGGATGCTCTCCATCATCCAAGACACCTCCTGGATGCTCTCCATCATCCTGGACACCTCTTGTACACCTCCTGGATGCTCTCCATCATCCTGGACACCTCTTGGATGCTCTCCATCATCCTGGACACCTCCTGGATGCTCTCCATCATCCTGGACAACTCCTGGATGCTCTCAATCATCCTGGATGCTCTCCATTATCCTGGATGCTCTCCATCATCCTGGATGCTCTCCATCATCCTGGATGCTCTCCATCATCCTGAACACCTCCTGGACACCTCCTGGACACGTCCTGGACACCTCCTGGACACCTCCTGGACACCTCCTGGACACCTCCTGGACACCTCCTGGATGCTCTCCATCATCCTGGACGCCTCCTGGATGCTCTCCATCATCTTGGACACCTCCATCATCCTGGACACCTCCTGGATGCTCTCCATCATCCTGGACACCTCCTGGACACCTCCTGGACACCTCCTGGATGCTCTCCATCATCCTGGACACCTCCTGGATGCTCTCCATTATCCTGGACACCTCCTGGACACCTCCTGGATGCTCTCCATCATCCTGGACACCTCTTGGATGCTCTCCATCATCCTAGACACCTCCTGGATGCTCTCCATCATCCTGGACACCTCCTGGATGCTCTCCATCATCCAAGACACCTCCTGGATGCTCTCCATCATCCTGGACACCTCCTGGATGCTCTCCATCATCCTGGACACCTCCTGGATGCTCTCCATCATCCTGGACACCTCCTGGATGCTCTCCATCATCCTGGACACCTCCTGGATGCTCTCCATCATCCTGGACACCTCCTGGATGCTTTCCATCATCCTGGACTCCTCCTGGATGCTCTCCATCATCCTGGACACCTGGATGCTCTCCATCATCCTGGACACCTCCTGGATGCTCTCCATCATCCAAGACACCTCCTGGATGCTCTCCATCATCCTGGACACCTCTTGTACACCTCCTGGATGCTCTCCATCATCCTGGACACCTCTTGGATGCTCTCCATCATCCTGGACACCTCCTGGATGCTCTCCATCATCCTGGACACCTGGATGCTCTCCATCATCCTGGACGCCTCCTGGATGCTCTCCATCATCTTGGACACCTCCATCATCCTGGACACCTCCATCATCCTGGACACCTCCTGGATGCTCTCCATCATCCAAGACACCTCCTGGATGCTCTCCATCATCCTGGACACCTCTTGTACACCTCCTGGATGCTCTCCATCATCCTGGACACCTCTTGGATGCTCTCCATCATCCTGGACACCACCTGGATGCTCTCCATCATCCTGGACACCTGGATGCTCTCCATCATCCTGGACGCCTCCATCATCCTGGACACCTCCATCATCCTGGACACCTCCTGGATGCTCTCCATCATCCTGGACACCTCCTGGACACCTCCTGGATGCTCTCCATCATCCTGGACACCTCCTGGATGCTCTCCATCATCCTGGACACCTCCTGGATGCTCTCCATCATCCTGGACACCTCCTGGATGCTTTCCATCATCCTGGACTCCTCCTGGATGCTCTCCATCATCGTGGACACCTGGATGCTCTCCATCATCCTGGACACCTCCTGGATGCTCTCCATCATCCAAGACACCTCCTGGATGCTCTCCATCATCCTGGACACCTCTTGTACACCTCCTGGATGCTCTCCATCATCCTGGACACCTCTTGGATGCTCTCCATCATCCTGGACACCTCCTGGATGCTCTCCATCATCCTGGACACCTGGATGCTCTCCATCATCCTGGACGCCTCCTGGATGCTCTCCATCATCTTGGACACCTCCATCATCCTGGACACCTCCATCATCCTGGACACCTCCTGGATGCTCTCCATCATCCTGGACACCTCCTGGACACCTCCTGGATGCTCTCCATCATCCTGGACACCTCCTGGATGCTCTCCATCATCATGGACACCTCCTGCATGCTCTCCATCATCCTGGACACCTCCTGGATGCTCTCCATCATCCTGGACACCTGGATGCTCTTCATCTTCCTGGACACCTCCTGGATGCTCTCCATCATCCAAGACACCTCCTGGATGCTCTCCATCATCCTGGATGCTCTCCATCATCCTGGATGCTCTTCATCATCCTGGATGCTCTCCATCATCCTGGATGCTCTCCATCATCCTGGATGCTCTCCATCATCCTGGACACCTCCTGGACACCTCCTGGACACCTCCTGGACACCTCCTGGATGCTCTCCATCATCCTGGACACCTCCTGGATGCTCTCCATCATCTTGGACACCTCCATCATCCTGGACACCTCCATCATCCTGGACACCTCCTGGATGCTCTCCATCATCCTGGACACCTCCTGGATGCTCTCCATCATCCTGCACACCTCCTGGATGCTCTCCATCATCCAAGACACCTCCTGGATGCTCTCCATCATCCTGGATGCTCTCCATCATCCTAGACACCTCCATCATCCTGGACACCTCCTGGATGCTCTCCATCATCCTGGACACCTCCTGGACACCTCCTGGACACCTCCTGGATGCTCTCCATCATCCTGGACACCTCCTGGATGCTCTCCATCATCCTGGACACCTCTTGGATGCTCTCCATCATCCTGGACACCTCCTGGATGCTCTCCATCATCCTGGACACCCGGATGCTCTCCATCATCCTGGACACCTCCTGGATGCTCTCCATCATCCAAGACACCTCCTGGATGCTCTCCATCATCCTGGATGCTCTCCATCACCCTGGACACCTCCTGGGCACCTCCTGGACACCTCCTGGACACCTACTGGACACCTCCTGGATGCTCTCCATCATCCTGGACACCTCTTGGACACCTCCTGGATGCTCTCCATCATCCTGGACACCTCTTGGATGCTCTCTATCATCCTGGACACCTCCTGGATGCTCTCCATCATCCTGGACACCTGGATGCTCTCCATCATCCTGGACGCCTCCTGGATGCTCTCCATCATCTTGGACACCTCCAGCATCCTGGACACCTCCATCATCCTGGACACCTCCTGGATGCTCTCCATCATCCTGGACACCTCCTGGACACCTCCTGGATGCTCTCCATCATCCTGGACACCTCCTGGATGCTCTCCATCATCCTGGACACCTCCTGCATGCTCTCCATCATCCTGGACACCTCCTGGATGCTCTCCATCATCCTGGACACCTGGATGCTCTTCATCTTCCTGGACACCTCCTGGATGCTCTCCATCATCCAAGACACCTCCTGGATGCTCTCCATCATCCTGGATGCTCTCCATCATCCTGGATGCTCTCCATCATCCTGGATGCTCTCCATCATTCTGGATGCTCTTCATCATCCTGGATGCTTTCCATCATCCTGGACACCTCCTCGACACCTCCTGGATGCTCTCCATCATCCTGCACACCTCCTGGATGCTCTCCATCATCCTGGACACCTGGATGCTCTCCATCATCCTGGACACCTGGATGCTCTCCATCATCCTGGACACCTACTGGATGCTCTCCATCATCCAAGACACCTCCTGGATGCTCTCCATCATCCTGGATGCTCTCCATCATCCTGGGTGCTCTCCATCATCCTGGATGCTCTCCATCATCCTGGATGCTCTCCATCATCCTGGATGCTCTCCATCATCCTGGATGCTCTCCATCATCCTGGACACCTCCTGGACACCTCCTGGACATCTCCTGGACACCTCATGGACACTTCCTGGACACCTCCTGGACACCTCCTGGACACCTCCTGGACTACTCCTGGACTACTCCTGGACACCGCCTGGACTACTCCTGGATGCTCTCCATCACCCTGGACACCTCCTGGATGCTCTCCATCATCCTGGACACCTCCTGGACACCTCCTGGATGCTCTCCATCATCCTGGACACCTCCTGGACACCTCCTGGATGCTCTCCATCATCCCGGACACCTCCTGGATGCTCTCCATCATCCCGGACACCTCCCGGACACCTCCCGGACACCTCCTGGATGCTCTCCATTTTCCTGGACACGTCCTTGATGCTCTCCACCATCCTGGAGACCTCCTGGATGCTCTCCATCATCCTGGATGCTCTCCATCATCCTGGATGCTCTCCATCATCCTGGACACCTCCTGGATGCTCTCCATCATCCTGGACACCTCCTGGATGCTCTCCATCATCCTGGACACCTCCTGGATGCTCTCCAACATCCCGGACACCTCCCGGACATATCCCGGACACATACCGGACACCTCCCGGACACATCCCGGACACATCCCGGACACCTCCCGGACACATCCCGGACACATCCCGGACATATCCCGGACACATCCCGGACACCTCCCGGACACATCCCGGACACATCCTGGACACCTCCCGGACACATCCCGGACACCTCCGGACACATCCCGGACACCTCCCGGACACATCCCGGACACATCCCGGACACCTCCCGGACACATCCCGGACACCTCCCGTACACATCCCGGACACCTCTCTCCATCATCCTGGATGCTCTCCATCATCCTGGACACCTCCTGGATGCTCTCCATCATCCTGGACACCTCCTGGATGCTCTCCATCATCCTGGACACCTCCTGCATGCTCTCCATCATCCTGGACACCTCCTGGATGCTCTCCATCATCCTGGACACCTGGATGCTCTTCATCTTCCTGGACACCTCCTGGATGCTCTCCATCATCCAAGACACCTCCTGGATGCTCTCCATCATCCTGGATGCTCTCCATCATCCTGGATGCTCTCCATCATCCTGGATGCTCTCCATCATTCTGGATGCTCTTCATCATCCTGGATGCTTTCCATCATCCTGGACACCTCCTCGACACCTCCTGGATGCTCTCCATCATCCTGCACACCTCCTGGATGCTCTCCATCATCCTGCACACCTCCTGGATGCTCTCCATCATCCTGGACACCTGGATGCTCTCCATCATCCTGGACACCTGGATGCTCTCCATCATCCTGGACACCTACTGGATGCTCTCCATCATCCAAGACACCTCCTGGATGCTCTCCATCATCCTGGATGCTCTCCATCATCCTGGGTGCTCTCCATCATCCTGGATGCTCTCCATCATCCTGGATGCTCTCCATCATCCTGGATGCTCTCCATCATCCTGGATGCTCTCCATCATCCTGGACACCTCCTGGACACCTCCTGGACACCTCCTGGACACCTCCTGGACACCTCATGGACACTTCCTGGACACCTCCGGACACATCCCGGACACCTCCCGGACACATCCCGGACACATCCCGGACACCTCCCGGACACATCCCGGACACCTCCCGTACACATCCCGGACACCTCTCTCCATCATCCTGGATGCTCTCCATCATCCTGGACACCTCCTGGATGCTCTCCATCATCCTGGACACCTCCTGGATGCTCTCCATCATCCTGGACACCTCCTGCATGCTCTCCATCATCCTGGACACCTCCTGGATGCTCTCCATCATCCTGGACACCTGGATGCTCTTCATCTTCCTGGACACCTCCTGGATGCTCTCCATCATCCAAGACACCTCCTGGATGCTCTCCATCATCCTGGATGCTCTCCATCATCCTGGATGCTCTCCATCATCCTGGATGCTCTCCATCATTCTGGATGCTCTTCATCATCCTGGATGCTTTCCATCATCCTGGACACCTCCTCGACACCTCCTGGATGCTCTCCATCATCCTGCACACCTCCTGGATGCTCTCCATCATCCTGCACACCTCCTGGATGCTCTCCATCATCCTGGACACCTGGATGCTCTCCATCATCCTGGACACCTGGATGCTCTCCATCATCCTGGACACCTACTGGATGCTCTCCATCATCCAAGACACCTCCTGGATGCTCTCCATCATCCTGGATGCTCTCCATCATCCTGGGTGCTCTCCATCATCCTGGATGCTCTCCATCATCCTGGATGCTCTCCATCATCCTGGATGCTCTCCATCATCCTGGATGCTCTCCATCATCCTGGACACCTCCTGGACACCTCCTGGACACCTCCTGGACACCTCCTGGACACCTCATGGACACTTCCTGGACACCTCCTGGACACCTCCTGGACACCTCCTGGACACCTCCTGGACTACTCCTGGACTACTCCTGGACACCGCCTGGACTACTCCTGGATGCTCTCCATCACCCTGGACACCTCCTGGATGCTCTCCATCATCCTGGACACCTCCTGGACACCTCCTGGATGCTCTCCATCATCCCGGACACCTCCTGGATGCTCTCCATCATCCCGGACACCTCCCGGACACCTCCCGGACACCTCCTGGATGCTCTCCATTTTCCTGGACACGTCCTTGATGCTCTCCACCATCCTGGAGACCTCCTGGATGCTCTCCATCATCCTGGATGCTCTCCATCATCCTGGATGCTCTCCATCATCCTGGATGCTCTCCATCGTCCTGGACACCTCCTGGATGCTCTCCATCATCCTGGACACCTCCTGGATGCTCTCCATCATCCTGGACACCTCCTGGATGCTCTCCAACATCCCGGACACCTCCCGGACATATCCCGGACACATACCGGACACCTCCCGGACACATCCCGGACACATCCCGGACACCTCCCGGACACATCCCGGACACATCCCGGACATATCCCGGACACATCCCGGACACCTCCCGGACACATCCCGGACACATCCTGGACACCTCCCGGACACATCCCGGACACCTCCGGACACATCCCGGACACATCCCGGACACATCCCGGACACCTCCCGGACACATCCCGGACACCTCCCGTACACATCCCGGACACCTCTCTCCATCATCCTGGATGCTCTCCATCATCCTGGACACCTCCTGGATGCTCTCCATCATCCCGGACACCTCCCGGAAACCTCCCGGACACATCCCGGACACCTCCCGGACATATCCCGGACATATCCCGGACACCTCCCGGACACATCCCGGACATATCCCGGACACATCCCGGACACCTCCCGGACACATCCCGGACACATCCTGGACACCTCCCGGACACATCCCGGACACCTCCCGGACACATCCCGGACACCTCCCGGACACATCCCGGACACCTCCCGGACACATCCCGGACACATCCCGGACACATCCCGGACACATCCCGGACACCTCCCGGACACATCCCGGACACCTCCCGGACACATCCCGGACACCTCCCGGACACATCCCGGACACCTCCCGGACATATCCCGGACATATCCCGGACACATCCCGGACACCTCCCGGACATCTCCCGGACATCTCCCGGACACCTCTCCATCATCCTGGACACCTCCTGGATGCTCTCCATCATCCTGGACACCTCCTGGATGCTCTCCTTCATCCTGGACACCTCCTGGATTATCGATTATCTGACTGGATTTTTAGGGAACTGGTGGTTTCATTCTTGATATAATCAACACCATTTTCTATGAGATTTTCAGGTAGTAGAGCTAAACCCTTACATAATCCGACAATTCTTTTTTCTATTTTTTCCTTAATTTTAAGTTTGACTTTGGAATTTTTCCAAATGGCTTTCGATAAATGAGCAAAACATTTTTTTAATATCACTTCCGGGAAAATGTTCATCAAAGCATTGGCAATAGCGATTTCGAAGTCCAAATGGATTTTTTTTGGAGTCCAATCAGGTATTTGTGATTTTATCATAGCGAAAAGAGCAGCATACGACTCTTGCTTTTTATCAGACATGAGGGCATAAACAAGTGGTACTACTTTCGTTTCTGATGACGAAGCACCAAGGTCTCCGTGAATTGTAAATAGTTGCTCAAACGGTTGAGGACAACTCTGAAAAGTTCCATCGACGAAGAACTCCTCAGCTTCTCCTAAAAGCTTTCTGCCTTCATTCGAGCAAAAAACAGAAATGCGACAACTTCCATTTAGGTATTCTGCTAAAAGATAACTCGACAACTGTTCTGGTATTTCCACAGACTCTACATTCTTGAAATTTGTCCTTTTGCGAATTGTATACAAAGCAGTTTGTATATTTTTAAGGGGTGGCACCGGAAGTACGAAATGTATACCTTTATCTTCCAATTTCTTCTTTTCTTTTCCATATATTTGCGTAATTGGAGTATCAGTAGAAGAAGCTTGTTTCTTCATTTTATTTATCGCTTCGTCGATTTGGTTTTTGGCATAACTGACTTGACAGGAATGATCTTTTCCTTTAATAACTTGTCTTCCCTGCAGAGAAACAAATTGAATAGATATGATTATCCTGGGGGTAAAAATTGGCCATATGTTCTAGTCCGAGTCATGGTGTATATATTATGTATTATGTTCATCCGAATCCATTAATCCGTCCGTCTCACTATTTCGAATGCAGTGGGTTATGAGACTCAAATAAAATATAGGTAAACAATAATACATTACTAAATGTTCTATATTATTATCATAGGAGTAACGAGAAACTTATACAGGAGGTAGGTTTTTGATTCGCCCTAGAATAGGAAAGACAGAAATAGGTCTCCCTCGTGGTCCTACTAATAGGAGAAAATAGTAGGTCCATGAAAAAACGGCTGTCTCTCCCCAGCGTTCGCACGGGGAGGCTGTGTCGCATTTCGGGCCGCCATTGACTTTAATTTTCGTAAAAAAATATTTAGCTTAGATGGTACACTAGGTTAGTTAGGCTAACACTTAGTTGAAAGTTTGCGCTTGGACGACAGACAAATAGGTTGCTGAAAAATATTCGTACGATTTTGTAGATGAGAATATTTTTTATAGTGATGTTTACCATGTTAGTAATTTACTTTATTAAATCATCATCATCATCAGCAACCTACTTTATTACATCATCATCAACATGCCGCACTCAGCATCTGCCTGCAGTCTTTCGCAGATCGACATCCCACCTGGCTAAAGGGCGTCCTACACTTTGATTGCCGAGTCGCGGTCTCCAATCAAGCATACGTTTACCCCAACCCAACACGGTTGTCGTTGTCGGTTCTTTGCGAGATATAGCCGGCCCATTGTCACTTCAGCTTGCTAATTCTTTGAGCTATGTCGATAACCTTGGTTCTCTGTCGGATGTATTTGTCCTATCCTAAATCCTATCCTTCAGAGGAACTCCTCACATAACTCTTTCCCTATCTCGCTGAGCGACTTTTTGAATGAAGCATAGAACGCCAGCTGTTTATTGTAGCAACTGGCGCCAACCGCTCGAAACCTCAATCAAAGAAAGAGACAAAAACTGTTATTATAACATTTACTTTATAACTAGTTGTGCCCCGCGGCTTAGCCCGCATGGACATTTATTTGTCGAATTTCAGAAATTTACTGCACGCCTCCTAGGGGTAGTATAAAAAAAATACGTCTCTAATTATTTACTTTGCAGTTTATTTATATCTAGTTTTGAGTAAATAGAACCAAAGAAAAATAATTTTCCATACAAACTTTACCACTTTATTTAACCCCTTCAGAGGTTAAAATTTCCAAATTTTAACAGCTTATGTCCGATTCTAGGTCCTAAACTATTTACGTACCAAATTTCATCTTATAACAAACATTCACACAGACTTTCCCATTTATTATAATAGTAAGATGTTTACTTTACCGATAGAAGAAAAATGTCGTATCTCGAAAATTGGCCTAAATGACTTATAACTTTATTCTTTACTAGTGACCCGTCCCGGGTTCTCACCGTTTTATTATACGTATAAACCTTCCTCTTTAATCACTCTATCTATTAAATGAAACCGTATCAAAATCCGTTCGTAGTTTTAAAGATTTAAGCATACAAAGGGCTATAGGGATATTATAGAGACAGGGACTTAGGGACATAGAAAGTGACTTTGTTTTATACTATGTAGTGATAAGGAAAAATACCGCGTCGATTGGTGTATATCTCGTCTTTCTACGATGAAAAAAAAAAATTATACGTCCTAGGTTTTTTCTAAGTTTCTGTACTTCTCACACGACTTATTGCTATAACTAAAGGAAAAGAACGCAACTTTTAAAAATAAAATAAATACGACACTAAATCTAGTTTCAAAAACAGTTACAACATTATTTTACTAGTACGGTCATCGATTTAAAAGAGATACAGCATTTCAAACGCCCCTTAATTTTTCATTGCCAAAAAGATACATCAAAATTCTTTATTTACAAAAATCTTTCAAAAATCTCTCAAAAATCTTTATTTACAACGAAAATTACAATCAATTATAATGCTCATGACTAGGGCTCGGAAAAATAGGAAAACACATATTTTTTATTTGGATTACATGCATTAATTATTTGGTTTTCTACACTAATTATGATGGTTTGGGCTGGAAAATGAGGTTTTTAGAACCCATATTTTTCCTTATTCCATATCTCTATGTTTAATACTTAAACTAGTTAAAACTGCATAATTTTTGCTTTCATACCGCCGCGGGAATACTTTGTCGTTGCGCAGCAAACATTAATAGTACAGTGGGTTGCCATATTAATAGGGACAGTCAGTCAGACAGTTAAGTCAGTGTCTAAAATTTATTATTTATTTATTTATTTATTTATTTATTTAATTCGGATTGCCATCAGCTTAACTAATTACAATAGAATTTAAAATAGATACAGAAAGCTAATAATAGGCATTCACTAATAAAGTCATATTATACTATATAAGTGTGAACACAACTTTTTTTTTTCGTCGACAATTGCGTACTTAATAAAGCAATAAAATTAAACTAAAAAAAAAAACTTTAAGTAATAAGTAAAAGTAAAACTAATCATGTGCAAAAGAAGCTGAGAGTCATGCTTCGCCTTGCCTTGTGAATGCTAGTATTGAAAGGGTCAATGTCCAACATCCTGCTGAAATCATTGACAGTTCTACTTGCTCGCACTATAAATGAATTTTGTCTATAATTAGTTCCAACATGTTGGACATGCAGTAGGGGATTGTGTCTAAGCTGCTTACGCGGTACATTGAAGTCTAATTTGCCAAGAAGTTCAGGACAGTCCACATCGTTGTTGATAATCTTAAGCATGTAAAGATAATCAGCTATGTCCCGTCTATTTTTTAGTGGCAAGAAATGGAACCTCTTGCAGAGTTCATCATAGGTAAATGATTTGTAAGGAATCTTTACTCTAAAGCACAGGTATCTTAAGAACCGCCTCTGAATACTTTCAATACGATCGATGTACTTCTGATAACGCGGGTGCCATATTTGAGATGCGTATTCAAGATGACTCCTTACAAACGTGCAATATAGAATTTTAAATGTTTTGACGTTGGTAAAGCTCTTAGAAATTCGCATAACAAATCCCAGTGATCTCGAAGCTTTACTAATTATGTTGTCAATGTGGACGTCAAAGAGTAGTTTTGAGTCGTGGTAAACTCCAAGATCGCGCATACCAGTAGCTTTTGTAAGAAGCTGTCCTGCCAGTGCATAGCACGTCGGAATAGCCCGAGGCTTACGAGTAAAAGTAGTAGCGAAACATTTACTGGGGTTCAGTTCAAGCTTATTTAATACGCAATAGTCTTCAAGACGAGAGAGATCTGACTGAAGAGCAACCATGTCAAGATTGGATGTTACAGTTGAGAATATCTTCATATCATCAGCAAAGCACAGCAAATTTGATGATTTGAAGCATAAGTCAATATCCTTAACATATAATGTAAAAAGTAAGGGGCCTAGCAGAGACCCCTGAGGGACCCCACTAGGAACGGGAACCCAACTGGAGATATAGTTATTGAGAACGACTGCCTGTGATCGATTATCAACATACGATGCAAACCATCTTAGCAAATCACCTCTTATACCTGAATGAGAAAGCTTATTTAACAACGTGAAGTGATCTATTCTATCGAATGCTTTACTATAGTCGGTATATATTACATCGACTTGATTACCTTTGTCCATGGCTTGAGTGATATAATCATTAAGGAGTATAAGATTTGAAACTGTTGATTTACCTCGCAAGAACCCATGCTGAAAGGGACTAAACGTACTTTTAAGAGCAGAATATACTTGATTATAAATAATTCTTTCAAATACTTTAGCTATAATACAAAGTTTAGAGATAGGTCTGTAGTTAGAAACCTCTGTTTTAGACCCTTTCTTATGGACAGGGGTGATGAATGCGGATTTCCATACTTTTGGTACAGTATTTGTTGAAATTGACCTTCTAAACAAAAGTGATATAGGATAAGATAAAGCAGAGGCACATCTGATAAGAAATTTAGAAGATATGTTATCAGGTCCAGGTGCTTTCGACGCATCTAACTTTTTAAGTAGGATCATAATGTCAGCTGGAACAATTTCAATTATATTTATGTCAGCAGAGATATCAGATTCTGACTGATTACTTATAATGGTGTTCTTACATGAAGCAGTGATATTAGAATGTAGAAAAGTAGATTGGAAATAAGATGAAAAAGCATTACAAATGGAATCACCACTAGAGAAAGTAACATTATTATAAGTTACCGAGCTTGGCATCGAATAAGATTTAGATCTGTTTTTAACGTACGTCCAAAAATATTTCGGATTATTTAAGATAGAATTCTCAGTTGATTCAATATAGCTTAGGTAGCATTCTGATTCCATTTTTTTAACTCTAGTACGCAACATTTTATAGGTGAATTCATCCGACTTATTACCGTAGTTTTTGAATTTCTTATAGAATTTATACTTTTCCCTTATGGCTTTTTTTAGTGCCGAACTATACCAAACAGGGTAAGACTGGTTATAAATATTTTTCGTGGGAATGAACTTGTTTTGAAGATCATGAATACTTTCATTAAATAAAGAAACACACTCATCAATAGAGCGCGATGAAAACATAGCCCTCCAGTCTAACTCACCAATTGCTCTATTTATCGAATCGTAATCACCTTTATCAAATAAGTAACGGGTTCGCGGCGCATAATTCAACAATGGCATTTCAAACGATTTCACGTTAATTAATAAGACAGGATGGTACAAGTCGATCGGCGTAAGAGGATCAACACACTCAGAAACAGTTACTGATTGATTAGAAAAAACTAAATCAAGTATTCTATCACTTTTGTTAACAATGCCATTATGTTGGCTGAGGTTTAATGCACACATTTCATCAGTTAATAAAAACTCATCTGTACTGTTTAGGTTTGTCGGGTAAAAACTATAATTGACACTCGGTAACCATGAAATACTACTTAGGTTAAAGTCACCCACGACTAGGACCGCATCAGAGGGGTTAACCGACGCCACAAAGTTTAGTTTAGTAAGAAAGTTAGCTAATTGAGAACTAAAAGACAAACCATTATTCTGACCGCATAAGTAAATAACACATAAATATAGATCAACCCACTTACGCGTATTGGTTTGTTTCATACGTACACACAGCCATAGGTCCTCAGCTGAGGAGTTAAATTGGGGTAACAACTTAACTTGCAAATCCTTACGTGTTGCTATCAATACTCCACCACCTTTTGATTGACCGGTCAAACTATAATCACGGTCACGGCGCCATACTAAATACCTATCATCCAAAAACTCGGAGTTAGAAATGCTATCAACTAACCACGTCTCAGTAAATATTATTATGTCATAAGAACTCAAACAAGCATTACGAAAAACTTCCTCAGTTTTCGTTCTTAATCCGCGAACGTTCTGGTAGTAGATACACAATTCACGATCATTCCTATTTAACGAAACCATTGGAAAATAATATCGTAACATAATAGCATCAATGTATGAAAATATAACATCATGTAATGTAAACAGTCTGATAGAAATGTATTAGAACGTTCGGAAAACAATTGAATGCATTTTTGCAAGGTAATCAACACGTAGCATTTGTAAAGCGTTATTAAAAACACAGATTCCAGAACTATAAAGCTTTAATAATATGAAACAGGTATTATTAAATTATTATACGTAAAATAAATGGAAATTAACAATCAAAAAATTAAAATAGGTAGGATAGTAAAAATAATTCTGCGAGTTGTAGTAGTAGCCGAGTTTCCAGAACTTGCCTTGTCTCATTGTTCCCTGGACGATTTAGAGTCGTCCAACCCCTTTTGTGCTTATGACAGGCCACACCATGATTTAAATAAGTTTAAATAGCTTGAAGAATGTTAACAAACCTTACTTCATTCTTCAGCAGTCTTCAGGCAGTGCTTACGAGCCCAGGCAAGTCATTTTTGCTTCATCGAACAGTCAACCGAAGTTTTTTCACAGGACGATGGCCTGTCAAGCCTTCCTCTGCGAACCTTAGCTGTACAGTTCTCTTGGAAACTGGTTTTCCAGATTCCTGAACCATCTGAGCTAAGAGTCCAGTACTCGTCTTTCGGTTTTGTAAGCAGATATCTCTGATTTTTCTATCTGATCGTGGTGTCGTAATGCGTTTTCTCCCACTTTTGCCTTTTATTTGAGGTGCAAGTGTCTGATTTTGGTCCAAAAATAATTTTATTTTATTGACAGCTAACTTAAAAACTCCAGCAAGGTCTACTATTTTCCTCTGGGAATAGTTTGTATGCTGGAGAAGGGTTTTAACCTCCACTAATTTTCGTGGAGTCAAATCGCACCCTTGACTCATAGTAAAAGTGAAAAAATTATAAAATAAGGGCTAAATCAATTATTTTTTCAATTTTTATAAGTAATTATAAATAATAGTAGTATAATACTTACATTTTACAAGTATTTATTGCACAAAAGTTGAAATAATTTCGTGTAAAATATTCGATTTCGTAGTCACTCTTATGAGTGTTTAGGCGTCCATGCGTCTCTTTCGCTATTAAATATTTGTAGAAAACAAACAAATATAATAAACACTTTAAATCAGTTTATAAACATGTGGTAAACTTATAAAAGTATTCCAGTAACATTTAAACCACTTAAAACTGCAGTCGAGTGCGCCCAAAGAGCAAGATCGAAAAAAATGTGACTGTCCCTAATAATATGGCAACCCACTGTAGGTAAACTCGTCATACCAAACTATTAATGAGGTTAATTTCCTTAACAATGATTTTGTTTATTGCCCACGACCATTTTACTGATGTATTTATTTTGTATAGGTATTTATCTTGTATAAGTATCTTGGTTTAAGTTTAAAGTAAATTTAAAGCATAGATAAATAGCAACCATACAGACGAAAGATTGAGATTTTAGAAGAAGTGGTATACAAACTACTTAAAATTTTACAACTCAAAAAGTTAGTCGACAAACAAATTATTTTAGATGAATAATAAATATTTGCTAATGCAACACGACAGTAAAATAAAAGATACACTGGTTTAAACTAATGAAGAAAAACATAAAACAGACTGATTGTTGAAACTAATTACAAAGAGGATAGTCCGGTCAATTTAGACCAAAAAATGAGAGTGAAATTACATAAAGTCCCAACAAGCTGAAAATCGGTAAGATTGTTTAAAATACAATGAAAAATAAAATTTGAAAGTTCCCCATTATTCCCATGTAAGGAAAAAAAAATATTCAAGGTCAAATGTCAAAAAAATATGTTTTTCGCAATTTTCAGCAAAACGGTAAGTTTTTTCATAAAAATACTTAGACAAGATTCGTAGATCATAAAATTACCTACAAAAAATGCATCAATACTTTTTTCCTACCACCCACTGTTTGTGAGATATAACAATTCAAAAAGTTGTAAAAGTATTTTTGAGAACATTTATTTACACTCTCTTAAACAAAAGTTACTTCTGGTTGTGCTATTTTGAAAGCCTAAAGAAATAAAGATATTGATTTACTTGATATCGCGAAAAACTAATTTTTTGATCTTTGACCTTGATTTTTTTTTCCATACATGGGAATAATGAGGAACTTCTTGACATTGTATATAATTATGTTTTGAACAATTTCACTGATTTTCAGCTTGTTGGGACTTTATGTAACTTCCAATGTCTAAATTGACCGGACTAGGAAGTATAGTAGACTGATTATTATTGAAAAAGAGACATCAGGTATGGGCGATTTTTTTGTAATTAAATTTTTAAAGTTACAATAAAAGCATTAAGTAACAGATACAATATTTTATTTTGAGAACATCTATAATTCAGACTGCAGTTAAACCATTTTATTTTAATAATTTGGTTTAACTGCAGTTCATGCTTCATAAAGCTCATATTTGATATACATACAGCAGATCCGTAGCCTGAAAATTTGTATCTATTAGAAATGGTCATACATTTAACCTTAGAGATACAGCATTTCCGCTTCTCGGTTATGAAACATCGATTGTTGTATCTCTTAAAAAATCAATCAAGACAAATCAAGATTTTCATAAACTGTACCAAATAGCGTTTGTATTGATACAAATTAAGTATGTTCCAAATTCTTATCTCTATTAGATTATGAGTTATGATTTTTTGAAATTGTTTTTGGCGCTCTGGTGTAAAATTGGATATTTTGAGATACGATAAAATCGCTTTCTTCCGTCGATATACATATATTTACCGTTATCGCCTCACAAAATTAACATTTCTTTTCTGGTAACGTTACCTAGTGTTGGGCCAATGTAACGATACCACCATTTTACCGGTATATGAAGCCCTGTCTAGGGTCTAGCTAAAACAACCCTTTACTTAGACTAACACGAATATTCCGCAATCCCAACAATATTACATAATAAGTTATAAATAAAGTTTATTTTAGTTTAGTTTATTTATTTGTAGTAAAGAACATACAGAACACTTGGTATAGTCAAGTTTACATTAAATTATTATAATAATACATACTAGTTACCTAAATCAAATTGAATTGAATGATGACCTGTTTTTTTAAGCGACTTCCAAAGAAAAAAGGAGGTTCTCAATTCGGATACTCATACATCTTGGAAGTCGGTACACACGTTTTACGTATAAAATTATTTGAAGTCCGTTGCATGCAACTCACAAAACAAGAACAACAACAAAAAACAACATCGCAATTTTTCTCGATCTGCGTAAATTTAGTCGAGTCAAAGTTCGTGTAGGCAAAAGAGTTAAAATGCGCAGCGTGCTGTATTCAAACTCTTTGGTAGCGGGTAGGAACGCGGGCGCGCAGCGGGAGGACGTGGCTCCGCCCGAATCTCCAAGGTCGTTCGCCCGTATAAACGTCTTAAAATTGATCCCTCTATGTCAGCAGCTCGTCCCTTTGTATCAGCAACTTGGTCCCTCTTTATCAGCAGCTCGTCCCTTTGTATCAGCAGCTCGTCCCATTTCCCTTTGTATCTGCGAGAAGGCACGTCCCTTGGTCTCGGGTACAAGGCAGGCTATGAATATACATGTCACGGCACACGATCCACTGAATATCCAATACGTGGCAGCGGGTCCTAATGCGTGGCTAACTGTTGAAAAATACCTGAAAGAATTAATACAAATAAATAACGATATCATATTAAAAGATATATTTTTGTTATTTAACAGGGATTACTTGTTATGTTATAGAGATTTTTATTATTCAACATAGATATTTTTGTTATTTGATAGAGATATTCAGTCTTATTATTATTACGATAATGAAGAAGATGATGAAAAAGATATTGCTAATGATGATAAAGAAATAAAATACAAACCGATTGATAGGAAACATCGCCGCAATAGAAACAAAGACGCCAATAGAAACGCCCATAGCCCGGGCAGGACCATCGAACAGCTCTGCGATCACTGTCCATAGCAGAGAGCCCATGCCTATAAAAGAGAAAAGATAGTAAGAATGTTGAAATGTTCTAATTTATTTTATTTTTAGGGATAACAAACCATGACACTTAATTCATAATTTTTTGAGATCATATTAAACTTAATTCTAAAAGTGTAACCAATACGTGGAAAACAGATCACGTGATATATCTACGGGATATGTCAAACCCATCAATGTTTTGACTTTTCTACTATAGCTTTCGCTAACTAATTGTTACATTGTCTAGGCCAACAGACCCGTTGTCGGCAAATGAATACAATAGAAACGAAGCTTTAATATTATTAACTATGCATAAAATGTCAATCAACTTAAAATATGTGTATCCAGAAAACACCTGAGGAGAGAAAATATGTGAATGTAGGCAAAAGGAAAGAGTGGTAAGGAAAGTGTATGATATGTAATTATTTGTAGGTAGCTCCAGGTTTAGATGTCAGCCTAATATGTGAATCTCACTTTTCCAAAAACAATAACATTTGTAGATTAAGGTATTTTGATAGTATGCGTGTGAATTTTTTTTTGATTGTATGTATGCTAGTGTTATGGTGTAGGCTTGGGGTATCTTAAGTCACCTGTTTCATATGAGTCGAGGCAACCACAGACCTAAAAGGAGTCAAGTGTAAATTTGGTTAATGTTTCTGCTGTTTGTGTAATTATTATGTAGATTAAAATAAAAACCCTAATGTTTTATAATAAACCGTAACATAATAATTAAAGCCTTACCTGAGTTATTGCTATAAATCACTAGAATCATTGATACAAGAGGTAAATAGTTCAGCCAACCAGCAATAGTATACCCAGTTGACTGCAAATGGAAGAATGTTCCTAGGCCAATCTGAAAACAATAAAAAAACAAAAGTATTATCATCATCCAGTTACAGCCGAAGATCATGGTGTTTGGAATGTGGCCTAGGTTCTCTATTCTTAACATGATCAGCCCAACTGTAAACCCAACAATTTGCAGGTCTCGACAGAGACAGTCTGAGTTGGAATAGTTGATTCTCAGGGCATGACAGCCAAAGTATCATAAAATCAATAGCAACATCAGTGTAGCGTAAGTATTATTTCGATAAAGGACATTTTCTTTGATTCAATAGAAAGAGTATTTACCATTCCAACAGCCATCCCAATCAAAGACACCACCAGCACTGGCTTCCGTCCAAACCGATCAGTGATGAGTATGGTGCAAAAACAAGCGAAAACTTGGATGCAGCCAATCACGACGGAGGAAATCTCTGGTCGCACGCTCGTATTGGTGGATTCGAATATCGTTTGGAGGTAGAATGTGACTGCATTAGTTCCGATAGCTTGTAAGCTGAAAAAAAGGGTTAATTCATAACCCCTTAATATTAGGAAGTAATAGAACCTATTATAGACTGCGTTCTTTCTTAGGAGTTCTTAGAAAGAATTGAGTCGTTATTAGGTACTTTAAGAGAAGGTAAAAAAGTATTTCGTTTAGCGTCTTGTAGCGCCTCTAATGGATATAGAGACACAATTTTGTTTGTAGTTCTGTAGTATCTACAACTGTAGTACGAGTATCTGTAGTTTGATAGAGTTAAAATAGTTTCCAGCTCGTAGGCTACTAAAATTTTTGTAACCTTATGTAGGTTACAAAAAACTTAAACTTTGATGTTCAGAAATTTTGAGAATTTTACGGAGGGTTTTTCATAGAATATTTTGTCCCAAATTTATGTAAATTCAGCGATTTTGCGCTTATAGTTTTCGAGGTTTTGACACGTTATTTGTAAACTACTTTGCAAACTGTGTACGCTGGTAGTGTGACCATAAGTGAAATACTGAAATCATGGCTCATGGGTTTCCATTCAATGTAAATAAGAACATTTGGAGCCGTAAACGAATTTCCTTCTCGGCCCTTTTCTATTTTCTAACGATGGTAAACCCTGTTAAGTAAATTAGACGATAGAAGGTAAATGATAAATGTATTAGTCAGCCACAAAGTGAATTAGCTCATAAAAAAATTGAACTTACCTTATGCCCAAAAATATGACTTTTCCCACAGTTTTAAGAATCACAGTATCTTTGAGTAAGCTGCTACTGTCGACAGTTAAAGATATCTGAGAGGAATACTCCTTAATCTCTTCCAGAGCTTCTTCTTCTGAGCCTCGAAGGAAGGTCAGAAGCTTTTCAGATTCACTGATTCTTCCTGAAATTGATATGCATGCAGTAATGTAGGCAAAACTAAAAAAATCTAGCCCCAAAGTAAATAAGCTACTCAACGATTGTGTTATGGGTGCTAGAGAACTGATATATATAATACATTATATACATAATATGTAAAAATATCTATATATTATATAGATATTTTTAATTATACACAGAAAACACCCTATACAATGTGATTCTTTGAACCTTGATCAAAAGAAATGTGCGGATACACGACACATATTTATCGGTAAAAATCAAGATTATATGTTATTTATCTCAAAAACAAAGCAGTTTTAATAATTTTTAAAATGAAGACTACTTCATCTGGTTTTTTCTTCGTTTCTTTTTGAGTAAATGGTGTATTTTATTCGAAGTAGTCTCATTTGAAAGCTAGATATTTTACCTAGCTAATAAAATAAATAAAAAATACAAATACGATACATAAGCGTAGTAAAAACAGTATTTTTTAGAAATAAGACAAAAAAAAAACGATTTTTATTTTATTTTTTCTCTGTAACTTTAAAACTGGGTAATTAAGGTGTACTTTTTTGCATGTTGTATTAAACTTCATAATTTATTCTACAAATCCTTCAAAAACTGGGGGTCTATCTCTTTCCGTTGTCATGTTATTCACCATTTAAATTAGGTACTTTCTGCCATTTAGATTAAATCAGTTGAGATTCCTGTTGATATCTGTACTTGACTTGTGTTTAAAAAAAATAACATTAAATTTTTTTTATCTCGGTTTTTATCGATAAATATGTGTCGTGTATCCGCACATTTCGTTTGATCAAGGTTCGAAAAATCACATTGTATATACAAAGTCTCGTTGTTCCTTAAATTGTAATGCATGAAGGTATAAATTTAATGTATTTTTCTATAAATTTTGATATAATATTCTTATCGTTAGCTGCGATGAGAATGGATAAGGGAAAAGTTTTGAAACCAAATAGATTTTTTTGCTTGATTTTGATTGCAGTGGGTGAAGTCGGGCTGCGAATGATGATGATAATGATGATGATTTCATAAAAGTTTGGCACCACCGATCACCAACTGACATGGACCAATCTATTCAAATGCACCAATTTTGATTTATTTATCAATCGGGTTACAATTTTATCCTAGCGCCCCGCCCCAGCTTCTCACGTGTTTATCTATCTTACTTCTTACTATCTTACTTCTAATCTTACTTCTTACTATCTAACTATTATACTAAATGGGAAAGTCTGTGTGAATGTTTGTTATAAGTAATCTCCGTAATTACTTCAGATATTTAGATGAAATTTGGTACGCATATAGTTTAAGACCTAAAATAAGACAGACTAATAAAATTTTTAAAAATTAACCTTTGAGCGGGTTAAATAGGGTGTTAAAGTTTGTATGGAAAGTTATTTTTCTTTGGTTCGATTTACTAAAAACTCGGTATGAATAGACTATGAAATAAATAATTGAACACACATTTTTTATTTTTACAAAATAATTATAGGGATTGTATAATAAATTTCTAAAATTTGTATAAAAACTGGTTCGCGGGCTAAGACGCGGGGCGTATCTATAATATAAACCTTCCTCTCAAATATCTATAAATAAAACGCATCAAAATCCGTTGCTTTGTTTAAAGGATCTAAGCATACATAAAGACAGACATACAGACAGCTTAAAGCTACTTTGTTTTATACTATGTAGTGATTAAAGAAAATTGTAATCAAAAGTAAGAATGATATTATGGAATGGCTTTCAAGAGTAATAAGCTGAAAGTTTATAGTTGACCCAGGCCATAAGAATAAATAATAACTACGTAGAAAGGACTCTTCTTTGATCTAGTCCCAAACGCCGCCATTTATATACCTACTTCCCCCTTCACCTCGTTACGCCCCTCTGTCGTCCAGGCGTTTTGCCAGGGTTGCTACTGCATTGTACCGCCGCGCCCCGCCGCCGCCGCGCCGTCGTCGCGAGGCGAGGCGATTGAGAAAAGGTCAACGAACGATGTTCACGTTCCTTTGATTAGGTACCTACCTAATTAGTTAGATAGGAACCTACTAAAACACAATAATATTTAGAAAATATTACATACATAGGGTATGTATTATCATATAATATGTATTATCTTTTATTGTTACAACCGATCACACCACAATAACTTGACCATGACGTCATTTTATAGAGGTAGGTACCTAACCTACACAAATATTAAAATCCGCGTGGGGCGTCGCCGGCTGTGACAGCCCTACTGCACTTTTAACGTGCAGAATCGCGTAGGCTAATATCGTGACCTTGAGCGCGTTCGGAGCGAAGTTTCCCTTCTACTCTGTTTTTATTCTTATGCCCAGGCCTTAAAGGCTTACCTTTGGAGAATAAGAAGTAAGGACTCTCAGGCAAGAAGAGCATCGGAAGACATATTCCAAAACTGACGCAAGTGAGGATGATGTTAATGGTATGGTAGGACACAAACGGTCCTACTGACAGCATCAGCATTGCGCCTAGGGATGACATAATTTGGAATACGCTCCCTAGTCCACCGCGTATTTCTTTCTGGAATAAAATAATCGTTTATTTCTTTCTCATATAAAAGGTCTAAAAGTCTAGCAGTGGAATGGACTGGAATAGACTGACTTTATATGAGGATCCTATAGTCACTATAGGATGATATGCTTTTTTCTCCAATGTCACACTGTATTAGCTTAGCATAATCCAATGCCCGCGATACATTTTAATCATACGATCAATCATATTCCGACATTCAAATTCCAAATGGTACCTACACCAAAACAAACATTGCACGCTTTTGGTTTGTGATCATTTAACACTACCATAAAAGTGAAAGATCGGGTGGATGTTTGATTGTTTGGCAATAAGTAGACTGGGAATGATATACTAAACTAACTGTTTTTAACTGTAACTGTTTTTTTCTGCAGCTAGTAGGAATTTTTTAATAAATATTATGTAAGTACCTGAATTTGAAAACCAACATTTGATACTGACTGAAACTCTATTATAATCCACACCACAAAAATACCCACTTAAAACTGAACAAATTATTAATACTGGACAACCCACACGGCATCATCTTAGCCCCAAGGTACGTAGAGCTTGTTTTATGATTGTACTTGTACTAGATGACTGATACTTAATACAATACATTTCATAGATAGATAATTTTATAATAACTACATAGAAAACACCCAGAACAGAACAACCGGAACAAATATCTGAAGATCACACAAATCTAACCCGCATCGTTCGTCGCAGGTGGACCTTCGCCCACCGCACCACATCGATTGTCAAAGTGACACAACTCACCCCAGCAATTTCAGAACAGTACATAGCACTAAGAGTTATAGCGACATAGTCCGATAATCCACAAAGCACCCTTCCAAACACCAGCATCCAATAGCTGGTCGCATATATGAAGACCAAGCAAGACGCCAGTCGAGGTATGCAGGCTAGGATTAACGAGGTCTTTCTGCCAAGGCTGTTGGCTATGTGACTTGTAAAGGTGAATGCTGAAAATATTAAAAAATACATAAATGCTTATTATATGCTGAGTTCACAGCACTTTGACAACTAAGATTTGAATGCCATTTTTTATAGCAAACCTAACTAATTTTATAAATGCAAAGGTGTGTTATTTGTCCTTTTTGGCCCTATGTAATTGTATTATCATTATTTATTGCTTTTTCGGTTTTCGGTTGGTTGAAAGGATAGAGAGTCAATAATAGGCCAGAGGCTATGGCCTATTATTGACTTTTTGTCCTGGCAAAACATCAAATTCGAGATCGATCTGAAAATTTTAGTAGACTACTATATATCCCATAACTCAGTTCTCATGGGATAAAAATAGCCTTGAATTTTCTTAGAAATATATAACATTATCTCCACGGAGGGTATCTCAGACTAAAATAACGGGTACGGTAGCTGATGTATAATAAATATCTTACCACTCAAAGCTGACAAGCAACTAACCGAGAGAATCCAAGCCATCTCATGCTCTGACAAGGGCCGCGGCAGCACTGTCTGCTCTTCGGCCCTTAGCTTCACCATTACTGGGGACAGCCAGCCGACTGACAGACCAAGATGGAAGGCTGTGACGTTTGCTGAAAACAAAAACAACACTTCAACTAAAACAATAATCTACTGTCGATGCGTGACCCGAGATCTGGCGAGTATCTGGCGCAGCGCATCAGATTTGCCATACAGTGTGGTAAAGCAGCCAGTATCTTTGGGACGCGACGACTGGTTATGACATCCGTAGCTACTTTAAGAATGTTTCCATTAAATATAAAAATATACACGTTAAAGATTTCTAAGAGGTTGGGTAAGTTTTTACAGTTTTGATTAAATTCATAATAATGTGCTCTGGAACCAGATAAAAATTAAAAGTTAAAGTAAATAAAAAAAATACACACAGGCAGTTGGACATACATAAAGTACCACTTACATGCAAATCGTATCGTAGTACATCATAATCTTATTACCTTTATAATAAACTAGCTGGTGCCCGCGACTTCGTCTGCGCATGATTAGTATTTGGAGTACTCGCGATTTTACTTGCGTAATTCCCTTTCCCGTGGGATTTTCGGGATAAAATAAAACCTATTTCTTATTCCAGCTTATAATCTATCTCTGTGCCAAATTTCATCCAGATCCGTTCTGCAGTTTTTGCGTGAAAGAGTAACAAACATCCATCCATCTATCAATCAATCCATCCATCTATCCATTCGTACTTACAAACTTTCGCGTTTATCAGTTCAATTCAGTTTGGTTCCCCTGGGCTATACGGGTTTTCAAAAATTTCTCACAGCATCTGAACGACGCGTACACACGCGTCGTTCAGTGATGCTGTGAGAAATTTTTGAAAACCCGTATACCCCAGGGGAACCTAACTGAATTCCGGGATAAAATGTATCCCATGTCCAATCGTCCCGAGTTCCATTCCAATTCATTCAATTCCGTCGTGATGCGTGGTTAAAGAATTCTTCTTTCACCCTCTCTCCCTGGGGAACCTTACCGAATTCCGGGATAAAAGTATCCCATGTCCTTTCTTGTAGTATGAACTCAAATCGTCCCGAGTTTCATTCCAACTCATTCAGCAGTTTCGGCGTGATGCGCGGAATTTTACTTTCATGCCCTCTCCCATGAGAACCTTACTGAATTCCGGGATAAAAAGTATCCTATGTCCTTCCTCGTAGTATGACCTATAATCATGCCGAGTTTCATTTCATTCCATCAAGTAGTTTCGGCGTGATGCGCGTTTACGATACAGACAGACAGACAGACAGACAGACAGACAGACAGACAGACAGACATGAATGAAAAAAATTACAGTTTTGGCTTGAGTATCGATAAAAGAGTGCACTCCAAAAAAAATTTTCAAAATATCTTCAATGTACAGAATTGGACCTGTTACAGTTTTATTATAAGTATAGATTATTAAAACTTTTATGCAAATCATATCTTAATATCTTTATAAAAATTGTAAAAACTTACCAACAATCACAATGCCATATTGTTTCACTGCTGGAGCAATATTAAAATGCAACATCGTTGCTCGCCTTTTTTTTCAGACTACACTGCATTTGGGGCTTCCACAATGGTATTAGAATCAGTTAGTGTTATCTTCAAGAGTACTAAAGGTAGATATACAGATAGAGCTGAATTTCTTACTAATATATTATAAACGCGAAAATTTTGTAAGTATGGATGGATGGATGTTTATTAATCTTTACGCAAAAACTACTGTAAGGACCTGGATGAAATTTGGCACTTAGATAGATTATAATCTGGAATAACACAAACAAAAAACACAAAAAAAATATGTTTTATGAAACCCCCTACTAAAAAATACAAAACACTGCAAGTAGATAGGATTCTAAGATTACAATATCTTAGAAATTATAATGCAATTAAAATAAAGTTGGGTAAGTTATACCATTTATTGTAAATAATAAATAACCACAACATAGAGTCGAAAAAATAACCTCTATCGTTGTATTAAAAATCATTCAAAATTCGTCGTGAAAAACGCTTAGTGGAAGTTTAGCCTAACATGACGTATACTTTACGGTTTTGTGATTATGGAAATCGTGAGCTAATAAGCCACTTATCTGTTTAAAAAGGCTTAGCTTAATTAAACCGGAAAAGTCCGTGTCAGGCCACGTACAGGTGAAGAGTTCCGTAGTGTAGGATTACTAACTTAATACATACTTATCTCTTCTTCTTCTTCCTGACCTTATCCCACGCTAAGTGGGGTCGACACAAAATGTATTCTTCTTCCATTCTGCTCTGTTATTCGTCATCTCCGTATTCACACCTTTCTTAAGCATATCCTCTTTCACACAATCCATCCATCTTTTCTTCGGTCTTCCTCTCCCTTTATATCCCTCCACATTCAAATCCATCACTCTTTTCGTTACATGACCTTCCTCTCTCCACATAACATGCCCATACCACCATAAAATATACTTATCTTCTTTCTGTTTTGTAAAAAAAGGAATTCGTACGAAATTTTCCGTCTTACATATCAAAATTTCATACGTATAATAAAAATTTGCACAAACCTTTGTGCGAATTTTTGTTACCTCGTATGTATGTCTCCTTAATTACTCATTTATTTTGATGAAATACTGTATATAGATAGTTTAGGTTAAAGAATAACACATAAAATAATCTTATTTTGAAAAAAATAACATCTGAGATGCTGGAAAAGGAATCTGAATGCGAAAAAATAAAATTTTTATGGAAAACTTTATTCCTTTGTTCGATTAACTCAAAACTCGATATAAATTAACTAGAAATTAAACAACTTATTGTACAGCGTATTGTCACGTATTTTTCCTATAAATTGTGTTCTCGTTGTGATTGATTTCCATTGTAAAAAAAGGAACCCTAAAGGCCTG
Organism: Eupithecia centaureata; assembly: GCA_944547425.1. Taxonomy (NCBI): domain Eukaryota; kingdom Metazoa; phylum Arthropoda; class Insecta; order Lepidoptera; family Geometridae; genus Eupithecia; species Eupithecia centaureata. Next base: position 3,400,428 of record OX155696.1, read on the forward strand.
AAAATGAAAAATCAGACACGAAATATACGTAAAGCATGTTTAGTTAGAACTTTAGAAGATTATGGATTAAACCCAACATAGTTTTATGAACCTAAATTGCAGTACGAGACATTGCATTTATTTATACCTACAATTATTACATAACATTATACATAGATGCATAATCCAAAAATCGGCAAAAAAACTTGCCAAAATCAATCAATCGGGGAAGTCATCGCGCGGAAAAAAATTATATGCCCTTAATTGTTGATTACAATAAACTTATTACTCAGAAAATTTTATGTTTTATGTATCTTGTGTATACGTGAAAAATGTCTATAACAAAGCTATTTAGCAGGCTTGTATTTTGTAGTACAATACTAAACGAAGAATTGATTATTTTAATTTATGAAGCGATTTGAAGTCGCGTCTGAAATGTCAGCACTGATGGACAATGAAGTTCTAATACTACCTACAGACGCATCATTTTCATTGTTTGAATAACATCCCGGTTCGTTGATCTTTCCGCTTTGTTTTTACAGCGCCTTCAAATATTTCTACAGTTATCGAAAAAAGCCCTTAAAGCAGAATACCAGGGCCCGCATACCACTAAATAAATCGCTTCACCATTTAAATATTATAGTGTTAAAATTCAGTGTTAAACTCTTTTTGACATTTTACTACACACAAACTTTTTGAGGTTCATTCATAGCTGTGACGATTACCTTTATAACTACCAATTGACATTCTAATTATGAAAGTCTCTTCAAGCGCAAAAAATAGTAGAATACCAAATGCATAAACGTCATTTTAATAATCTTGATTGAATGGCACTATTGAGACCTTTGTTTTGACATTAGTGGAATTTGGTCCCAGCGCTACAGCATGGCGACATGCTCTAGTAGTAAGCTGAGCTATGGGCCATTTCTCTGACACAAAGTATTGAGAAATAAATAATTTTCATTTAATTTAAAGGACTTTCGACATTATTAAAATCAAACTTTTGTAGGTAGTACAAATCGTAGGTAATCCTGTGTGAGTTTTTTGGCTATTGTTTTTTACAGTTTTTGTAACCTTTATACAGGTGAGGTTCTTAAAATTGTATGTTCACTGATTAATTCAAGACGCTTGAACCGATACGATTTTTTTTGAAACGATGATGCGCCAATTAGGATGACAAAATGCACTTATACAGAAAAAAGATTTTGTATATGTAGACTTGGGCAATTTAAGTATCACTAGTATATCACACAGAGCTATATAGATGATGCTGTGTGGATTGTCCCGAATTATTTATTTATTTAAGAATTATTAAGAAATGCCAACAAATTCAATTTATACCGGAATTTCTATTGTAATTGATGCCTCAGATTAGGAGATAAGCTTTCACCAAACTGTGAGTTGACATATAGATTACTTATGCTTGATATCTATTTCGGGTGTTCCTGGTGTTTTCTATGTATACAGGGTTACAGGAAAAGTCGTGCTAGATCCGTTAAGGGCGTGGAGTACCCATCATTCCTGACATATTTCACTATGAAACACCCTACCCTAAACTTAACTCTTTTCGAGATATTCGACTTTGAATTTTTTTATTGAAAATTGCCAATTTTTAGGCAATTAAATTTATTTTTGGTTATTTTGTGTATCTTATTATTATTATTATTGCATTTTTACATGTATAATGAGATGCTTTAGGACGTCGATTATTAAAAAAGTGCATAAGTTAATTGAATAGACCGTAGTAGACAAATGAAAGTTAAGAAATAAGAATAAATATTAGAAAGTTTCTTTTTCTCTAAGGTATATCTAAAAAAAATATTATGGAAATTGTTCGGCAGATTTTTTTTAAAATATCTACGTTTCATCAGCTATCTAACGAGGTATAATAATCTAGGGTTTTATTCAAATGCATTGAAAAAAATTAGTTTTATAGCCCACAGGGGAGAAGCAAAATTTATACTTAGCCCTAAAAAGTAAAATAAAACAATAGGTTAGCATGAAATGTCATTTATTCAAGGTTTTCACACAACTTTTTCTTATTCTACAGTTTTTGATGTTCAACATGGCCGCCTCTATTTCTGATACATTGTCGCATCCTTCTACGAAGACCAGTCTTCACTACTCCAGTGGTCAACGTGGTCCTCATTTTATTTGCTGCATCCACAATCCTTTCTCTTAAGTCTTCCACAGACGAAATTGGATTCGGCTCGCTGTACAAAAGACTTTTCATGCACCCCCACACATGAAAATCCATGGGGATTAGGTCCGAACTTCTTGCTGGTCATGGCAACGGCCCACCTCGTCCTATCCATTTGTTTGGATAACCCCCATGGATTTTCATGTGTGGGGGTGCATGTAAAGTCTTGTGTGCAGCTTTTGGACATAGGCCTCCCCTAATGAGCGCTATGGCGCTCCACTCCCACACATGAAAATCCATGGGGGTTATCCAAACAAATGGATAGGACGAGGTGGGCCGTTGCCATGACCAGCAAGAAGTTCGGACCTAATCCCCATGGATTTTCATGTGTGGGGGTGCATGAAAAGTCTTTTGTACAGCGAGCCGAATCCAATTTCGTCTGTGGAAGACTTAAGAGAAAGGATTGTGGATGCAGCAAATAAAATGAGGACCACGTTGAACACTGGAGTAGTGAAGACTGGTCTTCGTAGAAGGATGCGACAATGTATCAGAAATAGAGGCGGCCATGTTGAACATCAAAAACTGTAGAATAAGAAAAAGTTGTGTGAAAACCTTGAATAAATGACATTTCATGCTAACCTATTGTTTTATTTTACTTTTTAGGGCTAAGTATAAATTTTGCTTCTCCCCTGTGGGCTATAAAACTAATTTTTTTCAATGCATTTGAATAAAACCCTAGATTATTATACCTCGTTAGATAGCTGATGAAACGTAGATATTTTAAAAAAAATCTGCCGAACAATTTCCATAATATTTTTTTTAGATATACCTTAGAGAAAAAGAAACTTTCTAATATTTATTCTTATTTCTTAACTTTCATTTGTCTACTACGGTCTATTCAATTAACTTATGCACTTTTTTAATAATCGACGTCCTAAAGCATCTCATTATACATGTAAAAATGCAATAATAATAATAATAAGATACACAAAATAACCAAAAATAAATTTAATTGCCTAAAAATTGGCAATTTTCAATAAAAAAATTCAAAGTCGAATATCTCGAAAAGAGTTAAGTTTAGGGTAGGGTGTTTCATAGTGAAATATGTCAGGAATGATGGGTACTCCACGCCCTTAACGGATCTAGCACGACTTTTCCTGTAACCCTGTATACTTAAAAAAAAAAAACTTTATGTCTTTGTAGGATACTAGCGACCCGCCCCGGCTTCGCACGGTTTTATCATACGTAACCTTCCTCTTGAATCACTCTATCTATTAAAAAAAATCCGCATTATAATCCGTAGCGTAGTTTTAAAGATTTAAGCGTGCAAAGGAACATAGGGAAATAGGGACAGAGAAAGCGACTTTGTTTTATACTATGTAGTAATAGTGAAGTACAATCAGTTTTCTACTTAGACTAAATACTACATGTACTGTACAATATGCTTGGCTTGGAGCCAGATGATGCTATGTGAATTGTCCAGCACAAAGGTGTCTTTTTTTGTGAGGACGCAGTAATCTTCCATTTGATCGATGACGGTTGAAAAAGACAAACTCAGATAAACGGCACAAAACCGTGCGCAATGGAGAAAAAGGACAAGGAAGTATGGGAAAAAATATGTATGTATGTTTGTATTAGTTGTTATAGATTACGTACTTCAAAATATCTTTCATTGTACTGTAGTGTAGATCTAGCACCGCCTTAGGGTTAAAAAAATAAACCTTCTATAATAACAATAATAATAGTTCCGGACAGTCCACACAGCATCATCTAGTCCCAAGCTAAGCAGAGCTTGTGTTATGGGTACTAGATGACTGATATACTTAATACAATACATTACATAGATAGATATTTTTATGATGTTATGATTAATATTATAACAGGACATACATCATGTTTATAAATAAATACAAATACAAAAAGTAGCACAAGTTTCTTTTCCTATTATTTATTATTTTAACAACTGCTAGGTACGTCTTCAAACCACTGACCTATTCATTTTATCTAGACGACAAATTGCTTAACAGAAATTTTGTACAGATTATGATAATCTTAAAATCAATCGCAACCTCAACAGCGTTGTAATAGGGAAGAAAATTGAAAAAAAAATTGAATTGAAAACTGCTGATCAATTATTCGACGAGTAATGTGGCGCGGTGGACGAAGGTTTGCCTGCGACGTAGGAGTTTGTGGATTCGATTTCCGTCTTGACACAATGTTGGTACGATCCATAAATATGTGTTGAGTTCTGGGTGTTTTCTTTATTTGTACACAAAAAAATCCGTCTATATAATGTATTGGATTAAGTATTAAGTACCCAAGATTTGCTTAGCTTGGGGCTAGATAATAGATTGTCCAGCATTTTTATTTTTATTCATTAATTTATAGCATTTTTCTAAACTTACCGCGTGTTTTAGCAGGCAGTAAAAGGAGCTTATTTTGTAACCCTTTCAGTGGGTGAACCTTAGGTAGGTTCACCCACTGAAAGGGTTACAAAATTATATATTGTTTATCATTAAGCTTGCATCAATAGAGTCGCTTGACAATGAAACATCAGGAACTCAAGTTAGCTAACAAGCTAGCTAAGTAATTCATTTCTTGTTCTATTGATAAACCATCATCATCAGCCTATATTAGTCCAAAGCTGAACATAGGTCTCCCCTAATGAGCGCCATAGCGCCCTGTCTTCAGCTTGACGCATCCAGAATCTGCTAGCAGTCTTCCGCAGATCGACATCCCACCTGGCCTGAGGATATTTTTATACAATTCAAACATTAATAATACATTCACTACCCATGCAGCATCTACGGCGTGACCCTAAAGAGCTAGGGCGTGTTGAACACAGTTATGTGTGTCATTGACCCTGAAAATTAAATCCCAAAAGTACTAACCATAAACTAACTTTATGTTGATACAAAATGTGTCAAAACACTGTCACCAGATTGGCTATTTTCCAGGAGTTATATAGATTGGATGTCCGATCGAAGCCATCAAAGCTTGTTTAGCAAGGAAGGTACCATTTTACTAGGTACTATATACTACCTATTTTTTTTTCAGATTCAAGGTAGTTTAATTGAGATTGATCTAATTACGCATCTAAATTATAAGCTTTGCGTTCAGTGATATTAATTTCACTTATACTTAATTAAAGACTATTTGTTATTTTCGTGTAAGTAATTAAAGACCTCCTTTGTAATTATTTAACTTCACTTGTGTATATTTTGATATATTTAGAACAAATGAAAAATAACATTTTATTATATATTTAGTACTCATTTGTAAACAGGGTTATTAATAAAAAAAGGATGTGGCAATTTAACTATTTTAATTATATTGTGGGGAATAAATTAGTACAGAAAAAAGACGTGTAGTTTCGTCATTGCCCGGCGTTAATTATAAAAAAAAATTAGCGATCCGCCCGGCTTCGCACGGTTTTATAATAGGTACGTATAAAACTTCCTTTTGAATCACTCTATCTATAAAAAGTAAAAACCGCAACAAAATCCGTTGCGTAGTTTTAAAGATTTAAGCATACAAAGAGGCATAGGGATATTGGGACATAAGGACAGAGAAAGTGACTTTGTTTTATACTATGTAGTGATAAGTTTGGCATTGAAAAATAACAATAACGTAGTTAATCATACATTCTTAGATGCTTTGTTATCAGTAAGGTATCCAGTCCCCTTCGTTGTTCATATTAGCCTAATCTTTGAGGCATATTTTCGACTAAATGTTTCTGCATATTCACGGGATAACGAAACGACCTCCATAAGGCCTTGCGTTGCGAGCAAGCTTGGAGGCAGTAAGCGGTCTTTTTACTCGAAGTTTAAGGTACATCATCACCAAAACGGTTTTCAATTGGTTTTCGTCACGAGATTGTGAGGGCTAATCCAAAATCTCGATGTCTTTATCTTCTTTCCAAGTGAATAGTATAGAATATTATTAATAAGATAATCTTTATATTATATTATAATCCTTATCTTCTTAATTTAATTTTTTTTGTAACTGTATAATCTTAAAGTATTTTATTTTTTTCTTACTTAAATAATACTTTACTTTCATTAAAATAAAAAATGTTGTGTAAATTACCAAATAAAATGTCAATTGACTATTGTAATATTTATAATTCACTTGGGCTTGGGAACAGTCTTCGGAAGATGGTAATAATGCTTTCTTGTTTATTTGGTTCATCCTTGCATAATTCAAAGTTTCAGTAAACAGGTTCTTGATATTGATGATCTTGAACAGATCCATCATTCATGTATTTAGCAATTTTCGATTATATTATGATTTAACTTTTTTATAATTGTATTAATTATGTTTAATCTACGATCCATCAAACCTTCTGCCTTCTATTCTCGAACATGATTTGAATCTCCATTAAGCTCTTCCCTTTCGTTTCTGGCACGAATGCCATGACAAAAACAAAAGCTGTCGCGTCTATTGCAGCAAATATCCAGTAGACTACATGTATTCCCAGCACTGAAATAAGAGATCCGAATGCTGTGATTGAGATGAAGCCAGATATCCATCCGCTTATGAGAACGCAAGAGTTGCCAAGTCCTCGTGCTTTATATGTGAAGAGTTCTCCAGCTAATGTATTAGGAATTATCGTGAGACCTGTGAAATATAATTTACATTAGAACATAACTCTGTCTATTTAAAAGACTTAGGAACTAGCAATAATGTATCTAATTGACTCAAATCTATCTCTAATCTAATCTGTATCGTGTTTTTAACCTTTTTTTAACGTATGCTACCTGTTTGACAAGCTGTAATAACAATATTTCATCTGTTTCTCAATTTATATTTTGTTATTTTTAAAGTTGTGAGTTAATCCATGCACTACTTATATACAGTGTGTTGTCAAAGTCAAAGTCAAAATGCTTTATTTCCTTAAGACCTTACAGGACACTTGGACACGTCATAAAATACATTTTATAAATAATTAAAACTAGGAAATAAAGTGTTCACTTTGATATTTAGGTAAAGTAAAAAAGCGAACCTTTACATTGTTAGGTTGTTATTTTTCGAGTTGGAGCAAAACTCATCCCAAGCTTTTTTATCATCTAAATAATCAGATACTTTATAGTAAGCCTTTTTACAAAGAATAGTTTTGACAATTTGTTTGAATTTATTTACTGATAGTTTTTGCAACTCACTTGGAGTTATGTTGTAGAAGCGTATACATTGCCCTTTGAAAGATACATTAACTTTGTTTAGTCTAGTTGCAGGCAAAGCTAGTTTATTTTTATTTCTAGTATTGACATTGTGTATATCGCTATTTTTAGGAAACTTATTGATATTTCTACGAGTGTACAACAGGTTTTCGTAAATATATTGACATGGTACTGTCATTATGTTAATTTCTTTGAATTTACCACGTAGGGATTCTCTGGGACCCATATTATAGATTGCCCGAACAGCCCTCTTCTGCAACACAAAAACGGTGTTAATGTCTGCAGCATTCCCCCACAGCAGTATACCATAAGACATAATACTATGGAAGTAGCTGAAATAAACAAGTCTAGAAGTATCTACGTCTGTAAGTTGACGGATTTTTTTGACTGCATATGCTGCAGAACTGAGCCTTTTTGATAGCTTATCTATATGTGGGCCCCATTGAAGCTTACTGTCTAGGGTGATTCCTAAGAATACAGTACTTTCTATCATATCTAACGTTTCTCCTTTTACGTTTATATCAGCCTTAACTTGTTTCACATTAGGTAGAATAAATCTAATACATTTCGTTTTGTTTTCATTAAGCAAAAGATTATTGACGCTAAACCAGTGGACAACTTTTGAGATTGCATTATTCACATCGTCGAAATTTGTTGATTGTCTTTTCATTTTAAAAATTAAAGAAGTGTCATCAGCAAACAATACAATCTCGTGATTATTCTTTACAATATCAGGCAAGTCGTTAGTATAAACTAAAAATAGGAAAGGACCGAGGATAGACCCCTGCGGTACACCCATAGTAACTACAGACCCCGAAGACCGTTTCCCATTAATGTCAACTCTTTGTATCCTGTCACTTAAGTAAGAAGAAAGAAGAGCCAAAGAGGTGTCATTCATTCCATAGTGATGTAGTTTCCTGATTAATGTTCCATGATGTACACAGTCAAATGCTTTTGACAAGACAAAAAATGCCTAAAGCATCTTGAGACTTCTCCCAAGCATCAAAAATATGCGATACCAACTCTACACCGGCATCAGTAGTTGACCTGCCACGAGTAAACCCGAATTGCTTACAATGTAGCAGGTCATTGCCTTTGAAATGTTTAAGCAATTGGTGTAATATAAGTTTTTCAAAAACTTTGCTAAATATTGGCAGTACTGATATTGGTCTAAAGTTAGATGCAAATTACCATCGATCTATAAGGATCTGGAGACCAAATACTTCTTGATCCTCAGAAACGTTTCTTATATATACGAAAATCTCCTGATCGTCTTTCTAGCAGCATGATAACACGTTCTGCTGGATACAGGTCTCCACTATTAGATACATCGATTAGTAATAGAATAGCTCGATTAGTTCTTTATCATTAATAATCATACAGTTTTCGTCTATGTTGATGATACTGACAGTCTGACAACGTGTTCTTTGAAAAAGTAGACAAACTCACCAAGACTGTACATTAATAAGGCTGCAACCATAGATATAAGTGGCATTAAGCCCAGGCTCTCGATGTACGGATGGTCTATAATTTTCAAATAAAAGTATACTCCTAGAATCATCTGAAACAAATACAGGGAATATGTTTTAGTTATTTTGGAGTATGGATGTCATTAGGTTTCAAATCAAACATTTCATTACTCCGTCCGAAAACCAAATTTACTTGATAAAAGGCACAATTGATGACAATGTGTTTATCGAGACTCATAATCGGGGTTTTGCGTCCAACAAAGATATTTTCAGAGTCAGTTTTCGATACATGATCTGTTAGCGCCATCTAGTTTAGTTACCCGAAACTCAATTTAAATATAAGCTTAACAATAATAATCACTCATCAAATGGTAGATAGTTTTCTTCAATACTCAATTGTTTCTCTTTGTGAGATGCTCAAATTTAGTAACACCATTTTATATTTACTCAGATCTACACGAATGGTAATAAATGTAAACTTTACCATAAATACAGAACAACCAGCTGTAGACACCATCAATAGAACCCTTCGTCCATACTTCTCTATAAACATAGGAGATATACAAGTGCCAAGAACAAACGCCGCTCCAATGATGATGGTGGCTATGTCAGGCCTGACCGAAGATCCGGCGTCTTTGAAGATGGTGGTACCAAAGAATATGAAGGTTAAAACTCCACTTGACTGCAAAAAGAAAAACAAATCATTTGTAATCAATAGGTAATTATAAAAATAGAGTCATATCTGTTGTAACTGTTTTTGCAGTTTTTTTTAACTGTCTACAGGTGATCGAAATGCTGGTTTTTATTTCAGTCAACGAATTAGCATTACAATTCCACGTGGCAATGCTGCCAGCATTCTGGGCACTCTGCCTTCTGGTGACGGCTTAGATTTCTAGGAGTTTGTTTTAATTGTAAAAACCTACTTTTGTAATTAGTCATTTTTTTGTTTTTTCTATTAATAGTTACTATAATAGATCTGAAGATCAAGACAGGGCGCTTTGGCGCTCATTAAGGGAGGCCTATGTCGGACTAATATAAGCTGACGATGATGATAGATAATTTTTAGTCATATTATCAGAATCAAATGGCCTTTTGCGGAGGGTAGACACGAACGAAAGGAAGATCACAAGCCATGCATTGTAATATTCCATAATAATAATAGACATAGACAGATCATTTATTTGCCACTATACATAGACACAATTATTTTAATAATAATAAATAATAGATTCCTACCGCCTGAAAAATCGCAAGGCAGACTGTTATAAAGAGCGAGAATTGGTTAAACTTGATGGCGAAGAGCTCTCTCCAGACATGCTTCTGTTGTTGCTGCGCTCGAAACTTATCCATCATGGTTTTTAGTTCGTTGGACACGTCAAAGTCTCGGCCTAGATACTGGAGAGTCGATCTAGCTGCTTCTTCGTTATCTAAAATATAACAAAAATATATAAAACTTCGAAATTAGTAAAAGTTATGAACTTTCAACAAATTTTATAAATAAATTCTCAACGCTAATGTTTAATGCATGGTGCATTAAACATAAGATTTGAGGCTTTATATAATACTCTTGTGAGAGAAATAGAAGCGGTTTTATTTGTTTTCTTCTGACTTTAACCTAAATGATTTTTGGCACTTCTTTGCTACGATCATGTCGTTTCTATGAAACTCTTGTCACCTGGCAAGTCAACGAAGAATTATGTAATAATAGTGCTTAAGCCATCGCAAACTTCAATGTTTCTTCTACAAGTGGAGCTAACAGTGCTAGAGTCCATAGAAAGTCGCTAGTCATTTGACTTCGTGGCGCAGCTGCGCAGTTGGTAGCGCATCCCGAACTGAGGGAAGATCACGGGTTCAAGACCCGTTGAAATCTAAATTTCATGCGATATTCTTTAATTTCTTAAGTCAAGAGTTAATACCTTTTATAACATAAAACATAGGAGACTCTGGCAAGAACCAGCAGGCAACCACAAAGACCGCATTGATCGCTATGACCACGTAGCTCACGCCAGCATAGCTCACGAATGGACCAACGGAGTATACCAGAAGACCACCGAGCGCGTGGAACACGCCTGTCGTGGTCAGCATTATACCTCTTATGTTTGAAGACCTGAAGAGAGATAAGAGATAATAAACAATGTAATTGATAAAAGCCAGGACATGTTATTCTTAATAATCAGGGCATATGAAACAAGATCCATCAAATGCGAGTGTGATTCGCCCCAAGGGTTTAAAACTCAAATGCCAGTTACATCTAAAAACAATAAAATCTAATTTCAGAAATGTACGTATGGCTTGGAAAAGTACGTTTCGCAGTCATCTGGAAGAAAAGGCTAAGTTAGTTTCCAAAAAGCTCGGTTTTCTCAATAGAGCTAGACTGTTTTTCAATGCTGAGCAAAGGCTGTTGCTTTACGAGTCGCAAGTCCAACCTCACATGGAATACTATTGCCACATTTGGGCGGGAGCGCTTGATTCGATTCAAAGACCTTTGAGAATTGCGGACGATCCCTTGACAGATTGTCTTGAACCACTTAGTCTTAGGAGAGACTTCTCCTCTCTGTGCCTGTATTGCAGCTTGTATAACGGGCTGTGTTCTGATGAACTGTTCGACATGGTGCCTACGGTACCCTTTTACTATCGCACCGCTCGCCATCTGCAGAGATATTATCCCCATACCTTGGAACCTTTTAGTTTGCGGACTGTAAGGTTTATGAGGAATTTCCTCCCGCGAACCCTCAGGTTGTGAAATGATCTTCCTCCAGAGGTTTTCCCCTTGAACTACAATTTGGGGTTCTTTTAAAAGGGTCTTTTAAGACATTTAAAAGGTCAGCAAAGCGCGTGTAGATTGTTAGCAAGCGGGTCGCTAGTTATTGATAAATACTAGAAGACAATACTTACGCAATTTCTCCCACATATATCAGTCCAGAGACTGTGAGCAAAGACGCGCTGAATCCTAAAAGTGCGCGTCCGATACTCAACATAAGCAGGTTCGTTGCACATGCAATGAGTATGTTGACCAGCAAGTTTAAAACTCCTCCTATTATAAGAGTTTTTGTACGCCCGATATAGTTGGCTACGTATCCTCCGATAATGGCTCCTAAAATTTAATGTAAAAGAGTTTAAAATCAATATATGACACATTTTTAATGTTAAAAGCAGGCATTATTCATTATAGGACACTTATGTTGTAGTAGATGAAACTCGGTCTGAGATTTATAAGGTTTTGCGTACGAATCTATAGTGAAACAAAATTAGAGTTACTTTTTAACAGTTTGTTTAGCGTGACCTATATTACTGTATGTTTAAAAACTTATGTCTCCGTAATAGGATAGGAAGACCAAGTCACTTTATCCTTAGCCTTACACAGAGAAATGTATTTAACCTAACCTTTTAGCCTTACTAATAATATAAAAACGATTAGTTTGTTTAGATGTTTGTTGATCTTTCACGCAAAAATTACTGAACAGATATGGCTGAAATTTTAATATACGTAGTTCTAGCCCTGGAATAACACATACCTAGGCTACTTTTCATCCGCCTTGAAACGTTGATATAGAAACAACGCGTGCCATAGAAACAAGCCTTGGGCTACTAGTAATTTATATAGGAAAAAAAACATAAAATCGAAAAAGCAAAGTCAACAATTTAAGGAAATAATAAACTAAGAAGCAAGCACCTACAATGAAACGCATAAAAACATTGTAAAAAAGGTTAGCAACGTTCCATACATTTGCTGACCCAACTTTTTTTTGAGACTTGCATTACCCAGGCGTTTTAATAATAATATGAATAATAAGTACAAGGATTCCAAAAAAAGAAAAAATCCTTGAAATTTTTTGCGAAAGTTACTTAAGGTTTTGCCTGGTAGCTTATTGTATAACAGCTGTTAGATCTTTCATTTCATTTCATTTGATCAATATGGTATAGTTGGTAAGCTGTATGATAAAATATAATATTATACACATACGTACCTATTTAGAATAGAATAGAATATATTTTTATTTGCTTACAGAATTACACAATACACAGTAAACTTTATAAAATTAGACTAAACTGAGACTAAAATGGGAAGAGTAAATCTGTAACAAAATGGCTCTGCCTCAGCATGAGTTGGTTGCTAGCAAACTAGCAATTTACCTATAGACAGACGCATTTTTGCTATTGATTTACTGTGTAGGTAAGCTTAGCGCTAACCTTAAAATTCATTATTAAAACATTAGTACAAAAACTATTAAAGTAAGGTACCTATTTAAAAACATCTTAATACTTTGCTACCACAGATGCATATACCTACACAACAAAGAAGTATATAATCAGCATTTTAAAGTATTAATTATTCATTTTACTGAACAATGTGTTGTGTCAGGTATGTTGTGGTAGGTAGGTGACATGGATCAGTTGAGCTATCTTTAGTGTTTGCTACCGTCTGCAGTTAGACTGACTATAATCTATCTCTGTGCCAAATTTCATCCAGATTCGTTAAGTAGTTTTTGAGAGTAACAAACATCCATCCATCTATCCATCCATACTTAAAACTTCCGCGTTTATAATATTAGTAGGATTATTTTTATTTAGTATTTGGTAGTTATTAAATACTTACATGGCTGCAAAAGGACTGAAACGTTTTTAGGGTTCATGTTCTTAAATATGAGTTCATTCTCTATAATTAGAATTCTTTCCGAGTTAAACCTGTTTTTAATTTAATAAAAGTTCTTTATGCATGACGTTGGCCAGGGACATGTGCTTAATTTATACAATTGAAAAAACTAATCTATTTTAAGCCACGTAAATATGAATGTAAATATGATTTCATTCTCTATAATTAGATTTCTTTCCGAGTTAAACCGGTTTTTAATTTAATAAAAGTTAATGCATGACGTTGGCCAGGGATATGCGCTTAATTTATACAATTGAAAAAAATCTATTTTAAGCCGCGTATGACTTCCTTTGGAAATCTTTATTCAGTATTTTTCAGTTTGTATAACTTTATTAACAACGAAAATAACAATTAAAGAATATAAAGAAATTAAAACTAGTACTTATATATAGTACTAGCTGCGCCCCGCAGCGTCGCCCGCGGGGAAATTTATTTATTTGTCAAATATCATATTTTTCTCGCCGTAAAAACCATCCTTGAACTTCAACGAACATTTAAAAAAAAGATTTGGCCAAATTGGTCCAGGCGTTGTTGAGTTATGCGCTTACCAACACATTTTGCGATTCATTTTTATATTATAGATGTATACAATTGGGAAACAGTCGATAGAGGTAGCTCAACTGGGCCCGCATTCCACTAAATAAATCGCTTCACCATTTAAATAGTATCGTGTCAAAATGTCAGTGTTAAACTCTTTTTGGCATTCTACTAACACAAACTTTTTGAGGTTCATTCATAGCTGTGATGATTACCTTTTTAACTACCAATTTGACATTCTAATTATGAAAGTCTCTTCAAGTGCAAAAAACAGTAGAATACCAAATGCACAAACGTCACTTTAATCATTTTGATTGAATGGCACTATTGAGACCTTTGTTTTGACATTAGTGGAATTTGGCCCCTGACGAATATCAATACCAGTCGGAAGCTTTACATTTGGATGAATACGAATGTTATGAAAAAATAGAAATACTTAAGTAAAAACTAGTACAATTGAATCAAATGAGCTAACTGCACACGGTTTTAAACAGTCTAGAGCTCAACTGATCCATGTGAATGTGTATATTAAGGTATAGTCCGAAGCGTACAGTTGGATGAAAACGAAGGTTATGAAAAATGGTAGAATAGCAAATCACACTAACAACTAGAAATTAAGTTATAACCTATTATCATCATTGTCAAACCTGTCGATAGTGGACTCGCTAACAAGACTCATTTACAAACCTCTGTGGCTTAATTCGTGTTATTATTATTATGGTTTTCGTTTGTTACCTTATATTTAAGTTAGTAAATAATAAAATTGTCTTACCAGGTGCTCCGAAATAGACAGAAGAAGCGATCCAAGACTGTTCGCTGCTAGACAGAATGTGAGGCGCTGAGAAAGGACTCTGTTCTAGATTCTGAAGCTTTGGTATGATTGGAGCTGACCAGCCTACCGCATAGCCGGTCATCAACTCTCCCAGATAACCTGTAAGGGTGATGATAGAGCAAACATCTTGGAGAATGGAATTTGCGAAACTTAACTGTTTTGAACAGTTGCGAGGCATCGCAACAGTTTGATTGTGTTTACATAATGCACATTTTGTGTCTGATCTGGGTCCGAATTCCACAAAATAAATCACTTCACCATTTAAATAGTATCGTGTCAAAATTACAGTGTTAAACTCTTTTTGGTATTCTACTAGCACAAACTTTTTGAGGTTCATTCATCACTACATAGTATAAAACAAAGTCGCTTTCTCTGTCCCTATATCCCTATGTCCCTTTTAATGCTTAAATCTTTAAAACTACGCAACGGATTTTGATGCAGTTTTTTTAATGGATAGAGTGATTCAAGAGGAAGACTTAAACGTATAAAATAAAACCGTGCGAAGCCGGGGCGGGTCGCTAGTACCTTTATAACTACCAATTTGACGTTCTCATTATGAAAGTAACTTCAGGCGCAAAAAACAGTAGAATACCAAATGCACAAACGTCATTTTAATCATCATGATAGAATGGCACTATTGAGACCTTTGTTTTGACATTAGTGGAATTCGGCCCCTGGTCTCACAAGTCTAGTATAGGGATTTAAAGTATAGACTATATAAGGTGTATTTTTGAGGCGGAAATATAAAGAGAAATACAGAAATACAATTTATTCAAGCCAATTCACATGTCTATAATTTTATACCTAAGGACAGGTCCTTTATATCTATGGATAAGGAGTAAGGACATTAACCGTTATAGTTAATAGTTATGTTTGTTTGTTAAGTTGTTTGTTAGTTATGTTTGATTGTGTTTCTTATATAGATCAAAAATCTCTACTAGACTGAAATTATGAGGTATTTTGAACTGTTCTCACAGAACTTGGAACAAATTTGTTAATAATTGTGTTGATCTTTTATGGGATGGTGTGGTCGCTAAGCGACAAAGTCAATCAGTAAACTTACCTTATCTAGTCAGAAATATATCCATAAAACACCGAGGCTTTTTTTAGAAGCAACGAAGATTTATCCTTTCTTTTATATTTTCTTCAACCAGGATTTTTTAATAATATAAAAACCCGTCTAGACTTAAGTTATTTAACCTTTTAAGTGTTTTATAAATTAATCTATGAAAAATCTCTAATCTATCTAAATCTTTAATGAACTAGAATAAATAGGTACCTATCCTTGTATCCACTGGTGTCCAAGCCAACAAATATAACCAATATTAATTGTTATTTTCTTTGTTAATGAAGAGTATTTATTATTAATAGCCACTAAGATATTGCTATTAAAGGTCAGCCAACTTTTCGCCAGAAGTAGGGTGGTATATTTATACTTCATCACTACATAGTATAAAACAAAGTCGCTTTTTCTGTCCCTATGTCCCTATATCCCTTTGAATGCTTAAATCTTTAAAACTACGCAACGGATTTTGATGCGGTTTTTTTAATAGATAGAGTGATTCAAGAGGAAGGTTTATACGTATAATAAAACCGTGCGAAGCCGGGGCGGGTCTCTAGTAACTAATAAGTAGATACCTAATAAGTTCCTTCTGGGAAAGCGCTCTCCATCTTAAGTCAGATCTTCATTTACGTGAAATAGTGGCCAAACGCTCGACCATTTCAACTAATAATAGAAAAAACTATTCTGCGTTACACAGGTCCCAAGCAATTATGTTTTAGGGACCAACAACTGATCGACTCTACAAAACTATGCCTGCGGTGGTCATTTGGAATGTTGAATTTATTCACATCAATTGTTGTAGTTTTTTCATAAGAAAATATAGTGAAAAGCTTCTAAAATCAACTGTGGAATACTTACAACATGATGCAATAAGCGCTTGAACTTTGATGTAGGTCTCCAACTTAAAATTAAACATTTTCGAAATGTTAAATAGTTTCAATTCACGTAATATTTATTTTAGGTAACCGCGCGTCTGTGCATCATCCAAACTCGTTTTAACTTTATCAATATAAACAATGTTTTTGTTCATAAATGTTTTTGAAAACGATACGGTACAGGGCGCAGGGCCTTAGGGCTTTTTTAGACTCGCAAGAATCGCGCGTTAGCAATCGTGTGGTTTGGAACTGCAAAATTGTGTAGTAAGTATTCAGTATTATGAGAAGTATTCTGACAGGGCAGTATCACATTGTTATTATTATTTAATTTATTTATTACATGCGCCGATACACTTGCGGCTTTCCATCTTCCTAGGACATTCACGAGGGCTGGTGCGGCGGCAGATTTGGCTGAGGATCTCAAGAGGCGCAAATATGCAGGTCTCGACAGAACTAACGCATTTGCTCCCCTTGGAGTCGAGACCAGTCGAGTGATGACAGTCCATGGGGTACCAAAGCTCACCGGGTTTAAAAAAAATGTCTGATATATAAAGTACTTATCATTTATGAAGAATTTTTTATATTACTATATAAAAAGTTAAGTTCTTAACAACGAAAATACAATCAAGGAATAGAAACTAATTAAAACAAGTAAGTACAATTACAAATTGAACTAACTGCAGACGGTTGCAAACAGTCTTGAGGTAGCCTAACTGATCCATGTCAATACAATTTGGAAATGTTTCCAAGACACTGACTGCATTGCACTACCACGCTATATGGCAACGCTGATGCGCTGCGACAGATACTCACCAAAATAACTTGTATCAGAGATGTCAATATAAATTCAATTGCTCGATGGTAGCTCAATCGACCCATGTCAATACTAGTCGGAAGCGTCCCCAAGACACTGGCTGCATTACCACGCTGTGCTGGACGCTTCCGACTGGTATTGACATGGATCAATTGAGCTACCTATAGACTGTTTGCAACCGTCTGCAGTTAGCGCAATGGTTTCAATTGTATATACTAGTTGTAATTTATTCTATGCCCTGATTGTAATTAAATATTGCTCGATTGTGAGCTCCTCTGAAGAACTGACGAAAAGTAAAAAAAAGAAAGTAAGTCTGAAGTAGAGACCGCGGATTTGCACGCTTTGTTTCTATGGAAACGTCTCAAGGCTATTTCTATACCATGGGAACAATAGTCAATAGTCATTTAGTATTAGTATATTTAGTATTACTATCATCTAGTAGCCATAACACAAGCTCTGCTTAGCTTGGGGCTAGATGATGCTGTGTGGACTGTCCGGAATTATTATTATTATTTATTTCGTCCATTACTTGAATAACTAATTTATGGGATGAAAAGTACCCTATGTGTTATTCCAGGGCTAGAACTACGTCTATTGAAAATTTCATCCCGATCTTTTCAGTAGTTTTTGCGTGAAAGAGGAACAAACATCCATACATTCATACAAACTTTAGCATTTATTATTATTATTTACATATTTATAAATGTAAAGATATACCCACGTAAGTGGGTAGCTAGTAGGTACCTTACATAACTATTTGCGGCGATCCTTACTAGTTATAAATTGGGTAATTTAAAACTAATTACTAATTCACAGATCTATAATGATAAAAGGCATACCATCTTGTAATACCTAATCTCATTAGGCAAGTATTCTTATCTCAGCTAAAATAACGCTCGCTTTAGCGGGCTATTGCGGATGGTCACGACTCAAATTAAAAAATAATTAACATTATATCAGTAACAGCAATATTTTCTGTTGAATTAGTAATCATCATCATCATCAGCCCATATTAGTCCACTGCTGCACATAGGCCTCCCCTAATGAGCGTCATAGCGCCCTGTCTTCAGCTTGACGCATCCAGCAGTCTTTCGCAGATTGTCATCCCACCTGGCAGAGGGCGTCCTACACTACGTTTGCCAAGTCGCGGTCTCCACTCAAGAACTCGTTTACCCTTACGGTTGTAGGTTCTTCGCGAGATATGGCCGGCCCACTGCCACTTCGGCTTGCTAATTCTTTAAGCTATATCGATAACTTTGGTTCACTGTCGGATGTATTCATTACGAATCCTATCCTTCAGAGAAACTCCGAGCATAGCTCTTTCCATAGCTCACTGGGCGACTTTGAAATGATGGACCAGCCCTACCGTGAGTGTCCACGTCTCAGCTCCGAAGGTCATTACGGGTAGGACGCACTGATTGAAGACTGACTGAAGTTTTCAACCATTGCGGTATGGATGACGAGACGAGTTTTATTTAAATTTAAAATTATAAAGTGATCGACTCGTGTCAAAAAATAAAATATTTTCAAATTATATCATTTTCTAACTTTGACGTTGATTAGGACTCTTCATGACTTTGATCTTTTCTTGGAGGGCGTTTCTAAGAAACACCTAAAATTATTCTGGCAAAACAGCTAAGATTTTAATACTGTTTTAACATAAAACATGGGAGATTCTGGCAAGAACCAGCAAGCAATCACATACACTACATACACTACATTACGGGTAGGACGCACTGATTGAAGACTGACTGAAGTTTTCAACCATTGCGGTATGGATGACGAGACGAGTTTTATTTAAATTTAAAATTATAAAGTGATCGACTCGTGTCAAAAAATAAAATATTTTCAAATTATATCATTTTCTAACTTTGACGTTGATTAGGACTCTTCATGACTTTGATCTTTTCTTGGAGGGCGTTTCTAAGAAACACCTAAAATTATTCTGGCAAAACAGCTAAGATTTTAATACTGTTTTAACATAAAACATGGGAGATTCTGGCAAGAACCAGCAAGCAATCACATACACTACATTCATCGCTATTATCACGTAGCCAACGCCAGCATAGATCACGAATGGACCAACGGAGTATACCAGGAGACCACCGAATGTTGTCGTTGTTAGGTTGATACCATGATATTTGAGGACCTGAAGATTATTATAGAGTTAGCGCAGTTTCAGTCAGTTGTTTCATGTCATTACAAGAGGTATCGTAGAAAAGTTTATATTCTTTGTATTAATCAGAAAAAGAAAAAAGGCAACTTAGCAGTTTTTAAGACATCCTTCAAATACCATTTAGTAAAAAAAAATCCTGTCAGATGATTACAGTAAAATCTCCGATCCTCCTACAATTTTTGCCAATCAACCAATGCATACCTAAGTTTTATTGAGGTTTTTTGTCTAAGTCTTATTTTTACACGAAATATTGGATGTCTTATAATAACCCCGGTTGACCCTACCTAACACCTTCTTTGGAAGTTATTACTCTGTTGAGACAGGTTACAATGAATTGCCTCTGACATAGAAAGCAAGTGATGCGCTTCAGTGAGATACTCTTGAACACATCCAAATAGGCCTGCAAACTAAACAAATTATCCGGACTGTATCCGGACCAAACTTGTAATTAGATTTCGATATATTTGGCTTGACAAAGTGTTCATTCAGAAAAACCATAATAATCTCCTTTTCAAATTGTCTGGTATAATTGCATTTTGAACAATGCTCATAAATAAAATCAGGGTCACAAAAAAGAAGTTAGCAATTCCAAAATCAAGATTTAGTAAAAAAGCAGACTTCGGATTGAAAACCATTTTGCGACTCCCGTAATCCATTGTCTATGATTTTAAAAATAAGAGAATAGTTACTCAATCTCTCCCACATAGATCAGTCCAGTAACTGTGATCAAAGACGCGCTGAATCCTAAAAAAAACCCGTCCGATGCACAACATTATCAGGTTCGTTGCACCATGTTGCACATGCAATGAGTACGTTGACGAGCAAGTTTAGAACTCCTCCTATTAGAAGCGTTTTTCTACGCCCGAGAAAGTTAGCGACGTATCCTCCGATTAAGGCACCTGTAATTCAAAAAGTAATATAGAGAGTAAAAAGAGTATTTTTTTATTTCCAATGTACAATAATTCTATGGTTCAGAAAGTAAGGCTGGGCCCAAAACACTAACAGTTTCGAGGTAAACTGCTCTTACCGAACAAATCTTTATCAGAAGTGGTGTTGTTAGATTAAGTTTGTTCGGCGTCATTCTATTGCATTTTCAAAATAAGTAGGTATCTATGTACATGTATTGAAGTTTATATATGGTGATAACTAGAGGTACACTAGCACCGCTACTTATTTCATAATATTACTAGTAGCGCCTCCCGGTTTCAACCGCGGCAATACCCGATCCCGTGAGAAGTCCGGGATAAAATACAGTTAAAAAAATATAGTCGTGTTATTCTAGACTATAATCTATCTCTGTGCCAAATTTATCCATACATATCCGTTCAGTAGTTTTTGAGTGAGTAAACAACATCCATCCATCCATACTTACAAACTTTCGCGTTTTTAATATTAGTAGGATTACGTTAAAAGGAATTTCCAAAAATCAAACGTTCAGTTTGTTAACCCTATCCTAATTGTTTATTTTAGAAAGAGATAGTTAAGTTATTCTTTAAGTTGCTCTTGGTGGCCACTAAACTCTGTTTTCATCATCTATACTTATAATAAAACTGTAACAGGTCCAATTCTGTACATTGAAGATATTTTGAAAATTTTTTTTGGAGGGCACTCTATTATCGATACTCAAGCCAAAACTGACATTTTTTTTATTCATGTCTGTCTGTCTGTCTGTCTGTCTGTCTGTCTGTCTGTCTGTATCGTAAACGCGCATCACGCCGAAACTACTTGGTGGATTGAAATGAAACTCGGCATGATTATAGGTCATACTACGAGGAAGGACAAGGACAAGGACATATACTTTTTATCCCGGAATTCAGTAAGGTTCTCATGGGAGAGGGTATGAAAGTAAAATTCCTTTACCGCGCATCACGTCGAAACTGCTGAATGAATTGGAATGAAACTCAGGACGATTTGAGTTCATAGTACAAGGAGGACATGGGATAATTTTTATCCCGAAATTCAGTAAGGTTCCCCTGGGAGAGAGGGTGGAACAAAAATTCTTTAACCACGCATCACGACGGAATTGAATGAATTCGAATGGAACTTGGGACGATTGGACATGGGATACATTTTATCCCGGAATTCAGTTTGGTTCCCCTGGGCTATACGGGTTTTCAAAAATTTCTCACTGCATCTGAACGACGCGTACACACGCGTCGTTCAGATGTTGTGAGAAATTTTTGAAAACCCGTATAGCCCAGGGGAACCAAACTGAATTGAACTGATAAACGCGAAAGTTTGTAAGTATGAATGGATAGATGGATGGATGTTTGTTACTCTTTCACGCAAAAACTGCTGAACGGATCTGGATGAAATGGCACAGAGATAGATTATAAGCTGGAATAAGAAATAGGCTTTATTTTATCTCGAAAATCCCACGGGAAAGGGAATTACGCAAGTAAAATCGCGAGTACTCCAAATACTAATCATGCGCAGACGAAGTCGCGGGTACCAGCTAGTTATTAATATGCAAATAAATCTGATTCCCCATAGCTCTGCTATAGTTGGGCACAGATTGATGCACCTACATAGGTAATCATAATTAATATGTTCTTAATTTTGGTCTGTATTCTTAGGACGTTCAATAACCTCTATTTTATAAAATAGAGGTTATTGAACATCCTAAGAAAATTCAGGCCTCTTTTATATAAATATAAAAGAGGCCTGAATTTTCTAATCCGCTCCCAAAGAACAAAGATCAAATTATTTTATATATTTTTAAAATAACCTTTCTTCCTGCGAACAGTATAACGTTTATCATGCTAATCTTACAATAACCTGAGACTTACGTAATATTGGTTTAATAATAAATTAGTATATCCTTAGCGAATTAGCCAGGTTTAAGATGTGCAAATGCAGATTATGCAAGTGCCTTCATCTCTTGCAAAATATTGTTGTTGTAACTACAATAATACCTAGGTACCTTCATTTTAAAATTGCATATAAATACCTAGAATTTATCCTTTTAATGTCCTTCTGTTTCTATTTTACTTATTTTTAATTTCCTTTTAATGGCCTTCTGGTTATATTTTACTTATTTTTAATTTTGTAATCTAGTTACGGGTATCAACACCTCATTCTTTACTGACGCTTAAGTGAATTTAAAATACTTGCGGCCAAATTCTGATAGGCAACCTAGTAGATACATATTCTCCTTCTTATAAATAAACTTAAAAAAATGTACCTTCCCATCCACGAACCGGGAGAACAATCATGTCAATGAATGAGTCAGTGAGTCAGTGAGTGGTTATCCAGCTTTATAGAAGTAAATGTAACACAAATCAGTCACTTTAATTCTAAAAAAAAAAAAAAATTCACAACGACTATTAGGCTGTGTCCCCAGTAGGCAAACTGTGAGCAGCCGACTGAGTTTGCGGCGTATCAGTTCAGTACGCCCTTACATATATTTTTGAAATGGAGTGTCTACAGTTTGCTAGTTTTGCGCTCACTGTCGCAGTTTGCAGCGTTACGCGCGCCGACTATCTCAGTCTAACTCAAAACAGTTTGCTTACGACGCCCGAAAATTGATCTTAGTTTGCAGCTAACTCAAATTTCAGTTCGCCACAAATTTGCGGCTCACTTAGTCGGCCGCTAACAGTTTGCCTACTGGGGACACAGCCTTATGTTATACTAGCTGGTACCCGCGACTTCGTCTGCGCATGATTAGTATTTCGAGTACTTACTCGCGATTTTACTTGCGTAATTCCCTTTCCCGTGAGATTTTCGGGATAAAATAAGCCTATGTGTTATTCCAGCTTATAATCTATCTCTGTGCTAAATTTCATACAGATCCGTTCAGCAGTTTTTGCGTGAAAGAGTAACAAACATCCATCCATCTATCAATCTATCCATCCATCTATCCATTCATACTTACAAACTTTCGCGTTTATCAGTTTAATTCAGCTTGGTTCCCCTGGACTATACGGGTTTTTAAAAATTTCTCACAGGATTTGAACGACGCGCGCGCGTCGTTCAAATCCTGTGAGAAATTTTTGAAAACCCGTATAGCCCAGGGGAACCAAACTGAATTCCGGGATAAAAGGTATCCCATGTCCAATCGTCCCGAGTTCCATTCGAATTCATTCACTTCCGTCGTGATGCGTGGTTTAAGAATTTTTCTTTCACCCTCTCTCCCAGGGGAACCTTACCGAATTCCGGGATAAAAAGTATCCCATGTCCTTCCTTGTAGTATGAACTCAAATCGTCCCGAGTTTCATTCCAACTCATTCAGCAGTTTCGGCGTGATGCGCGGTAAAGGATTTTTACTTTCATACCCTCTCCCATGGGAACCTTACTGAAATCCGGGATAAAAAGTATCCTATGTCCTTCCTCGTAGTATGACCTATAATCATGCCGAGTTTCATTTCAATCCATCAAGTAGTTTCGGCGTGATGCGCGTTTACGATACAGACAGACAGACAGACAGACAGACAGACAGACAGACATGAATGAAAAAAATTACAGTTTTGGCTTGAGTATCGATAATAGAGTGCCCTCCAAAAAAAATTTTCAAAATATCTTCAATGTACAGAATTGGACCTGTTACAGTTTTATTATAAGTATAGATAGATAGATGGTACATATTCACAATTTAGATAGGTAAAATGAGTATTCATCAAAAAATTAGTCATGGAATTATTATACAACGATCACAATGAATCGGTACACATTAGGTATTAATAGTATAGCATAAAACTCACAATTTTACTTTTTATTTGTTTGTAATTAATTGCATTGACTTAGCGTTTATATGTGAGGTTCATACTAAAACTAACCTACTTAAATCTTTACCTACTTCAGCACCTGCAAAATTCCAAGTAGATATTACTATTCTATCCTAAAATATAATACTACTAGCGACCCGCCCCGGCTTCGCACGGTTATTATACGTATAAACCTTCCTCTTGAATCACTATCTATTAAAAAAAACCGCATCAAAATCCGTTGTGTAGTTTTAAAGATTTAAGCGTTCAAAGGGACATATGTTTTATACTATGTAGTGATTTCATATCAATAAATAATGTGTTAATACAGAATCGTCAAGCCCCATGGATAAAGATTTGAAGTGGTAAAGTGCGTCCTTTACACAATTCCTAAATTAAAATATACATTATCAAAATGCTATTAATATTGATTGTCAAAATCTCTCTTCTATACTTGAAAGAAAGAAAGAAAATTTTTATTTTTACCCAATTAAAAAACTTACAGACTAAGTACTTAGAAGTGATCACCGATAAGCCTCGACCTGTGGAGTCTATAGGAAGTTTGGTAAGATCTTTATAAATTGAGTGTGCCCAGGACCCCAAGGACAAAGAGATTCTGAGCGCTTGTAATGTATTATAATGTATAGTAATACCAAATCATATTCATGTACTTACAAATATTCATTTATCGATATTATTGTTCTTTTATGTTACTGAAAACATTGTAAATTCTATAATGAAATAAAAATTCTTTGAATTGTGGGTAGCAGTATTTTAAATATAATTTGCTTTTGTATAATTAAATGAAACAATGGTAGCATTTTCACATAATATTTTATTTTACCTGTTATATCTGACTTGCCAAAAGAAAATTAACTTGATTGGAATCACCAAGGTACACACATTGCTTTATTTACTGTGATAGTCAATCCCTTCTTAATATAATATAAAAAATGCGAAGTAACTCTGTCTGTTTGTTACGTGTCTGTATGCTTTAATGCCCAACTACTGAACTGATTCAAATGCAATTTGGTACCTAAAAAGATAGTCTAGCTAGTGCCTGAGAAAGTATATAGGCTAATTTTTAATGTGTAAAAACGAAAATTACAAGCAAAGAAATAGAAAAATTACAACTAGTATGTGTAAAATGTATATAAAATTCAATTAAATTTAAATAAGACATCTTAAGGCGCAAACAGCACCTAAAGTGGCGCCCCCAGGAGATACGAAAACAGTTTGGTGGCCACCAAAGGCAACTTCGAATCTCTTTCTAAACTAGACAAAATAAAACTACTATGTACATTAAAAAAAAGCTTATGATAGGTTAAACAAACTATACGAGTGAATTTTGAAAATTCCTTTGTTTAACGGAATTATATGAAAAATAAGTGGGGGCGCCACTTTAGCTGCTGTTTGCGCCTTAAACATAACATATAAAATTATAATCGTCGACATAATAAACAATTTGAAAAATAATAAACAAATAAATAAATAAAAAATTATTTATTTCATTTATTTCAAGCACTCGACTCATATAGGGAAAATAATAACTCATATAATCAAACTATAAAATAATCAAACTAAAAAAACAGCTGATGATTTTGTCGCTATTTAAATCTGTTTCTTAGATTAAACAATCAGCTACGCAACCTACCTTGGCTACAAGGAAGAAACAGTAGGTAAGAAAGGGCGTTTTTTGGGTAACAAAATCAGATTTACTTTGGAATCACGATATTATCCCTGATGAAGATAGGTGATAGTATATACATATACAGGGTTATAGGTGTTTAATGATTAACCTCGAAAAGGCGACTTGGGTACATCAAGACTAACAACTTTTGTTCTACGATTTTTTCTAATTCAATGATTTTTTTTCCGATACAAAAAAATATGTAATTAGCAAATTTCCAGTTCTAATCTTCTTAGCTCTATCTAGGCGTCGCAGATTGAGACATGTCGGTTTGGTATATGACCTACATATATGTCGTATACATAATCTAGTAGGGAAAGAAAGGGGTTGCGGTGAGGCGAGCGGGGGTTGAAAGAAATGCCCGCCAAACCTAAAAAAAAATTAAAACTGGAGATGTATTACGTTTTGGCAAAAGTCATAGAACAAAAGTTGTGAGTCTTGATTCACCCAAGTCGCCTTTAAGAGGTTAATCATTAGATACCAATAACCCTGTATATACCTTATTACTTAGTATACATACCTTACTTACATATGTTTTATATCAAGAGTTTATAGTGTGAACCACGTGTGAACAGTAGGTTTACATCATTCACGTGTTCATTCGTTCATATAATCTAGTTCACGGCAATAAGCCAAAGAGGTCTGTGATTCACAAGTAGATATATCATATTATTCATTCCTTATTACTAACATTGCGTGCGAACAAATTTACTGACACACTTCAAAAACTCCAGATTCTACCATATGTATTTTTTATTTACTCAACATATGCTGAATCTCAGTCAAAGTCTTCCCTCTTGTCTCTGGAACCATCACAGCTGTGAAGACAAACGCTATTGCGCACGCCACAGCGTAAATACAGAAGGTCCAATGGCTGCCGAGGTTGGTGGTCATGTAACCAAATGATGAGGTTGTTATGAAGCAGAAGATCCAGCTGATGGATAGAGCTATAGCTGAGCCAGGACCTCGGGCGTTGGTGTCCAGCATTTCACTCATCCAGGTGTTGGGGACTATGCCGAAACCTGAAATTAATTGCAAGCTATCAATAGTAGAACAATTTGGCGTAAGACCTAGGTTAAGCAGGCATTTATTCCTATATGCAAAGCAGTGGGTAGTACCGATGATGATGATAAAGATAAAAACACAGCAGAATTCCGGGATACAATATAGCTTATGTGTTATTCCAGACTAAAATATATCTCTGTGCCAAATTTCATCCATATCCGTTCATTAGTTTTTGCGTGAAAGAGTAACAAACATCCTTCCATCCATCCATACTTACAAACTTTCACATTCATAATAAGGATGTCAGATGTAGTTCAAACAAGCGTTTGCGCGTCTACGACGTGTGTTTTCTATAATGCTTTCAGAATTTATTTTAACATCCATCTAGCGGAAGTTTTCTGAACCACCTAGGTAAGTTGCTATCTAAAATTCACTTTTATTTGCGCTCTTTAAGAAACAAGCTTTGTATTTTCAGCTCAAGCCAAGAGAGAAGTCACTACACGAACAATTTTATGGTTGTAAAATAAATGTATACCTAATGAGTAACTCAGAAGAAATATCACCAAAGACAGGAGAGGCAGCCAATACATTTCTTCAGCCAGTTTCGACTCAATTGACTTCATGTAGAAGAATAAGCTAAGGGTGCCCTGAAAGGTATAAAACGAGGTGATAAGTAAGCTGACTGATTGGTTTGTATTTACTGAGGCAGTTTTAAATCTTTTTGTGTTATTGCTATGACGCTACACACGCTTGCTACGTCGTAGCACTTCTAAGGCTGTGTCCCCAGTAGGCAAACTGTTAGCGGCCGACTGAGTTTGCGGCGTATCGATTTAGTACGCCCTTCTACAGGGTGTCCCATAATGAGTGGATAACCTGAAAGGTGCTTATGCGGCAAGTCAAGGCCTATCAGAAACATTTTTTATTTTTTTTCTAATTTGCCCCGTTCGGAAAATATTTAATATTTTGTAAATTTGGAAAAATTTGTATCTTTGTTCACATTTTTGGACTTTGTGCCCACGATTTCAACAATTTTTTTATTTTTATTTTTGGATTATACTAAAGAAAAGTAGCTTTTTTGAACACCGTTTGAAATATTTTGGTAACTAGGACCAGTAATTTTCAAGGCAGGTTTAAAGTAGAAAATTTTAATTTTTCAAATTATTATGCAATGTTTGAGCTGCTGTGGTTAAAAAAAAGATAGGGAAACCTAAGATGCTAGCTACTTTAAAAACATGTCCATTTCAAGAGCTTCCTAAAATGGTAATAAACGTTGAAATTTTGTACGGTAAAAAACTGAGATATTGCTACTTTTGTGCCAAAAGGGGTAATGGTACTAAAAATAATATTGAACCAACACATCAAAAAAATATCTTTTTCGCCATTCTCGTTCTAAAGCGGTTACTTTGCTACTAAAAAACAGTAAGTGAAATCTCATCATCCATACAGCAATGTTTGAAAACGAAAGTTATCAAACTTATCAATCAGTGTGTCCTATCCTCTTACCCCTGATGATCTACGGAGCTGAGACGTGGACCTGGACACTCACGGTAGAGCTGCTCCACCAGTTCTAAGTCGCTCAGCGAGCTATGGAAAGGGCTGTATGAGGAGATTCTCTGAAGGATAGGATTCGTAATGAATACATCCGACAGAGAACCAAAGTTATCGACATAACTCAAAGAATTAGCAAGCTGAAGTGGCAGTGGGCCGGCCATATCTCATGAAGAACCGACAACCGTTGGGGTAAACGTGTTCTTCAGTGGAGACCGCGACTTACCAAACTTAGTGTAGTACCTCCAGCCACGTAGGATGACGATCTGCGAAAGCCTGCTGGCAGATGCTGGATACGTCAAGCTGAAGACAGGGTGCTCATTAGGGGAGACTTATGTCCAGCAGCTATGTGATATGGGCTGATGATGGTGATGATGATGATGAAATGTTCAAATTAATATCCTCCAACTCTGATGCAGGCTCTGCATCTTTTTAATAAAGGATTTTTTTAGCTAACTTTCGTAATTGCGGTCGTTAATTTTTTCCGCGTCGTTTTGGACTTGACGTCGAAGTTATATTAAGTTATAATAAATGAAATTAAATTAAATTATAGTATTTAGGGAATAGGTTTTTTGTACACCAGGTCCTTCAAGTTGCCCCAGTAAAAGAAATCCAATGGATTCAAGTCCAGCGACCGCGCTGGCCACTGGGAAGCGCCACCACGCGTTATTCATCTGTTTGGATACGTTGAATCTAAATAACGCCGTTCCTGAACGGCTTAGTGTACTGGACGCTCGTCATTCTGTAGTTTGAATCTTCTTTCCAAATTCATACCACTAAATTCGTACTCATAGCACAAAGTCTCTTTACTTTCGGCTAGATTATTGTTTATTATTTAGTAACATATTTCCTATTTTCCAGCATGAATCAGCAAAAATAGTAGCAAAGTAACCGTTTTAGAACGAGAATGGCGAAAAAGATATTTTTTTGATGTGTTGGTTCAATATTATTTTTAGTAGCATTGGCCCCTTTTGGCACAAAAGTAGCAATATCTCAGTTTTTTACCGTACAAAATTTCAACGTTTATTACCATTTTAGGAAGCTCTTGAAATGGACATGTTTTTAAAGTAGCTGGCATCTTAGGTTTCCCTATCTTTTTTTTTAACCACAGCAGCTCAAACTTTGCATAATAATTTGAAAAATTAAAATTTTCTACTTTAAACCTGCCTTGAAAATTACTGGTCCTAGTTACCAAAACATTTCTAACGGTGTTCAAAAAAGCTACTTTTCTTTAGTATATTCCAAAAATAAAAATAAAAAATTGTTGAAATCGTGGGTACAAAGTCCAAAAATGTGAACAAAGATACAAATTTTTCCAAATTT
Source organism: Eupithecia centaureata (assembly GCA_944547425.1). Lineage (NCBI taxonomy): Eukaryota > Metazoa > Arthropoda > Insecta > Lepidoptera > Geometridae > Eupithecia > Eupithecia centaureata. The sequence continues at coordinate 3,430,416 of OX155696.1, forward strand.
ACAAAATATTAAATATTTTCCGAACGGGTCATATTAGAAAAAACATAAAAAATGATTCTGATAGGCCTTGACTTGCCGCTTAAGCACCTTTCAGGTTATCCACTCATTATGGGACACCCTGTATATATTTGAAATGGAGTGTCCACAGTTTGCTAGTTTTGCGCTCACTGTACGCAGTTTGCAGCGTTACGCGCGCCGACTATCTCAGTGAGCGGCCGACTCCCACCAAAACCTTAAAAAAACTCATAACAGTTTGCTTACGACGCACGAAAATTAATCTTAGGGCTCCCACACAAAACTGCGATTTGGTGCGATTTGGTGCGATGCGATGCGATGTGATGCGATGTCACACGAACTTGATTTGCGAATTTCTGCGATGCGAATTTGTGCGGCGAACCGTTTTGTAGGGTAACCATACCTTCAAGTTTAGTCAGCCGTATTGGACGTGTTTTTAGGAAGCGTAAGATGGATCCCAAAAAGATAATTGAACCGATTTAAGCAAAAATGATCCAACCCACACAAACCTCATTTCGAGATAATCGATATTTAAGTTTGTGGCGGTATTTCTCTAGCTTTGTAATACAAAATGTTGTTATTTTAATTTAATTTAATGCTATGTAAACTCAACTTTTTTGCTATAAATAATATAAAGAATAAATTGTAATAGTTTAGTAGATAATTGGGAAAACTTGCGCCTGGATCATTATTACAAAATTAATTTTGTATGGAAAGAGCTATGTAGGGTGCAAAATTAAAATGCAAAAATTAGTAATCATTTTTGTGTTTTAAAAGACAAAACAAACAAAATTGGCCCTATTCCTCGTCCAAATCAGAATAAGGTTCATCACATAAACCATCTACATCGTCTATTATTGCAGCTTCCCTTCGGTATCTTAAATTAATCAATGCAATCATCTGGTATCTAATATTAGATCTGCTGGCCCTGTACTTATTTTATTTTATTTATTTATTTTTCGTTAAAGTACGAAACACACAGAAGCCGGAGGCGAAGGCGTGCGAGTTGTATTCTATGGAATCCTATGAAAGCCTACACACACACCGCAGGCCGTGGCGAACGCGGTGCCATAGGAAAAACCGGCACGCCTTCGCCTCCGCCACGCCTCCGGCTTCTGTGTGTTTTGAACTTTATGGTTTATTTCGTTTACGTACTTAGATGGAATAGCAATTTCAAATATTAACTTGTCAAAGCTTAACTTGTTTTATATCATCATCATCATAATCAACCTATATTAGTCCACTGCTGGACATAGGCCTCCCTTAATGAACGCCATAGCTCCCTGTCTTCAGCTTGACGCATCCAGCATCTGACAGCAGTCTTTCGCAGATCGTCATCCCACCTGGCCGGAGGGCGTCCTATACTACGTTTGCCAAGTCTCGGTATCCACTCAAGAACACGTTTACCCCAACGGTTGTCGGTTCTTCGCGAGATATAGCCGGCCCACTGCCACCACTTCAGCTTGCTAATTATTTGAGCTATGTCGATAACTTTGGTTCTCTTTCGGATGTATTCTTTACGAATCCTATCCTTCAGAGAAACTCCGAGCATAGCTCTTTCTATAGCTTTCTGAGCTCTTTGAACTGATGGACCAGCTTAATATTATAGTTTGAATCATTGTAGCAAAATAGAACGGTTATATGTTAGGGTAACCAAAGCAACACAAAAATGATTCAAGTGGCATGAAACACTTATACATTTAAAAAAATGGTCTTCGACATGACAGTTGTGGCTTGGATCATATGGATTTTCCACATTTGTGAACATAGAGGTGTGAGTCTTTGATATGTTAAAATATACCTTATACTGATTACATAGGTTAAAAAAAAACTCGAAATTGACTAGGTTGTGGGTTGGATCATTTTTGCATAAATCGGTCCAATTGCACTGCTGTTATTGTTAAATAGATATAAAAGAAAAAGAAGATTCTGGATTCATCCATTTAATACGATTATGAACACTGAAGGGAACTATTTTACTCGAAATTACTATGAGTTGAGAACTGAAGCAGTTTTTTTTTACAACACAAAGAAGGCGGCTCAGGCGCCGCGCATCTTTTGCTAAAGTTGTCTCAGAGCGGACTAAAAGGGGGGTCACCAAGTATGACGTAATATGACAGGAATGCGCGATGCAAATGAGATCTGACGTTATCGTGCGAGCTCGCAGATATTTGCGATGCGATGCGAGCTCGCAGTTTTGTGTTTGAGCCCTTAGTTTGCAGTTTACTCAAATTACATTTCGCCACAAATTTGCGGCTCACTCAGTCGGCCGCTAACAGTTTGCCTACTGGGGACACAGCCTTACGCTACACGATTGCTACGACGAAGCTTGGTTACGATTATCAGTTGTTATGTCGTCGTAGCCATATCTCCATGTAATCTGGCTATATCTCGCGAAGAACCGACAACTGTTGGGGTAAACGTGTTCTTCAGTGGAGACCGCGACTTGGCAAACGTAGTGTACGCCCTCCAGCCAGGTGGGATGACGATCTGCGGAAGACTGCTGGCAGATGCTGAATGCGTCAAGCTGAAGACAGTGCGCTATAGCGGTCATTAGAGGAGGCCTATGTCCAGCAGTGGACTAATATAGGCTGATGATTGATGGGATAAGACATGGGCTTCTTTTCATACCAGAAATCATTTCCCATTGGATAGAAATATCCTTGAGACGGTTTCTAGAAACTACATCTGAAGCCGCGAGGAGATGCTAGTTTATTTGAAACTAGATGCGCCCCGCGGCTTCGCCCGCGAACCAGAGTTTTTTTTTCGTACAAATTTCAGAAAATTAATGCACGCCCTTAGGGGTTTTTGTGTAAAAATAAAAAATACCTGTTGAGTTATTCAATCCATAGTTTATATACCGAGTTTTCAGTGAATTGATGAACCTCAGAGGTTAAAATTTCGAAGTTTTATATTATAGCCTACGTCCTATTCTAGGTTCTAATCTATCTACGTACCAAATTTCATCTAATTAACTTCAGTTGTTACGGAGATTACTTATAACAAACATTCACACAGACTTTCCCATTGATTATAATAGTATTCTAGGTTCTAAAGTATCTACGTACCAAATTTCATCTAAAAAGTAATTACGGAGAATACTTTAAAAATCATTCACACAGACTTCACCATTTATTATAATAGTAAAAGGCCTATTACATTTCACGATTTACCGGAACGGTGCGCCGTGGCGGCGGAAAGGACGTTCTGATTACACTGCACGGTCGCCGCCTTCCTAACTCAGTTGCCAGTCGAACGTAGTAGGAGTAAGGCGCCTGTGCTCTCAAAATTTCAAAAAATTGGAATCGCCCTTGCCGCAACTGCGGCTGTAAATGTGAGAAGGAAGAAAAAAAAGAAAATGTTGGATCAAGCAATATCTCCTTTTATGAAACAAAATGTGTAATGCGGGAGCGCACGGTCTTCCGGTATCGGCATCCTTTCTTCCTAACAGCGATTACACCTTCCGTTTTAAGCTTCCTAACTCTTACCGTTGACGGTGAACCGTAAAGTGTAATCGAGCTTTAAGAAAAGATAAGTAGGTACAACAGTTAATTATAGTTTAGCTTACCAAACTTATACAGCAAACAACAGTGGAAATCAGCATTAACACCTTCCGTCCCACTTTCCCCGCTATCAAAGGAGAGAGACAGCTAGCCACCAGCTCCGACAGTCCCACTCCAATGGTGGCCAATGCTGGACTGATGGTAGACCCGGTGGATTTGAATATCGAAGTCCCGAAGAGGATAACGGATATCCGGCCGCACAGCTGAGGGTAGAAACAGAACATTTCTACTCTTAACGTACAAGACTTACTTTCAGCTTCTTTCCTGAACGTATAGTAGCTTCGCCCGCATGGAAATTTATTGCACGCCTCCTAGGGGTAGTTTTACAAATAAAAATAATTGTTTAATTATTTACTTTGCAGTTTATTTATAGTTACCAAGATTTGAGTGAATCAAACCAGGGAATAATAATTGTCCATAGTTACTTACAATTTTTACCACCCTATTTCACCCCCTCAGAGGATAATTAAAAAAAAATATTACCCTATGTCTTATTCTAGGTTCTAAACTATCAAAACACTAAATTTCATCTTAATAACTTAAGTAGTTACGGAGATTACTTATAACAAACATTCACACAGACTTTCCCATTTATTATAATAGTAAGAAGTAAGATAAGTAAGATAGTAAGAATTTAAGATTCTTATAGCTACTAGTTCTTACTACCTTATTAATATTTTTAATATTTTAAACGTGAAAGTTTGTATGGTTGTATGATGTACGGATCGATGCATGTTTATTCTTCTCTTACACAAAACTACTGACCAGATCGGGTTGAAATTTTGCAGATGCTATAGTTCATTATAATGCCCAGATTCCCATGTACTTTCAATGCTCATATCATTCCACGGTGGTAACGGAGAGATCTCTTTCGCGCTTGAACGATAAGACGGTAAAGTAAAGAAGCCGGGGTGGGTCGCTAGTAATGAATAAACTGAAATAAAAGTATCGTGATTTAAATGTTTTTTTTTGCATTTGGATGGCTTAGTTCTTAAAGTCACTAAGTCCAAATTTTGACATTTTAAGATTTCCAATTCAAAATATTTAACTTTTTTTCCTCTATCGGAGGGTCTCACCCTTTTTTCTCTAAAATAACTCTAAGTGTGTTTTTCCCACTGCCTTAAGTCCCTAACTCCATTCGATTCAGTTCATAAAGTAACGAAGTACAAATCAGAGCGTAATTTCGAGCAAAAAGTAACTATATTACTTATTTTTCATTTAAAAGTAACTAATTCCTAAAGTTTTTAGTCTATGTCCTGGCTACACCAGAGACCTTTTATTTCCACAGTTTAAATTGGTTACGATAAAAACTATTGTGGGATTCTTAATGCTGCTGAAGATGACCCATATAATTCATCTGACAGTGAATGGACTTCTAATGGAGAAAATACACCCCAAAAACATTGCGTTATACGCATCCAGGTCGATGCTCACGCAGAGACGAGGTACGACGAGGTAGACGAGGACAAGGATTGTTCGTATTATCCATGTTTTGAAGATAAGTTTATGTACAACTTTAGTTCTACATAAACTTGACTTCAAGTCAACTTTGAATACGAACAATCTTTAAAAATATTTTCCTTAAATCAAACTCTTAAGTAACGGGCTTAATTTAATGTTTATTATTATTATCTACCCTCAAATACAGTTTTTAGATTTTTTTGTGAAAATACACAATTAGTTTTGTGCATTAAAAGAAGTTTTGATTAGTTTGCAGTCACAAACCCAATAGAAAACAACAATCCCATCTGACAAAAAAGTAGTATGTTCGGAAAAAACCTACTCGTGTCTTGAAAGTTAAGAACTATAAGAAACTGTATGTAATCATATGAAACCCTCATTAGATGGAATATCTGTGTGTCGCAAAGCACGTTTTCAGAAGCACCACCGCCCCGAGTCGTCTGCATCAATGACTGGTCAAAACTTTATGAAGTTTGTGCTTTATCGTGTTGGTATCATCAACAATGACCTGGAGAACTGTTACGAAAGGATGATACCCTTAAAACCATTATAGCTTCGCGATATTGAAAAACTTGTCGCTAATGTTCCATTAGAGAAAAGAACCTTTTATTTAAATTTGTCTGAAACAGCAGAAACATCTGCTGAGATGGGGCAAGAAGACATAATTGATTCGTCAGAAGATGAAAATTATGTGCCAACTCAAGTCTATTAGTTATTTTCATAATTATTAAATGCATTGACTTAAATAAAAGCAATTTTAAAGATAAAACAGTTTGATTATTTAATGTTTACAAGAGTATCCAAAGAGACGATTATTGAAAAATGTCACTAAATCCAACGAATTTTGATAAGAAGTAACCAACTCCATTGAATTTGTGATAAGTCCATTGTTATAAAAATTTTGTGTATAAAACATATAAATGTTATTGTACTTTTAAGTTCGGTATATTGAACAGTGTCCTTAGAACTACGTTTTTCATTTTAAATCAAATTTTTATACAACAGTTTAAGCTTTAATAAATAAAATTTATCACTAAAACGTCCCTACCCTAAAATTGACAAAATGGACTTAGTGACTTTAAGAACTAGGCCATCCATTTATTCATTTCCTCTCTGAAGAAGGAAGAAAAGTTACGTGTTTCTGTGTGTGTGATTTCTTATCGCGTGCTCTTTTGATTCCCTCGCTAAAAGCGGTATTCTACTACACGATATTCAGGGCGAGCAAGGCTAGCCGGGTCCATCCGGTCGCCCTAATTAGGGCGCTCTAATCTTTATTACAACTCTCTTAGTTAGGGTAAGGGCCCTGAATATCGTGTAGTGGAATACCGCTTTAACGCTCAAGATTATAATTTTTTCTATAACTCGCTACGTTCTTGATTCAAATTTTAGAATCCTTCGATTGCTAGGTCATCGAAGTTGTCTCTTCACAGTCAACCAATGGTACAATCGAAGTCCAGGGCCAAATTCCACTAAATAAATTGCATCACCACTAATTTCATGTCAAAGTGACAGTGTTAAACACCTCTTGGTATTCTACTAGCACAAACTTTTTGAGGTTCATTCATAGCTGAGACGATTACGTTTATGACTACCAATTTGACATTCTACGTATAAAAGTCTCTTCAACCGCAAAAAATAGTAGAGTAACAAATGCACAAACGTCATTTTACCCATCTTGATTTCATGATACTATCGAGATCTTTGTTTTGAAATTAGTTTAATTCGACCCCGGGCTAGGTTTCAAATGTCAAAAGAGAATTCGATCTCTATTGTTAGTTGAGTTAGACAATAAGCTACCAGTACGTCTACCATGAGTTTATGCCACTCTGTGGTTTATGCTTACTATACCTACTCGCTAGCGACTGTAGTATGAAAACTCGAACAGCGCCAGTTGCGGATGGTTGGGTACTAAAAATGCGCGTAAAAAAGCTATCTGCATATTTACGTAACTACTATACTAAAGTCAGGCGATTGTAAAGTCAAAACTCATGGTAGACGTACAGATCTGTAAAAAGGATTTACTTAATTACTTTTAAAAGTATATTGAATTAGTACAAACCTGTTGCAGAGCCAACAAGACCGCCGCAATCATAAAAGCCTTCCTATTACTCCTGGTAGATACAATGGATGTCACAGACGCACAAGGATGCTTCTTGGCGCTGATGGGAACAGATAGAACGTCTTCGATTTCTTCGCTTCGGCCCAGTTTGAGGAGAGTTTTCTTTGCTTTGATTTCGTTGCCTGAAATAAATAAAGATATCAAAACTCAAGACAGGGCGCTATGGCGCTCATTAGGGGAGGCCTATGTCCAGCAGTGAACTAATATAGGTTGACGATGATGATAATGATCAAAGTTTAACTATTTATAACATGAAATTACAGCTAGTAACTATATGCAATTATAAAAAAACTCTTACATAAGTAAGACGTCACCAGAAGGCAGATTAATAGCAAAAATATTTAATATTGACCGAGGTTACCTATTTGAGCTTTTGGGGTGGAAAACCCTTGGTCCTTGGGGTCTTGGGGCACACTCAATTTTTAAATTACCAAACTTCCCATAGAGTCCACAGGAGATTGGAATGCTGGCTTCTATTTCGGTCAATGAATTAACATTGCCATTCAATGTGGCAACGCTACCAGCATTCTGGATTCTCTGCCTTCCATGACGGCTTAGATTTTTAAGAGTTTGTTATAATTGTTTCTAATAAATATCAAAGTAATAAATAATGCTAGACAACCCACACAGCATCATCTAGCCCCAAATTAAGCAGACCATGTGTTATGGGTACCTACTAAATGACTGATATACTTGATACATTATACTGACATCGTTTATTTTTATAATAAGTACATGGGAAGCAGCCCTAAACCCTGAAACAAAAATTAATACAAGAAGTAAAATGTTATGTTTTTCAGATGGAGCTAATTGCCTTTTGAAATCGGTCATCTACCTTTTCCTACCTTTAGATATTTATAATGTTGTGTAGGAACACATTTCGTAATTACACTCAATAATATGAAAAATAAAGTTCAAATCTAAATCTTTATACTTACTATAAACACAAAATACAAAAAAAATCTCATACCTACCTATTATAAATTCAAAACAAAACAACATAAAAATTCGACATAAGAATTCCAAGTTCAACGGACCGGAACTCCTTTCAGACTTCAATTAAAAGGTAAAGGTTCTATGTACACCTTTAATTAGAGAAAAAGCTAACAATAAAAAACCCGCCAAGTGCGAAACGACTCGCGAACTAATGGTTCCGTACCGCTATCTATAAAAACGGGTATTGTATGAGAGCCCCTTAAATATAAAGTTCATTCTGTTTTTTAGTATTTATTATTATAGCAGCAACAGAAATACATAATCTGTCAAAATTTCAACTGCCCAACTATCACAGTTGATGAGATACAGCCTGGTGACAGACTAACAGTTGGATTGACAGCAGTCTTAGTAACAGGGTCCGTTTGATTCTTTGGGTACGGAACCCTAAAAAAAAACTACAATGTTTTCCTAGAAAACGAACTGACTGACCTCTGTAGCGCTGCGAGCGAATATCTGATTGCGATGCATGAGGTTGCGGGTTCGATTCCTACCTCCGAACAAGTTTATTATTTATTTATTGGAAAAAAACAGCAGAACATCATTACAGATTTTTTTTATCCCTAATACGATGATATGTACATGTAAGTGTATGATATAATCTAAACATTTTGTTTCTAAAACTACCTGTACTATTTGTAAATATTTGTCTTCTGTGTGTAAAATTTTCTTATTAATATTTGAACCCTGTAAAAAATAATAAGCATACTTGCGTACCTTTCATGACATTAAACGCAGGCGTTTCTGGTATGTACAAAAGGCCTGTAGTAAACATGGCGCTTATCAGAAGGCCAACGTAATTCATCACTGAATAGGAAACGAAAGGGCCCATTGAGTATACGAAGACAAGGCCAAACGCGCTTGCTGTTCCGATGCCAGTGAGGAAAACTCCTCGGTTGTTTTTAGATCTGTAATGAACAATAATCGTAAAAGAAACATTTTACCGAGTAAACATTTTCTTAGAAAACGTGTTTAAAAGTAGGTTAACTTTTTAAACACGTTTTCTCAGAAAATGTTTATTCGGTATGCTTCATATTACAAGCTCATCTATAAATAAACTAGCATCGCCCGCGTACACTATACGATACGATTTTCTCAAAACTTTTTTCACCTCATTTTAAAGGATTTTTGGAAAAATTCTGAAACACGTTTCAACTTAGGGCTCCCACACAAAACTGCGATTTGATGCGATGCGATGCGATGTGATGCGATGTCACACGAACTTGAGATGCGAATTTCTGCGATGCGATTTTGTGTGGCGAACCGTTTGGTAGGGTAACCATACCTTCAAGTTTAGTCAGCCGTATTGGACGTGTTTTTAGGAAGCGTAAGATGGATCGCAATAAGATAATTGCACTGCTGTTATTGTTAAATAGATATAAAAGAAAAAGAAGATTCTGGGTTTATCCATTTATTACGATTATGAACTCTGAAGGGAACTATTTTACTCGAAAGTACTATGGGTTGAGAACTGAAGAAGATATTTTTTTTTACAACACAAAGAAGGCGGCTCAAGCGCCGCGCGTCTTTCTCTAAAGTTGTCTCAGAGCGGACTAAAAGGGGGGTTCTTTTTTCTTTTTCACCAAGTATGACGTAATATGGCAGGAATGCGCGATGCAAATGAGATCGGACGTTATCGTGCGAGCTCGCAGATATTTGCGATGCGATGCGAGTTCGCAGTTTTGTGTGGGAGCCCTTACACATGACATTTAAATACGAAGCAAAACTGCGAATATAAAACTATAATATTCCGTTTCACCCTATTTTTAAGAGTGTCTTATAAAATCCTGAAACACTTGTTCAATAATTTCATATTTTTAGTATTCTCTGTAAATTTCAAGCAAATCATGCTACTGGTTAGAGATGATGCTGTGTTAATTTTCATTTATATCATTTATATATTAATTTTCATTTATAATTTTCATACTTCTTCTCTGTCGTATTATTCATTACTCTCATATCCTACTTGGAAATCCTGATTACAAGTTCCAAACTATACTCTGTTTTAGGCCTATCTCATGGCTTATTCAATTAATACTCACGATACTTCAGTAATATAAGTCAAATTGAGGATATACACCGGTCCAGCCCCTACTCCCATCAGCATCCTCCCTAGGATCAGCATCCAAAACTCAGTGGAAACTGCCAGGAGGAGAAACGAGCTGGTACAAGTAAAACCTCCAATGATGAGGCAGAACCTTCTACCTTTCACGTTGGAGAAATAGCCAGAGAACTGAGCTCCTGAAAGGAGAAACAATATTGAAAGTTATTATCACTACATATTATAAAACAAAGTTACTTTCTCTGTCCCTATATCCCTATGTCCCTATGTATGCTTAAATCTTTAAAACTACGCAACGGATTTTGATGCGGTAGTCTTTTAATAGATAGAGTGATTCAAGAGGAAGGTTTATACGTATGATAAAACCGTGTGAAGCCGGAGCGGGTCGCTAGTTAGTAAATAAGTATAACTTTTTGTGTAAACTGTGATTTTTATTTAAAGGTAAATCTTAATCGTAATCTCTTTATTGAAAAAATCGCATCAAAATCCGTTGCGTAGTTTTAAAGATATAAGCGTACAAAAGTACAGGGAAATAGGGACAGAGAAAGCGACTTTGTTTTATACTATGTAGTGATGATTCAATAAAAACAAAATACAGTCGTATTGATAGTCTTTCTTTTTTTGCAATTGTTTGAAAATATTTTACGTCAATACGTCGTCCCAAACAAATTTACGAGTGACCGTTATAATAAAAACATCTTCGCTCATTGACCTCGGTTACAACCTTTGTCCACTACTTCCACAACTGGACATGCCCCAAACAAAGGGGATATTGAACCTTAACAAAAATAAAATACTGGACAATCCACACAGCATCATTTAGCCCCAAGCAGAGCTTGTGTTATGTGTAATAAATGATTGATTTAATACAAAACACTACAAAAATAGATATTTTTTATTATAAATAGAAAAAACTGCTTGTTCTTTTATACATTAAAAAGATTAGGTTGAACCCTTCGTTTGCGAGTGTAATTCGCACCTATTATACCGGTTTTTTACGGCGCAAAAAGGATCTAAAGTAGCGCCACCACTTATTTTATCATATAACTAATTTCGTTAAATACCTTAGTTTCCTAATAAGATTTTTTAATGCATCTGTAGTAGTTTCATTTTGTCTAGTTTAGGCAGAGATACGAAAACAAAGCTTGGTGGCTACCAAGAGCAACTTCTTATCTCTTCCTAAAGTAGACAAAATAAAACTACTACAGATGCATTAAAAAAAAATATGTTAGGTATAACAATCTATACGTGTGAATTTTGAAAATTCCTTTGTTTAACGGAATTATATGATAAAATGGTGGCGCCACTTTAGTTCCTGTTTGCGCCTTAAGAAATTGGGTTGAACCCTTGTACGCGAGTGTGATTCGCACCTTTTAAAGTCTCCACACACTGAAGCCGGAGGCGGAGCGGAGGCGAAGGCGTGCCGGTTTTTCCTATGGCACCGCGCCGCCACCGCCTGCGGTGTGTGTGTAGACTTTCATATGATTGAAAAGAATACAACTCGCACGCCTTCGCCTCCGCTCCGCCTCCGGCTTCAGCGTGTGGAGACTTTTATACCGGTTTTTTAGACTTACCTAAAATGACTCCAATGACAGCAGTGGCTCCCAATAGAGATGCTTGTTCATCATCTATGGTTGCTGACAAGGGGGTTTCTTCGGAACTCTGGAGTTTGCTGATGGTTGGTGATGTCCATCCAGCTAAGAAGCCGATCACCACTTCTCCAAAGTAAACTGGAAATGTAATCAAATTTAGACACGTTGCACTCAATCAAATCAAAACTTAGGGTTAATTCAATCAGGCGGCCAAATTATCCTACAAATATTATAAACGCGAAAGTTTGTAAGTCTGGATGGATGGATGGATGGATAGATGGATGTTTGTTACTGTTTCACAAAAAAACTACTGAACGTATAACGGATGAAATTCGGCACAGAGATAGATTATAGTCGGGAATAATAGGCCGGAATTCCAACGGGAACGGAAATTACGCGGATAAAACCGAGAGGTGTTGCTAGTGTTATCACTACATAGTATAAAACAAAGTCGCTTTTTCTGTCCTTATGTCCCTTTGAATGCTTAAATCTTTAAAACTACGCAACGGATTTTGATGCGGTTATTTTAATAGATTGAGTGATCCAAGAGGAAGGTTTATACGTATAATAAAACCGTGCGAAGCCGGGGAGGGTCGCTAGTATAAGATAAGATTTAGATTTAGCTAATTTAATGTCAAAAATATACAAGAACGTGTTAATTCTATCATTCATTCAATTAATAACTAACCTAAAAAATTAAATTGAGTTAGATCCCATTATGAGTAAGTGAGTATAAGTTACTGGTATAAGTGATTTACTTACTGATGGCCACGGCCTTAGATTGCATCTCCATGAAGGAAACCATTTTAACCAAATTCAAGAAAAGAAGGAATTCCTAGGAATGTGTTCGTATTTTTTTTCGTTTTTCGTCGATTATTGTATCAATTGTGTTATTATATATATTATTTTGATGATTATTTGCATGGAAAATGGTACCAAACTGATCCCATATTTTTATGGAATCAATTTAATCCAAGTGAGATCACTGTTAGTCACAAGCAAAATAAAAAATAATATAATTTTAAGTTAATGTAGGTAGTTTATGTTTTTGATCACTTTACTATTTTAGAGATTCATTATTTGTCCCGTAAATCTTAAAAAAACAGTGTATTTATTTTGAATCAAGATTTTAAGTCAGTTTAGATTGTTTTTTAGTAAATCAAATTAAATCTAACTTCTGTAGGTAAAGAATATCTTAATCACAATAATTTAAATTTTTACTATCATTTTCTTTTTTATTATAATTGCAAAGTACAAAAACAACTGCGTACGACGGATGGAAAATTTAAACTGAAAGTATTTTTTATATCATTAAACATTTTAGGCATGTGAATTTTAAACATGAGTACTTTTTAAATACCTATACAGGATTTTTAGAGGTCAGACACTTACGTTATCTTTCTGAATTGAGGCAAAGTAATAAAAAAACTCCTTTTTTCATACTTTTATTCAGATACTAGCATTTGCCTGAGGCTTAGCACGCGTTGTTTCTATAGAAACGTTTCAATGCTGTTTCTATCCCATGGAAAATGATTTATAGAATAAAAAATAAGCCTATCTATGAGTTATTCCAGGGCTAGAACTACGTATATTCCAAATTTCAGCCCGATCCATCGAGTAGTTTTTGCGTGAAATATGAACAAACGCAAATACATACATCCATACAAACTTTCACATTTATTATATTAGTAAGGGGTTGACACAAGAAAACCATTCAAAGTTAATGCTTTATTTTCTCGTTGAACTTGTAATAAATTTGACTTGACTTACTCACATTTGTAAGGTCTAAAAAAAACTTGAGTTTTCAATTATTAATAGATTTCATACCATCTTGTTATTGTGTAAATTCATTGTTAATAAAGGACAACGAAAATTACAATCAAGGAATAAAAACAAATGAAAACTAGTATATACAATTGAGGTAACAGCAGACGGTTGAAAACAGTCTGCAGGTAGCTCAACTGATCCATATCAATACCAGTCTGTGCGTCCCCAAGACACTGGCTGCATTACCACGCTGTATGACAATGCTGATGCGCTGAGCCAGATACTTACCAGCTCTCGGGTCACGCGTCGCATCGACCAGACGCTCAAATAATTAATTAAACACCCAATCTCTTTATACCTAATCTCATTAAGAATGCATTCTTATCTCTTTAGCTAAAACAATAGTATAATATCTTCTGCAGTACATTTTGGTTTATTAACCTTTGCAACAGTGCAAATTTTAATTAAACAAGTTAAAAGGGTCGGCAACGGATTATAATTAAAAATTATTTGTAACTAGCAGCGCCCCGCGGTTTCATCCGCGTAATTCCCGTTCCCGTGGGAAATCCGGGATAAATATAGCCAATGTGCTATTCTAGATTACAATCTATCTCTGTGCCAAATTTCAGCCCGATCCGTTCAGTTATTTATGCGTGAAAGAGTAACAAACATCCATCCATCCATCCATAGTTACAAACTTTCACGTTTATAATATTACTAGCGACCCGCCCCGGCTTCTTACGGTCTTATTATACGTATAAACCTTCCTCTTGTATCACTCTATCTATTAAAAAAAACCGCATCAAAATCCGTTGCGTAGTTTTAAAGATTTAAGCATTCAAAGGGGCATAGGGACATAGGGACAGAAAAAGCGACTTTGTTTTATACTATGTAGTGATTTGTTACTCAAACATATTTCTACTATGTTATGTTGTTTTAGAATTAAGTAATATTTACTCAGATCCCGGAATAGTTTTAATGAATGTTGCATGGAAACCCCCTAAGTTATTTTTTTTGCGATCATTTATTTTTTGTTATTTCTTGTTATAGCGCCAAAATAAATACATAATTTGTGAAACTTTCAATTAGCTAGTCTAGCTATCGCGGTTCTTGAGACACAGCCTAGTGACAGACAGACAGTCGAACAGACAGCGAAGTCTTAGTAATAGGGTCTCATTTTACCATTTGGGTACGGAACCCTAATAAAAATATCTATCTATAGAGGATGATGTATTTTAATGTGTGTATAATTATAAAAGTATAATGTACCTATAATAAGCCGCCCTGGCTTCGCACGGTTTTATTATACGTATAAGCCTTCCTCTTGAATCACTCTGTTAAAAAACCGCATCAAAATCTTTGCGTTGTTTTTAAGATTTAAGCATACATAGGGATAGAGAAAGCGACTTTGTTTTATACTATGTAGTGATTAGCTCTACTTAACTTGAGGCTAGACAATGTTGTGTGAATTGCCCAGCATTATTTATTTATTAATCCAGTGAAAACTAGAAAGTAGAATACAAAATTAAGTCCATCTTAGCGGTTCTCTACTGAAAACCAGATTTGATCCTAATAAGTAAAGTTTTAATTCTAAAACTTAAATTGGAAATTATTTTCTTAACAAGTCGAGTTTGCTATGCTACTTATTTCGTTTAAATAAATCAAATTGGATCTGTTATTAATTTCGATTGAATTGAAAATTAATTGAATAAGTTTATTTCAATTGGTTGACCTATTGCTACTAAATCAAATATGAATTACGACCATTTACTGCTTCATCATCATCAGCTTATATTAGTCCACAGCTGGACATAGTAGTGGGTCTTTAGCTTTCTACATCCAGCATCTTACCTACAGTCTTTCGAAGATCGTCATGCCAGCTGACCAGAGTGGTTTCTATATTGTTTTGTTTCAACTACGTTTGCCGTGCCACGGTCTCTACTCATAACTGCTTCATGATCATCATCATCATCATCAGCCTTGATAAGTCCACTGCTGGACATAGGCCTCCCCTAAAGAGCACCATAGCGCCCTGTCTTCAGCTTCATAACTGCTTCATCATCATCATCATCATCAACCTATATTAGTCCACTGCTGGACATAGGCCTCCCCCAACAACAACAACAACATAACTGCTTATTAACCAGTAAATAGAATATGTTAAGGTCAAGTCTTTTAGAAATAAGTACCTACCTTTTAAAAAAATTGTTCAATGTTTTTGTCTGCTGATAGTAGGTACTGTTATCCTAGATTAACTTTTAATCGACTAAATACATACTTTGATTTAGAATCCTAGATATTTTTTGTAAACAATGAAATTTATGAATGAAAACAAATACTAAGGATAACAGACAATAGTAGGGTAACAGGAAGCTAACAATTAAAAACCAAAACAAAAACGTCAATAACGCATAATTTCTCAAGTATAGCGAAGTTTGAGTTCAATCTTAGATAACAGAAAGAAGTTCAATAAATGAATGAGATGAGAGACTAATGAAATGACCACGAATTGTTTGGAACTCCTGCAGCTTACTCTGATTATTGTTATCTATATAGTTGTTTATCTATAGATAGTAGAAGTAATTGAATACAGGATTTTTACCATGATTTGCTTTCTTTTGAGTTTTTAGATATTTCGGCACCGTTTCAAGCGCCATGATCACGAAAGAACTGAGGTCACTGCGAGTGAGTTTTTATTGGCAGATATATCGATCTACCCTCATTTTTCGTCTTTTGCTACGAACGTTACCACTACCACCGGTGTCATTATGTCGTAGTGTAGTACGCCCTGCGGCCAAGTAGGATAACGATCTGCGAAAGACTTCTGGCAGATGCTGGATGCGGAAAGCTGAATACAGGGCGCTATGGCGCTCATTATGGGAGGCCTATTAGCTCGTACAGACGCTCCGATTCGGTTGGTGCCAGCCATATCGGAACCGACATAGCAACCATTCCAACATTGCTACAGATTGTCCGACGGTTGGCCTTCCAGCCGTCAGTTGACTTCGCTATGAAGTAGTGAACGGACGTCTTGCCACCTGATGCCATGATATTTTTCAACGTTTTTAAAGAAGCCGCACTGTCTATTTTTTTTAAAACGTCCAGCATAATCAAATACGCTTGATTTCCGGAATCTCTATTGGTGTAATCTTTGTGACTTAAGAACTCCCACAAACAGAGAAAGTCTTAGTAAAGTTCAAATAACTTTATTATTGACGACCGATGTGGCGCGGTGGGCGAAGGTCCGCCTGCGACGCAGGAGGTTGCGGGTTCGATTCCCGCCTCGGAACAAAGTTGTGTACGATCTGCAGAAATTTGTTCCGTTGGTCTGGGTGTTTTCTATGTATAATAAAAAAATACCTATCTATGTAATGTATTGTATTAAGTATCAGTCATCTAGTACCCATAAGACAAGTTCTGCTTAGCTTGGGGCTAGATGGTGCTGTGTGAATTGTCCAAGATATTTATTATTATTATTATGTCACGTTCGGTGACCGTAACTCCCTCGACGTTCATGTTGACGTCCTACAACGGCGGCGTTGCGAATGCGACTGAGACGATTTGGTCGGAACAAAGCCTCCATACGTTCCGATTTGGTTGGACCGACTAACGATTTGGTTTGGTCGGATCGCCGGCGCATCCGACTACCGTCCAACCATTAATAATAATAATTATGTCGGACCAACCGCTCTCCTCACGTTCCGATTTGGTCGTGGTCGGATGGTTGGCTCCAACCGAATCGGAGCGTCTGTACCAGCTATATGTCTAGCAGTGGATTAATATAGTTTGATTTTAAGACATTTAAAGGGTCGGCAACGCATAAGGCGGTGTCCTAATTGGGAGCGATCGTACGATAGCGCGATGCGTTTTTCATCTCACGATCAAAGCGGTCGTGCGATGACCTAAGAGGTGTCGCGCGATGTCCATCGTGTGATGCCGTCGACGATGATGACGCCCCTCGCGCGTCAACGCATCGCGTGGGTAACCGATTAGGACACTCAAAAGAGATCTGTTACTTTGATTACATGATCGCACGATCAAAGGCATCGTACGATCATTATTAAGCATTTTATGTGCTCGCACGATTACTTGCGAGGTTCAAATAGGACACTCTGATGAAATCTGTATGTTTGAACTCATCGCACGACGAGAACGCATCGTGTCATCGTACGATCGCTCCCAATTAGGACGACGCCTAATGTCTCTGATGTTGCAGACGTCTATCTATAGGCTGCGGTCTATAGGTGAGAAAACACACACATAACCCCAAAGTTGAGTTTAAAAATATATTAGAAAATAAATTCAAAAACCTACAAAATTATTCTTGGAAAGGCTTTAGTTTTATTAAATACTAGCTGGTGCCCGCGACTTCGTCTGCGCATGAATAGTATTTCGAGTACTCGCGATTTTACTTGCGTAATTCCCTTTCCCGTGGGATTTTCGGGATAAAATAACCTATGCCTATGTGTTATTCCAGCTTATAATCTATCTCTGTGCCAAATTTCATCCAGATCCGTTCAGCAGTTTTTGCGTGAAAGAGTAACAAACATCTATCAATCTATCCATCCATCGATCCATTCATACTTAAAAACTTTCACGTTTATCAGTTCAATTCAGTTTGGTTCCCCTGGGCTATACGGGTTTTCAAAAATTTTTCACCGCTTCTGAACGACGCGCGCGCGTCGTTCAAATGCTGTGAGAAATTTTTGAAAACCTGTATAGCCCAGGGGAACCAAACTGAATTCCGGGATAAAATGTATCCCATGTCCAATCGTCTCGAGTTCCATTCGAATTCATTCACTTCCGTCGTGATGCGTGGTTAAAGAATTTTTCTTTCACCCTCTCTCCCAGGGGAACCTTACCGAATTCCGGGATAAAAAGTATCCCATGTCCTTCTTTGTAGTATGAACTCAAATCGTCTCGAGTTTCATTCCAACTCATTCAGCAGTTTCAGCGTAATGCGCGGTAAAGGAATTTTACTTTCATACCCTCTCTCATGAGAACCTTACTGAATTCCGAGATAAAAAGTATCCTATGTCCTTCTTCGTAGTATGACCTATAATCATGCCGAGTTTCATTTCAATCCATCAAGTAGTTTCGGCGTGATGCGCGTTTACGATACAGACAGACAGACAGACAGACAGACAGACAGACAGACATGAATGAAAAAAATTACAGTTTTGGCTTGAGTATCGATAATAGAGTGCCCCCCAAAAAAAAATTTCAAAATATCTTCTATGTACAGAATTGGACCTGTTACAGTTTTATTATAAGTGTATAGATCATATTATCTCGGATAAAAAAAGCTTAAAAAGAAGAGTATAATTAATCTCCTGTAGTGCCCAAAATGGCATTTCATTACCAAAAAAATCCAATAGAAAAACATCAAAACAGTATGTTACAATTGAATCTCAGTTATACCAAAAACATCATTAAGAATCTAGCCCTAGCGCGTTGTTCTAATAAATATTTCACACTATCTCAATGCATTTTCAACCCTCCAACCCTTAGAATGTGTTGAAACTCACCCCTAGAGCTTTCAGTTCACTCGACACCACCGAAAAGGTTGGACGTATCGCCTTGGACCCTAAAATCAAACACTCGTATGAGTCCTTCATTCGACATACGGAGTTCCAAATTTGAAGAAATAATTTAAAAAACTCAATTCAAAATCCAAAACTATCCAAAATCCTAAATCCAAATGTTATAAACTTTTTAAAAATTGTGTTTGAAATACGAAACTTTGGAGTTTGAGTTTTTAATAAGTTTAGAAACTTTTTGATTGACAGTTGATATTTAAAGTTTAGTATTTAGATTGACTGTTCTGTGAAGTGAGTGAAAGTTTCTGTGAAGTTAAGTTTTGATGTAAGTACATAAAGTATATACTTTTATGGACAGCTCAAATTGCCTCACTACATAGTATAAAACAATGTCATACCTACTGTCTGTCCCTATGTATGCTTATATCTCTAAAACAACGCAATGGATTTTAATGGGTTTTTTTAATAGATAAAAAAAACAGAAAAAAATAGAGTGATAAGGTAAGTTTTTTCGTTCGAAACCAAGTCACCCACCTTAGCTTCGCTAGTGTTTAAATAAAAATCCCAATGGAGAACTAATTTGAGCTTTATTACAAAACCCAATCCTTTTTATTACAGCATTGTAAAATAACTTCCGAAGTGTCGTGTCGGTGGCAAACCCCAACAATAAAATATTAACTGTCCAATAAATTATAAAATAAAAAGGTCTGAAACGAGAGGGTATAAAAATATTGGAAATGAAAATGGTGTGAGCTTTTTTCATTGGCGGTTTTGGCTTTTTCATAAATTTTTAACGTTATTGCTGAAAGTGCTCTTTTGAAATTGAGTCTCGTAATTTGATTTTTTTCAGTGAAAATATTTTGAGTTATATTTAAATCGTTTTTCCGAAGAAAAAGTATGTTTTTTTTGGAAATTTTAAGTATTTCGTGTACTTAAATCTCTATCAGTTCAGAATACACTTTAGAGCCTCCGAAGAAATAGGATCGATTGCTAGGTACCAGAAAAGTTTTTTCATACAAAAAACCACCCATTTTTGTTTAATCTTGATTTTTTTCTTCATGTTTTCTCAAAAAATTATAAGTTGTCTTAAAAGAACTAGTTTTTCTATAAATATAATGGTTAAGGTTTGCATATGACTTTACTATCACATCTCAAAAATCTACCCTGTTTATTACCATAATACTACTAATATTGTTTCCCGCCCCAGCTTCGCACGGTTATTAATTACAAAAAGTGTTTCCGTACAATAAAACAAAAAAGTACTTTACGTATATAGGTAAATCTTGTTCTGGCAATAACAAAAATAACAAAATAAAAATCAATTTCACGTAGTTATTCTGAAGTTATGGGCATAAATAAATTTCGCTGTTTCATTTGAGTTGATTTAAATGGAAAAGTTTGAATGTTTAGAACTCTGGCTGTTTTTTATGTATTCACGCTAAAACTAACTACTGAACGGCTGAAATACGACATGCATACAGATTGTTCTAGAAAACATAGGCTGCTTATTATCTCACTAGTATCTGCTCGCGGCTTCACACGTGTTGTGGTGTGTGGATATTGGATGAAAATATGGGATGAAAAATAGCCTGTATGTTATTCTAGGGCTAGAAATACGTAGTTTATTCAAAATTTCAACCCGATCCGTTCAGTTATTTTTGCATGAAAGAGGAACAAACATTCATACATCTACTTCTATAAATCCATACGCATAAGCCCCGGAACAAATATTTGCAAATATTACAAACATTTTTCCCAAGGCGGGAATCGGACCCGCAATCTCCTGGGTCGCAGGCAGTCCACCGCACCACATCGGCCGTTAAATATCTGTATTTTATTAGTAACATAATATAAACTAACCTGGCTTACTTTGAAAGCTATTAAGGCATCGGCTAATAAAACCAAGGACTTTTATTTTCGATGGGTGGTGTTTAACTTATGGGTTTTCATAGACATAGGCCCATCTCTCTAAATACAAAATAGAAGTGTTAGTTAGTAAGTTATTATTTCCTTTTTTATGATTTATTTTATATCATAGATTAGAGTTTCCTTATTTAAGTATGCTTTGTGTCGTTTGAAAATAAAGTTTTTCATTTCATTTCAACTTTATCATTATGTACCGCTAAGATTTGGAATTCGCTGCCTGCTGTTATTGGCTATTCCAGCTGATCACAGCCTAGATATTTTCAAGACAAGAATAAATAGGTGTCTTCCAGAACTTTGTGTTAATCACAGCCAAGGTATTTTCAAGACATGAATAAATAGGTGTCTTCTAGAAATTTGTGTCAATCACAGCCAAGGTATTTTTAAGACGACAATAAATAGACATCTTCTAGAACTTTGTGTCAATCAGAGCCTGATTATTTTCAAGACATGAATAAATAGGTGTCTTCTAGAACTTTGTGGAACTTCGACGGTCACATCGTCATTCACCATCAGGTAGATTGTCGTCAAACGAATGTCATATCATCAACCTATATTAATCCACGGCTGGACATAGCCCACCACTAATGAGAGCTATAGCACCCTATCTTCAGCATGCCGCATCCAGCATCTGTCTACAGTATTTCGTAGATCGTCATCTCACCTAACCGAAGGGACACACAATGTTTATCCCATACCCCATCAGTTTTTTTTTCTTCGCGAGGTATTTCCGACTCACGAAAAAAATATCCCTCATTTTCAACAATGTATAAAAAGCTTTACGGTCTGATATCACGGCTTAAAGAAGAAAGGAAACAGGCCCGTACCCTATAGTTAACATGATACGGGTAACTCGACGCAAAAGGCCTATTTAACCCCTCTATTGATGTCTTTACTCGGGTTGGCAAATAGGCCAGTAGATATTTACGTCTATTCGTAGCAGTTTGTTCCTAATCCTGAGGCACAGCTGTTACACCCATCAAGAACCTTCAAATGTTACGTTTTGTGGAAGACGGTGGCGTTATTTGACGACCGTTTAAACTTTTTTACCTTTTCTATTTAGGAGTCGTAGTCGATGTGGAATGAAAAAACAAATAAAATGTTTTTTCTTATACAGTATAATAAATATGTGTGTTTAAAAAGCCAGAACCAACTGGAATTTGCCGTTTGGGCGTGAAAAAGTAACACAGATACACAAGAAGAATTATAATGACTTTCGCTTTTATAATATTATGATATGGATGCTGGACAATTCACACAGCAACATCAAGCCCCAAGCTAAGTAGATCTTATGTTGTAGGTACCTACTTTATAACTGAAAATCTTGATAGATGCAATATAATTAAATAGATTGATATTTTTAGTATGCAGAAAAATATCCTGAATATCTATCAAATCAATCAAACCATCTTTGCCCGCTGCGCCACAGAGATAGATATGGTAACTAAAATTACAATCATTATTAAAATTAAGATCATCTCTCTATTTCTTTTCATCTAACCGGATAATTATATACCGTACAAATAATAGATGACGGATAAAGGTTATCTGTTGCGTAATGACGGCCGCACAAAAACGGTGCCCGTTTTCTAAAAACGCAAGCCCTTTCATTAGTTCCATCTCCCTGCATGACAAGTGGTCCATCTTACTCACAAAACGCTCCTCGAATCCATTTGTTAGATGGAGCCATTTAGGAAACGAATATTAAATGTTCTCAGAAAATTATACTCGTTCGGGAAAAAATGCTATTTGGTAAATTAAAGACGGAGTATCTAGTCTAGTCGTTGTAAGGTTATACTTTATTAACCAAGAATATTACAATCAAGGAATAGAAATAAATAAAAACCAATATTTACTATTGAAACAATTAAGTTATCTGCACTGAAGATGGTTGCAAGCAATCTAGAGGTTGTTCAACGATCCATATCAATACCAGTCGGAAGTATCCTAGATGCTGGCTGCATTTACACGCTGTATAGCAATGCTGATGAACGAAAACAGAGTTTGGTGGCCACCAAAGGCAACTTCGTACCTATCTCTTCCTAAAGTAGACAAAATGAAACTACTACAGCATTAAAAATAGCTTATGATAGGTTTAACAAACTATACGAGTGAAATTTTAAAATTCCTTTGTTTAACGGAATTACATATATTATAAAATAAGTGGTGACGCCACTTTAGGTGCTGTTTGCGCCTTAATACAAACATTTGTTTCAGTTATAAAAATGAAACTCTGTAACTGAGTCACTGATGACAATTAAAATTAATTCACATATTTATTTTTAATTTATTACTCATTCAATTGTTTCTGAGTACTTAAAATTAAATTTTACTATATTGTTTAATGCTGTTATTGTAAAGTAGAATGTCACCATACCTTAAGCAGAATAAAACTGAGTAAGTTAAGTGATATGACTTCTGTCCAAGTTGACTAATTTAGTATTTATTTTTGTCTATTTATCAAAATAAATCAAAAATGTTATCTGCGAACTGAGACCACAGTCTTAATAGCTAATGGACCCAGTTGAAGGCAATCTAATAAAAAACCTAATAGTTGTAAATAACCAATATAAGTGATTGGCAACAGGTAATAAACAGTGTTCTTAAACGTAAAACTAAGCCTACATAACCAAAGTGAACATTTTATCCAGAAGCTTTTACTTTTATAGCAGTTTTATGGCCCAGTTATAACTATATAAATGACCATTTGTAAGGTTTCGTTTTGCAATAAAGTTATATACAATGTGATCTATACTTGCTATACATACAGTTTTGATTTTTAGGTGAATGTCTTTAGTTACAAAGAAAATTACAATCAAGGAATAGAAAATAAATAAATTAGTATATAAAATTGAAACAGTTGAGCTAATTGCAGACGGTTACAAAGAGTCAGGAGGTTGCTCAACTGATTGATATCAATACCAGTCTGTGCGTCCCCAAGACACTGGCTGCATTACCACGCTGTATGGCAACGCTGATGCGCTGCGACTGTCGCCAAATACCTCAATTGTATGTATTATGACGAATATTATAGGTAAGCAAGAAACGTAAAAAAAATATGTAGGTAACTAAAGACCTGAAATCAGAACAAGTAACATTGCGGTGGCTGTTCCACCAGATTCGATATCTCATTCATCTAGCGTGATTCGATGGATGTTCCACCTGGATATGGTGACTAATTCATCTGGCGTGATGGATGTTCCACCTGGATATGATGCATCAAGCATGATGGTTAACCCATCGGATTATGATGACTTATTCAACTTGCTTGGTGGTTGTTCCACCTGGATATGATGACTAATTCATCTTGCTTGATGGTTGTTCCATCGGGTACTCTGGTTACTGATTCTTAGTATAACGGGGACGCATCCCGTTATGGCCTCCAACCTCCCCTATAGCCATCCCGAGTCACGCTCTTTACTGATCTACCTGTCCGCATACAGACCAACGCATTGGAAAACACACAGAAATAATCTGAATCTGATTCTAATTTCGGTGGCAAAGGTTCTCACTTGCATGCACAGTAACTCAAAGTTACTCACCGATGTGTTTCTCGCTCGTCGTCTCGTGACAGAATGCATTGCTAGCATCGGAGGGCGCTGCGCGCGCGCACGCCCCCTTCGTAGGCTTCAGCCTCCGGCTTGTCAAGACAGTCAGCTGTCATTGTATCAACCTACCAACTGCCTAGGTAGGTAATGATATAATATTTCTTCGCCTTCACGACAGCAACAGATACTCACCAGGGGCCGAATTCCACTAATTTCAAAACAAAGGTCTCAATAGCTTCATACTATCAAGATGGCTAAAATGTCGTTTGTGCATTTGGTATTCTACTATTATTATAAATATTTATGTACGGGTATTTATCGCGTTCATTTACCTATTTTTCCCGACGTTTCGACAGGCTTACACACTGCCGTGGTCACGGGATGACTGGAGTAACTGGAGCTACCGCCTCTGCGAAAATATATGTGATAAATACCCGTACATAAATATTTATAATAATGTGTTCTGATCGCGTAAGTTTAAAAAACTTATTCTACTATTCTTTGCGCTTGAAGAGACTTTCATTATTAGAATGTCAAATTATTCATAGCTGTGACGATTACGTTTATGACTACAAACGTAATCGTCACAGCTATGAATGAACCTCAAAAAGTTTGTGCTAGTAGAATACCAAAAAGAGTTTAACATTGTCTTTTGACACGAGGCTATTGTAATCGTGAAATGATTTATTTAGTAGAATTCGGGCCCAGATCTCGGTCACACGTCGCATTGACGCTCAGATATTAGCTGCAAATATTTTGATTTACACAAATATTTGTTTTCGTTAAAATAAAACTCTGTAGGTAACGGAGTCACTGATGAAAATTCGGAAACTTTCTAGACTCCACAAGGTTGTATTGAATACCACAGAGTTTATTTTTACCTGACTTTGTAAAGAGGGTTAACTGTGTGTGTAATTAATTAATTAAAAAGGGGTGATTCCAAAACATTTGTGTTTCATTTTCATGAATAACGAATCTAAGAATTCCATATAATGCCATAAATAATAATTCCAGGAAGATTCAGGGGAAATAAAATTACCTATTCATTAGTTGTGTGTTGTGCATGCTGGTTTTGTTTATATACCCAACCCAATAGGGCCACGGTTGATCGCCCGTCCTATTTTCGAAATAAAACCCGTCTTACATTTTAATATAACAAGTTCAGCAACAATGAGAACATAAAAACTCTATATAAGAAATTAAAAAGAATAGTATATGGAAACTATATACTTAGAATAGTACCTTCTTTTTTATTTACCTAGGACTTTATTAACAACGAAAATTACAATCAAGTAATAGAAAAAAAAGAGAGTAAGAAACGCTTCAGCTAACTGTAGACAGTTGCAAACAGTCTAGATACCTCTAGGTAGCTAAATTGATCCATATTACTAGAGAAGTGCATATAAAAATAAAATAAAGTTTTATATATTGTATGCAAAATACTTCTTAAAATAAATTACTATTTAGTGAAATAACCTTATTAAATACTAGCTGGTACCCGCGACTTCGTCTGCGCATGATTAGTATTTGGAGTACTCGCGATTTTACTTGCGTAATTCCCTTTCCCGTGGGATTTTCGAGATAAAATAAAGCCTATTTCTTATTCCAGCTTATAATCTATCTCTGTGCCATTTCATCCAGATCCGTTCAGCAGTTTTTGCGTGAAAGAGTAACAAACATCCATCCATCTATCCATTCATACTTACAAACTTTCGCGTTTATCAGTTCCATTCAGTTTGTTTCCCCTGGGCTATACGGGTTTTCAAAAATTTCTCACTGCATCTGAACGACGCGTACACACGCGTCGTTCAGATGTTGTGAGAAATTTTTGAAAACCCGTATAGCCCAGGGGAAACAAACTGAATTCCGGGATAAAATGTATCCCATGTCCAATCGTCCCGAGTTCCATTCGAATTCATTCAATTCCGTCGTGATGCGTAGTTAAAGAATTTTTGTTCCACCCTCTCTCCCAGGGGAACCTTACTGAATTTCGGGATAAAAAGTATCCCATGTCCTTCCTTGTACTATGAACTCAAATCGTCCTGAGTGTCATTCCAATTCATTCAGCAGTTTCGGCGTGATGCGCGGTAAAGGAATTTTACTTTCATACCCTCTCCCATGAGAACCTTACTGAATTCCGGGATAAAAAGTATCCTATGTCCTTCCTCGTATTATGACCTATAATCATGCCGAGTTTCATTTCAATCCATCAAGTAGTTTCGGCGTGATGCGCGTTTACGATACAGACAGACAGACAGACAGACAGACAGACAGACAGACAGACAGACATGAATAAAAAAAATTACAGTTTTGGATTGAGTATCGATAATAGAGTGCCCTCCAAAAAAAATTTTCAAAATATTTTCAATGTACAGATTTGGACCTGTTACAGTTTTATTATAAGTACTAGCTGGTGCCCGCGACTTCGTCTGCGCATGATTAGTATTTCGAGTACTCGCGATTTTACTTGCGTAATTCCCTTTCCCGTGGGATTTTCGGGATAAAATAACCTATGCCTATGTGTTATTCCAGCTTATAATCTATCTCTGTGCCAAATTTCATCCAGATCCGTTCAGCAGTTTTTGCGTGAAAGAGTAACAAACATCCATCCATCTATCAATCTATCCATCCATCGATCCATTCATACTTACAAACTTTCGCGTTTATCAGTTCAATTCAGTTTGGTTCCCCTGGGCTATACGGGTTTTCAAAAATTTCTCACAGCATCTGAACGACGCGCGCGCGTCGTTCATATGCTGTGAGAAATTTTTGAAAACCCGTATAGCCCAGGGAAACCAAACTGAATTCCGGGATAAAATGTATCCCATGTCCAATCGTCGAATTCATTCACTTCCGTCGTGATGCGTGGTTAAAGAATTTTTCTTTCACCCTCTCTCCCAGGGGAACCTTACCGAATTCCGGGATAAAAAGTATCCCATGTCCTTCCTTGTAGTATGAACTCAAATCGTCCCGAGTTTCATTCCAACTCATTCAGCAGTTTCGGCGTCATGCGCGGTAAAGGAATTTTACTTTCATACCCTCTCCCATGGGAACCTTACTGAATTCCGGGATAAAAAGTATCCTATGTCCTTCCTCGTAGTATGACCTATAATCATGCCGAGTTTCATTTCAATCCATCAAGTAGTTTCGGCGTGATGCGCGTTTACGATACAGACAGACAGACAGACAGACAGACAGACAGACAGACATGAATGAAAAAAATTACAGTTTTGGCTTGAGTATCGATAAAAGAGTGCACTCCAAAAAAAAAATTCAAAATATCTTCAATGTACAGAATTGGACCTGTTACAGTTTTATTATAAGTATAGATAGATTATAGAAGTAACTGACAGACAACGAAAAGCCAAAGCCTAATAAATAATAACATTGATATTGGAAAATTTATGACAACAATGATATTTGGAAGGTCAGGAAAATTTCAAGCAACGCAAACATGTCATGCGTTGGCTGAAATGTTCCTGAAAAAGGCACGATACTAAGTAATTTGTTTCCTATAAAAAATACTTTTTACCATGTAGCCAAATTTCAGTGTTCCTACAAAAAATTAAAAATTCATAGTCAAAATGGGGCACCTTTCTTCAAAAACCTGAGTGTAGTAAGGGTAATTTAAATCCTGATCAAATTGTCTCGTGACCTAAAATGGTGGGTGTTTCTTCAAAGGGTGAAGAGGTGCACTGAGAAAACAAAATTATGGTTTGTATATCTAATTCTACGCGGCAGAATTCGCATGCTAGTGTTATACAGGGTGTTAGTGTGAACACCGTTGTCCTTGAAACCAGAGGTTCAACATCATGAGTAGAATCCAAAACGGATGAAAAAAAATGATTCTATTTTTTACTAATTTTTAAAGAAAATTTTTATAAACACTAAACGTTTCCAGGCGACACTTGGCCTCAGTGTCGGATCACCTTCTGTGCGAATATCCCGTCTTTTGAAGGCACAAGTAATGAAATTACGATCCAAGTTAGGCGCGGGTATAAGTACTTACGTAGGTAGGTACTTAAAATATGTAGAGTGACTATGGCATCGTGTACGATAGCGAAGACATGAAATATCAAATTCTTGCAAAACTAAAATAGGTGTTAAGCTTTTCTCATCGGTTTTGGATTCTACTCATGATGCTGAACCTCTGGTTTCAAGGACAACGGTGTTCACACTAACACCCTGTATAAAGATACTGTTTGTTTTTATACATCCCCTCCAAAAGTTATGCGTCACCATTCGCTTTCAATCACCCGTTCGGGTCTACCCTATTACATATTTAGGGGCTTCTTATTAATTGCTCACGTAAATGTCACTGTTCTTAATAAATTATTTTGTGTGTGGTGAAGATAATAGAGTTTTCGGTATTGTATTACTTGGAGAGTCAGTGAACCAATGTTCGAGAAAACAGTCGAGCAAGAAGGTTTTAACTTTGAACTTCGAATGAGTTTGTCAAGTTAGTGTTTGGACTCCTTGGGGTTAGCCCCATCCTCCTAATATTATAAACGCGAAAGTTTGTAGGTAAGTATATACGGGGTTATAGGTGTTTAATGATTAACCTCGAAAAGGCGACTGGGTAGATCAAGAATAACAACTTTTGTTCTACGATTTTTTCGAATTCAATGATTTTTTTCCCATAGAAAAAAAAATTCAATTTCCAGTTCTTATCTTCTTAGCTCTATTTAGGCGTCACAGATTAAGACATGTCGGTTCGGTATATGACCTATATGTCGTATACATATATCTAGCAAAGAAAAACAGGGGTTGCGGTGAGGCGAGCGGGGTTTGATAGAATTGCCCGCCAAAACTAAAAAATAAATAAACTGGAGATGTATTACGTTTTGGCAAAAGTCATAGAACAAAAGTTGTTAGTCTTGATTCACCCAAGTTGCCTTTAAGAGGTTAATCATTAGATACCTATAACCCTGTAGATGGATAGATGAATGTTACTCTTTCACGCAAAAACTACTGAACGGATATGGATGATATTTGGCACAGAGATAGATTATAGTCTGGAATAACACATAGGCTATATTTTATCCCGGAATTCCTACGGGAACGGGAATTACGCAGGTGAAACCGCGAGGCACTGCTAGTTATTCATAATTGTCTGCTATGGCGTAAACGGAAGGTTCACTAGCGCCACCTATTTTATCATATAAAAAATAACGTTATATAAAAGAATTCCAAAATTTACACTTTCAGTTTGCAACATTAAACTTTTTGTGATGCATCTGTAGTAGCTTCATTTTGTCTAGTTTATGAAGAGATACGAAGTTGCTCTTGGTGGCCATCAAACTTTCTTTTCGTATCTCTTCCTAAAATAGACAAAATGGAACAGCTAGATTTGGGCTGCGGAAGACCGGTTATTGTAAAGTTTTTCTGAGGAACAAAATGTCCAGCAGTGTACGTTGTTTGAAGTGATGAATCATTCTTTATTTTATCCACTTTAGTGAAATACAAAAATACAGAAATACAGAAATACAGAATTTATTCATTATTCTTAAATAACATGTCAGAGTAATTATATTAATTACATTATATGAATTATATAAAACATTACATTATATTTTTAGACAATTTATATAATAATTTATATAAATATACAATTTTATTTAAGTTAACAAGGCGGTAGTTCCAGGTATTCCTGAACGTCATAGAACACCGATTCTGTTAAATATTTTCTTAATCTATTTTTAAATACAGGCGTGGAAGGTGCATCACGTATTTTCACTGGCAATCGGTTATAGACGGAAATAGGTGGGAATAGGTGTTTCAATATGATTTGTTTATTGAATAGATTTGTTTCGTTCATAATTCTGAGCCTTAAGTTATTCAGTATTATTAAAGATCA
Organism: Eupithecia centaureata; assembly: GCA_944547425.1. Lineage (NCBI taxonomy): Eukaryota > Metazoa > Arthropoda > Insecta > Lepidoptera > Geometridae > Eupithecia > Eupithecia centaureata. Next base: position 3,460,856 of record OX155696.1, read on the forward strand.
CTTCTTCTTTTCCTAGTTTTAATAAGTAGTAAGTAGTAATAAGTTTTAATATTTGTAATGTACCAACTGTAAGCTTGTGACGTGTAAACTTTCTGATTTGTGTAAGAGTCCTGTAAGAAAAAAAAGAAATGAAACACTTTGAGTTTGCGATTAAAATCAAGACTCCACAAATATAACACATAAAAGGACATATTTATGTGTTTTTTTTTGAGTAAGAATCTCGTTCTGAGGCAGTCGTGTTAATATGTTCAAACCACATAAGTAATAAAACACAAAAATAATGAAATCAGTTTCACATTCAGTAGGATTATTTGTTTTCCGCTCACGTTTGAAATGTCACGTGGATCACGTGTCTCGGAATAAATTTGGATTGTTTACGCAAAATACGGATGATGACGTATATTTAAAACAAATATAAGCCCGCGGTTTTGCACGTTGTTGTTTCTATAGGAACGTGATAACGCTATTTCTATCGCTTTGAAACTGATATATGGGATGAAAATTAGCGCATGTGTTATTAGTAGAACTACGTTGATTCTTAATTGAGCCCGATCCATTCATTAGTTTTTGCATAAAATTGGAACAAACATTCATACATCTACAACTTTCGCATTTATTATAATTATGTATAGTAGGATATTAGTAAGGATTCAGGATTTCAGAATTATTTCTTATATAATGCTATCAGTGAATCAGTAAATCAATTATCTTTATTTCTTTAGGCTTACAAAATAAGCACTTAGACAAGTCAAGTTTAATACTATAGGTACATAATTATCAAAATAATATAAGAAATAAAGTGATAATTGATTTTCATTCATTCATTTCATTCGCTTCAATCTTTATCTTTATCTATAAATTCAGCGAGCTTTGTGAGACTCTAACTCAAAGTGCTCTATTTATTTTAGACAAGACAGGACTTTTGGATACGTCAGAAAGTTGTCCACTTTTATTTTTGTTCAGTTCAATCTTTTTCAAGGTACTAACCTAAAGACAAGAAGCAAACAAGAAACATTTGCCTTCTTAGCTTGTTGATTTTTAAATTGGGGTAAAACTTGTCCAAAGTATTTTAATCATCTAGCTAGATGATCGAATATTTTATAGAAAGTAGAAGAATTTAAAAAGTATATTTTTGACAATTTGTTTGAATTTATTAAATCGTAATTTATGCAACTCACCTGGAGTTTTAAGCGTATATATTGCCCTTTGGACGATACAATAACCTTGTTTATTACCTTCCTTAGGCTGTGTCCCCAGTAGGCAAACTGTGAGCGGCCGACTGAGTGAGCCGCAAATTAGTTGCGAACAGCTACAAACTCAGATCAGTTTGCGTGCGTATCGCAAGCATTGGAACCTGCGAGTCGGCCGCTAACTGAGACAGTCGGCGCTCGTATCGCTGCAAACTGCGTGCAAACTGCGTACAGTTAGTGCAAACTAGCAAACTGTGAACACTCAATTTAAAATATATGGAAGGGCGTACGGAACTGATACGCCGCAAACTGGGGACACAGCCTTAGGCTTTTCAAATGTACAAATGTTACTCAGATTTCAGTAGATGCGATTCGTCATATTCATAAAAACATTTTAGGTATAAAGTTACGGTTTTTGGACAGTTTTCATTGAAAAATGACAAACGAACGTCCAAAAACAATGTTATTAAAACTATGTTAGAAAAACTGAAATACTGAGTTAAAATAAACTTGGAAATAAAATGATATCTTTTATTTGCGGTGTAAATGCATAGAATATGTACGTGATGTACATATTTTATGCATTTACATCAGATAGTACATAGTATATAAAAACAAAGTCGCTTTCTCTGTCCTTATTTCGCTATGTATGCTTAAATATTTAAAACTACGCAACGAATTAATGCGGTTTTTTTAATAGATAGAGTGATTCAAGAGGAAGATTTATAAGTATAATAAAACCGTGCGATGCCGGGGCGGGTCGCTAGTAATATATATTTTGTATGTTTATTTAAACTGTCAAAAACTGCTTCCGTTTTAGCTAGCCTTTAAAACACACCTGAAAGAACTCAATGACAGATTTAATCTCGTCTCTATAACAAGTAGCAAAAGAGTTATTGACAATCGCTTGATCAGCTAATCGACAATAGAGAGTTGTTGAGGGTACTCATAGATTGTAGAAAAGTACTGCGCCTGCAGTAACTTGTAGCCGTTTAATATTAAATCGCATTTTTTATTGAAAATGGTCAAGCGTTTGGCCACTATCTAACTTACGTAAGTGAAGATGCTTGGTTTGTTGTGTGATATGCCATACTTTCATTGTCAAATTTTTTTTACTAAAACATTTAATACCTACTAGAAGACTAATTACCCACTAGAATCACTAGAATGCACTAACATACTTAACACTTAGATATTGGCCCAAAGGGCACGAAGAGCCTTCTTTTGCGTTTATATTATTGGTAGGAAGGATATCAGCCATATTTTTTTTTTGTTGCATATTAATTCATCTCTTCAATGGCAACCGCAAATTGATGCTCTCGCGGGTAGGCTTAGTTCAGCAGCCTATGCAGTGAGAACAATTAGACATCTCACTGATCAGGACACAGCTAGGTTAGTTTATAGTACTTACTTCCGTAGTTACTTCCATAGTATGATGTCTTATGGTAGGTATTTTGCTGTGGGGTCAGGCAGCTGATATTCAGACTATCTTTGTTCTTCAAAAAAGGGCGGTGCGTGCAATTTATAAATTAAAGCCAAGCGACTCTTTGGGGAAATTATTTAAAGAAATAAATATTCTAACTGTAATTTCGCAATATATTTATGAAAATTTAATGTATACACAAAAACAAGAGTAAATTTTTGGAAAATTGTGATGTTCACAATAGAAATACAAGAAACAAGAACAAATTACACATCCCTTCATTTAGATTACAAAAACTGAGGAAATCATTTATGGGTAATTGTGTGCGCTTCTACGAGTATAATAAGCTTCCATCTGTAACTGAACTTTTTATTCGTAGATTTTAACAGTATATAAAACTTAATCTTATCAAGAAGGCATATTACTTCATAAATGATTACATCAATGACGTTAGTGCTTGGCCAGATGTCGCTCAGCTCCACACCGACAATAGTATGTAATTATTTATAAGGCAAACATGTATTAGACACATAAGTTATACACATGCTAGTGGTTTCTATTTTATCACTTTATTTCTTATATTATTTATAATTATGTACCTATAGTAGGTATTGAATTTGACTTGTCTAAGTGCTTATTTTGTAAGCCTAAAGAAATAAAGATATTGATTTACTGATTTACCTATAGTACCCAATTTTATTAACAACAAAATTTACAATCAAGAATTTGAAGGATATGAGAAATTCTTATTCCACATTGGTAAGACTGCTGAAATGGGTCTAGTTGTTTCGGCAACAGATTGTAATATACAGACAACTTTTTTAATAAAACTTACATGCCGACAAAAATCTCGAAGTTTATTTAGCATATCTTATACAATGCTCTAACAAGTAAACTCATAAAACAATTTGTTAAAATGCATACATTATGAATGTGATATATTTAGTTTTTTTTATTATAAATTTTGTATATACATATAAGTCAGAAGTCAAAGTCATGACTTCTAACTTCTGAAAGTTTTAGTTATCTTCGCTTCTGTGATACTCCTTGTATAAACAAGGATTTTACAAAATTGACAAAAAAATATTTAACTCGTTTTTTGGGCAGTAGTATAACTGTAGTTCAAACTATGATAATCCATTTGGTAAACTAATCAAACAAGGGTGAATACGAGTCTTCTCGACCTTCTTTAAAAATCGTCGTTACATTGTAACATTCCATGAGAGAGTAAGAGTACACATACATAAAGGTAAGAGCTGAAAACTTGAAGGAGGATGCTGATATGGAAAGACGCAGAACATTGTCAGTCAAGGGCAGTATGTTAGCATGCTGCACGATTGACAAATGCTGTGAAAATTACCTTGTTCCAAGCATACTGTACGTACATCCATTGTACATAGCGAGTCTATGGGTCAGCTATACAATATATATACATATAACACAAGCTTTGAGTAGCTTACTTAGGGGCTTGATGGTGCTGTGTGGATTGTACAGCATTATTATTATAATATATAAAACTAGCATCTAACAGCGGTTTCGCACGCGTTGTTTCTATAGTAAAGTCTCAAGACGTTTTATATCCCATGGGAACTGATTTATGGGATGACAACTATCTTATGTGTTATTCCAGGGCTAGAACTACGTTTATTCCAAATTTCAGCCCGATCCTATCAGTATAAGACAGTAGTTTTGACGTGAAGATGTAACAAACCTACATCCATTCAATCTTTCGCATTTCATTATTACATTGTAGGTATAAAGCTGCCTGTCCATTGACGCGCTGAGAGGCGGCGGAGCGGAAAAACGAGGAAATGTTAACCAATAGGACCGCTCCGCTTTAGCGCTTGTACGCACTTAGCGGCTGTCCGCAATGCGGCACGCCGTCCGGCTGACCGGTACCTCAAAATTGTATGTAACCGTATCATCTATACGCATTAAATTGCGGCTGCCGTCTAACCGGTCCGGTCGCTCGCAGCGCTGCGGCCCCTCGGCCGGGCAGCCGGACGATCGCTCTACGCACTACGCGTTTTCACTGCGGTTGCCAGTTTACCGATAAATACCGACAGCCTCTTCGACGTCCATCTTGAAAATGGTCGAGTCGACCGCTCGAGTGCAGCGCGGTCGCTGTATGCACTATCCGGCTAGCCGCGCTGCGGCTGGCTGTTCGGTTTGCCGCAACCGCAACCCGCGTTCAGCCGGACGGCGAGCCGCATTGCGGGCAGCCGGTAAGAGCGTACTAGCGCTTAGTCCGACGATTTCATTCAATCCTGTTGGTTAACATTTCCTCGTTTCTCCGCTCCGCCGCTTCTCTCCGTGTCAATGGAGAGGCACCCTTAAGCAGAGTCACTTTCTCTGTCCCTATGTCCCAATATCCCTAAGTCCCTTTGTACGCTCAAATCTATAAAACTACGCAACGGATTTTGATGCGGTTTTTCAAATAGATAGAATGATTCAAGAGGGAGATTTATACGTATAATAAAACCGTGCGAAGCCGGGGCGGGCGCTTGTTTATAATATAAATGTAGCTTGCTAAAAAGCTTGACTAAAAAAATAATATAAGAAAATTCAACTTTGCTTAGTCAGTTAAAAATAATTTATAAAAATACGGTAACCATAAATAAATCACCGTAGCGTAGCTTCGGTGATGAATTGAGCGAATTCCTAAGGACCGCCAAGAAATTTTTCTGGGCTTATATTTTTCCATCAAAGTTCCAAACGGGCAATCTAAGTTGAGCAAAGTTGTGTATTGTCATTGTCTGAAATACGACTCCATTCTTCAGGAAGTTTCAATACGTCGTCCAATTCTATGGATGATAAATATGGTACTCGATAATCCAAAACATCATCAAAGATTTACTCAATACAATTATACATGTTATAAAAATATGCACTTCACAAAAAGGGTTCGATTACCGTCTTGGGGCAAATGTTTATCTGATATGCAAATATTTGGTTCCTGGGTTTTGAGTATTTTATAAGTAGTTACATTCAATAAATGTGTATTTATGTTATGTGTTGTATGAAGTCACCCAAAACACACGTAGAATCTGCTAAGCTTGGGGCTAAATGATGCTGTGTGGATAGTGCGGCATTTTAAACGAATTATTGTGAAAATAGCTCCTCGCGGTTTCACACGCGGTAATTTCCGTTCCCGTGGGAATTCCGGGATAAAATATAGTCTGTGTGTTATTCCAGACTATAATCTATCTCTGTGCCAAATCATCCATATCCGTTCAGTGGTTTTTGCGCCAAAGAGTAACAAACATCCACCCATCCATACTACAAACTTTCGCGTTTCTAATATAGTTCTCAACAGCAACAAAAGTGGTTCGTGTGGGAAGTTTCTTCGTTTATATTAAGGTCCGCAGCATCGTTTTTCATCTGAGGGTCTGATGATTAATTTTTTCAGGGCATTTTTGTTTTTACTAATTTTTGTAAATATGATGTACTTTAATAAAAAAATTGAGGAAAAGGTCGTATTTTTGCTTGGCCTAAACAAACTACAGCAGGAACATTTTAATTAACACTCTGTGGCATAAAGAACTAACCTTAGTCGATCTAGACCTGAGTCCTTTTTTTTAAGGTTCGTTTTTCGATAAGAGAATGAGATTTCTTAAAAAAAAAATGATAATATGTTTCAGCAATAGGTCACTAGGCCATAGGGCCATAGGTCTATATTTTTTCTTCTATATTTGTTCACATTGTTAAGTTAACTGTTTTATGTTCAGTGTGCACGGATTAAATCTATAGGAATCGTTCAACTTTCTATTGTGTAAATAATAAGAAAAGGATCTGCTTAAGAAAATACTTTTCTTTGCCTTTTAAATCTTATTCGGGAAAAGAAATGTTTATTTCATTATTTCGTACAAAACAATGGAGTTTTTACTTAATGGATCTGATCGGATTATTTAGAAAGAAATTATTTATTTTGGTCAAAGCCGGATTTAATTTTGTAATTTAGATTACGTTCTAAAATTTCATGAATTTTGTGCGTAATTTGCTAACAATTTCTAAAACGGCGTTTGAGTTTTTATAAAAGTTTATTTGTTTATTGGGTAAACAATTTCATACTTAATTTAATATTTCACAATAAATTCGCGTAATCTCAAAGTCAGATAGAATGTTGAACGACCGCTTTTTTTAAATTCAAAATGGTTCTCAAAAATTAACCCGTCCAGGTAGAAACTCTTTGAGGTATACTGATCTTTCGAGGTAACACATCGATGAAACGTACATCGAAGTATTGTACATCGTTTTACGTACTTCAGGATGAAATCCTGACCAAGCTATTTCCACCTAAATTACCAACTTGGAGTGACAAAGCTACCAGTGTTAGACCCCTGTGCCTCGGAAATCACTCACGTTAACCGGTTGGTCTTGTGTCTGACTTCTGACCTGCCCTTTCGATCTGCCGTGTTTCCGATGTCGCAGATCGCTGCGTTTCCAGACCTCATTTTATTTCATACTAGCGAGCCTTCGTTTTGATACCATGCATTTCATAGTCAAGAGTAATGATAACTTCTTGATATGTATTCGGTCTCTTTGCTCTATAGGCGGCTAGGCCATAGAACATGTGATTCAAGGACAACAGACTGTTGATGGACAAATGTCATAAAAGAAAATTAATTACTTTAGTTGAAATAATGACAGTGACCATCTCTTGCATTTTTCTAATTTATTATTTTGAGTTAAATCGCATGATTATCGTAGCTACGCTTTATTATTGCATGCGCTCGTGCACTGCATTAGTCCAGTAAAGATTGGTGTACCGGATAACACCTTGAGTGCGCTTTCCTGACAAAACCACATTGATGCTTGGTGATCCGGTTTTATGGAGATGATCATGAAGATGATCCTGTTTTCCTTCTAATTCGACATCAGAAGTGTGGATGTAACTTCTTGCCCACCTATTTATGAAAACGACCTTTCTACCAATGGTGATGCGTAATATTATTTTGATGGTATTTGTTGCTGCAACTATCTGTGAGTACTTTTGACTTTATTATGGAGACCAGAGGATAATTGCCTTAAGTAAGTCCTGATAAATTATTTCTTTGCGAAAAATAAATTTGTCCTGAGGTCTTGTTATTTGCGTTGCCATGACAACCGACCTGTTGTCAAAGTATATTGACTAGTAATTTACCCATCAGGCATAGCTTGGAAAAGAAATTATTTTAAAATCAAAAGGCTTTAGTATTGTTTCAAAGAGTATGCTAGAGCAAAGATTTTCTAATCAGATACCATTTATGATATCAGTCATAGAACTTTTGACATTGGATTTGATGAAATAACGAAACAGAGTAAATTACTTTCTTAGTTTTGAACGCCTGTGTTTGCGAATTGCTATTTGCGTTGGATTGTACTGACATTTCACTCTTTGGTAACACTGGTTAAGTGCTACGCGTTAGCGCTGGTTAAGTGCTCTGGGTCTATTGCTGGTTAAGCATAGTGAAGCACTGGTTAAGTGCTGAGTGTTGAGTCAGGAACTTACCAACTGAATTTGAATGTGCGTTTTCTTGCTTGATGTTCTTTTGTTTCGTTATTTTTGATTTGATTTCATTTGTTATTTTGCACTGGTTAAGTGCAACAGCTTTACTTTACTTCCAAATTTTATTATGGTGACCTTTGCTCTATCATTTATTTCCTTTTGGCGTCAGAATAGCCGAGCGGAAGAAGCGTCAGTTTGTAGATCCTTTCTAAGTTCAGATATTGCCTCACACAGGAGTGTGAGAGGTCAGGATGGTCGTGTCGCAGATCGCTGCGTTTCCAGACCTCATTTTATTTCATACTAGCGAGCCTTCGTTTTGATACCATGCATTTCATAGTCAAGAGTAATGATAACTTCTTGATATGTATTCGGTCTCTTTGCTCTATAGGCGGCTAGGCCATAGAACATGTGATTCAAGGACAACAGACTGTTGATGGACAAATGTCATAAAAGAAAATTAATTACTTTAGTTGAAATAATGACAGTGACCATCTCTTGCATTTTTCTAATTTATTATTTTGAGTTAAATCGCATGATTATCGTAGCTACGCTTTATTATTGCATGCGCTCGTGCACTGCATTAGTCCAGTAAAGATTGGTGTACCGGATAACACCTTGAGTGCGCTTTCCTGACAAAACCACATTGATGCTTGGTGATCCGGTTTTATGGAGATGATCATGAAGATGATCCTGTTTTCCTTCTAATTCGACATCGGGTTATGAATGAAATAATAGTGAGTGCACCTGTATTTGTCACACACATTTGTGTACTTATAATATATCCTGCGTATACATTGAGACTGGTTGACGTAGCTGGAATACCGCTAGGATGATATGAGAGTTTGCAATGAATGAAAAATACCTAATATCTTAGAACTTTAGTAGCAAATTTATACGAAATTGCTATGAGATAAGTAGCAAAGAATCATCCATTATAATACAAGCCTCACCCAATCTCACGACCCTTAGTGAGTTTAGGTGAGGTTTTAGAGGGGTGTCTCGGCAAATATCACGTATTTTTTCCACCAGCTTTAGTAGACTGCTTGCATGTTTGATAAATTAATTAAATGAAACATAATGTGCATTAATGTATTTTATTTAAGAAATTGTGTTAAAAACTTCTATAAACGTTGAATTCTTAAACAATGTCCTAATTGTTTTTTAAAGCGTTCATATAAGATATATTTAATTCAATAAATCCAACGCTATCACGCACAGATTTACTAATTTATATTCAAAATTCGTATCCTGAATAATATTACGTGAGATTAGGTAAGGCGGTCGAACAAAATCTCACAATATCTCAACAAACATCGTCAAAATTGTCTCACGTAAATAATGGATGTCCTTCAATAGATTTCTTGATACAAACTCGTAACAGCACATAGCCATGACTCGCGAGTAAAACCAACTTTCGCTACGAGTCTCGTAGTATTATTCTATTTCTACGAATTTCGTAACAAGTATCTTTTTCTCAGAATCTCGTAGCAAAAATCTATTGCTACGAATCTCGTAGCAACAATCTATTGCTACGAAAGTCGTAGCTAGAATCTTTTGCTACGAATGTCGTAGCAAGAATCTATTTCTTAAGCCGCGTACAGATTGCTGTAACGTAACATGCAATGTATCACGCAATGAAAGAAATTGCCGTCCACACTGTCGCAATGTATCATGCAATGATGCATTAACACTAGCTATGTGTCGCCACATGTTGAGACTCATCTGAATGGGACGTATCAGAAATCACACAGTGTGGACGCCTCGCGCGCACGAACCGAGCACACTACCCCCTAGGCGGGCAAGCGACCTGTATCAGGTTGCTTTTTCAATACCCTCAACTGGCAAGCGGCCAGATACTGGTCGCGTACGTAGCGCGTACGGTTGTCGGTCAACCTTGTGGTATATTTGCCGTTTTTATAAAGTTAAAAGAGTATCTATCCTTTTTTGACCTGTATGGTTGGTACGAAAAAAGACAAGGATGATAATATTCTAAGCTTCAGTTGCCATCGCCCAAAAAATTGTATCGAAATTTTGCTGCCAACGAGTCACTGTCAGTAAGCGTTTGCGCGTGCCTTATGGACGTAAGGAGTGCTCGAAAAAACTTAATTTGTGACCTTATTTGTATTGGAAAAGTATATATTTTTATGTAGATTTATTAGTAAACTTCATGTTTTATAGAAAGGTTTAAAATAATAGGAAATAAAGGAACAGATTATACCTACTCTGTACTAAAATACTTGCGACGACCTTGTTTTCAAGTAGCTCTTTATAAAATCTAATAAACATTGAACTAAATACTTCTCATAGCTGAGTCTTTGTGTGGGATTAGTATTTGAACCGATCTTTTAAACAAAACCAAAACACAAGGCACTTGACCTAAACACTTCTCAGAATTCAATAATAAACATGCGCAACCCGAGCGGGTCGGTCGGGTTGCGCGGCAGGTAGTTTTTAGAAGCTACTTGAGTGAAAAAAATGTATGAAAAAGTGTGATATTTTGATTGAATAATGTTTATAGGTGTATAATTATGTAATTAAAGTAGTAATGTTCTTAAAATCGTTAGATTTATTTTATTTTTACACTTATACTTGCGGGAAGCGGGAAAATTTGCTCTCCCTACATTCTAGCTTAGACTGACAATACAAATGGCAACGAAATAGAATAATGTTTTAAAATCTGATAGCTGCATTCAAGACCATTCCAATGATATAAAATTCTAGTAGTAGTTTCATACTAAGCCATATAGAAAAATTGATTTTAGTACCATCGCGCAGATTAGCGCGCAGATTAGCGCGCACATGCCTCACACATTAAATAGTGGAAAATGGCGGTCGCCAGCCTAGGGGCGCGCACGAACAGAGCATTTCAACTCGTGCGCGCAGCGATCCGCCATTTGTCGGTTTTTTCGCCGAACACAAAGGGGCGCGCAGGGTGCGCGGAGCGCCAGTGTGGACGGGTTGTTTACTCGAACGCGCGCGAACGTTAGAAAAATGGAACAAAACACAGCTACAGCAGAGCCGTTTATGTTACGTTTTTTTTTCACATGATTGATGATAATCATTGAAGCATCGACAGTCATCGTAGCCAGTAATAATTGTATAATAAATTCTCTCCGCGTGTTCTCGGCAGACTGAGCTATGTTCACCGCGCGCATGCCGGAAAAGATGCGAACACCTACGTGCTCAGTTCGCGCGCGCACTGCGTCCACACTTGTGAAATGCTCTTTTCATGTTACATTGCATATTACGTTACAGCACGCGGCTTACGAATGTCGTAGCAAGAATCAATTGCTAGGAATGTCGTAGCAAAGTTTATTTTGCTACGAATGTCGTAGCAAGAATTTATTGCTACGACTGTCGTAGCAAGAATCTATTTCTACGAATGTCGTAGCAAGAATCTATTGCTACGAAACTCACAGCAAAATAATATTGCTACGTATCTTGTGGTAGCGGTTATTATTTACTTGCGAACTGCTTCTTTTTTGAGTCTCTGTGAGGTGAAAAATGTCCTTACTTTTTTAAAGACACTTTAAATTAGAGTCACATAGGAGTAATCAATTCGTAGCATGAACAGCTAAAGCAACTTAAACGAGGGATTAGAAATAATAAATTTTTCAAATATCTCGTGTGGGTATTAATTAGGATCAGTTATCAAGCACCCATACAACAAGTTCTGCTTAGCTAGGGGCTGGTTGCTGTGTGAATTGTCCAACATTATTTATTTCTTTGTTTATTTATTTACGCAAGGTCAGGCCCAATAAGCTGAGTGGTACAGTGGTAGAAGAAAATAAAAGACCATCTACGGTGATCATACTACGCCTGCCTGTATCAATATAGCATATCAAAAATATATGTCAACAGATTGCGACATAAATATGGGCTCAAAGGTCGCACAGTGTTGACCCTAATAAAATAAGAGCAGAAAAGGAACAGATTTTTGTACACATATATTATTTAGGACATCCGCAACGCTTCAGGGTCAAGTAATTTAGAAATTCATTTATGGCTTGTGAATCAGAACTCTCATCAGAGTCCGATTGACGATAAAATCGAGATATAATCGTGAGTGATCTACACCAAGGAGTTAATTACACTATGACATAGAAGATTTCTCGCCCAAACCGTGTGACGTCGCAAAGTTCTAAATACGGTTTTGTCCGATTCCACGCCGCTGTCTTGTCGTGTCTCTGTAACACGTGTGGATTTTCCGTAATGAATAAATCCCCAAGTCGTTAATCGTACTCTGGTCTCTACGATGTGATCGTGACGTTTCCTTTTTCTATCACCTTTTTAGTCTCCTTTTTTATTTTCTAGGTTTGCGTACGTTCTTCGATCATGTGGATAGGGAACTACAGAAATTGAATACAAAAATTAAACATCACCATATATTCGTCATCATTATCTCAGATGAATTTTGACAAATAGGTTAAGAGTTGAAGTTTTAAGTTTTTAAAAGTTTGTTATTTTTATTTCGGACTTTTATGCAGACAAATCACTACATAGTATAAAACAAAGTCGCTTCCTCTGTCCTTATGTCCCTTTGAATGCTTAAATCTTTAAAACTACACAACGGATTTCGATGCGGTTTTTTTTATAGATAGAGAAAGGTTCAAGAGGAAGGTTTATATTCTTATAATAAAAACGTGCGAAGCCGGGGCGGGTCGCTAGTATAATATAATTCCAAAATTTAACAGTTTAGCCTCTAACATTACAGTTGTAGATAAATGTTTCGACTTCTATTTTCACCAAATCTTGATGAGTCTTTTCAGCCATTTTTAAAGGAAAAAATTCAAAACCTAAACAAAACTTCGTACAGACTTCTCAAAATTAATAGCCTAAATGTGACTCTGTTCATAAAAATTGATACTATTGAATGAACAAGCTACCATCTCTAGCTCTTTAATTGTCTCTTTGGCCCTATTATTTTCTAAATTGGGTCATCTCCTTTTATCCGAAACTTGGTTAATTTTGTACGAGAACTTCTAAAGTTAGTGTTACAGACATTATTCGAAATAAGATAACATTTAGAGTTGTCTTGTCGGAACTTAAAACTTGGAATGGGCACTTGGGAATTCGGTAAATGCATTATTAATAGTGATGTGAGTGAGCGATATAAAGTGATCGATGCTTTTTACGTAAACCAGTCATATGAAATTTTGATCTGCTCTTTCTTGTGGGAAAATACATGTTATTAAATCAGTTCAATTTTGAATAGTCAAATTGTTTCATTCAATTGTTCATTTATACCAAAAACGTACTTATACACGTCATTTCAAAATATTTTTAAAATCATTAAGAAAATTAAAGTTATTTTTCTTGACGAACTCTGTGGCGTGGTAGGAGGTTTCAAATTCAATTCCTGCCTTGGGACACTATTCTTATAATTTGCGGATATTTTTGTGTGGTGTTCTGGGTGATTTTGTAGGTAAAATGAAATTAATGTATCTACGTAATTATTGTACTATGTGTATATATCAATTATCTAGTATCTATATATATCAATTATCTAGTATCCATTACACAAGCTCTGCTTAGTTAGCAGCTAGATGATGCTATAAACCTAATTTTGGTCTAGCATTATAATAATATGTTTATTTCTAAAAAGAGATACAAATTAAGACATCTGAGACGTGTCTTATTATAAGGAACGTGATGGCTTTATCAATTTCGGGCTTACTCAAGCGTATAAAAAGACATTTTTTTTCATAAAAGATACGTTTTATTTAATTTCATAAGGTAATTATTTGAAAACCTTATATGTCAGTTTACAATAATTCTTATTCATTTAATTTTGCGACGCGTGACCCGAGAGCTGGTGAATATCTGGCTCAGCGCATCAGCATTGCCATACAGCGTGGTAATGCAGCCAGTGTCTTGGGGACGCTTCCGACTGGTATTGACATGGATCAATTGAGCTACCTTTAGACTGTTTGCAACCGTCTGCAGTTAGCTCAATGGTTTCAATTGTAAATACTAGTTGTAATTTTTTTATTCCTTTGCTTGTAATTTTCGTTGTTAATAAAGATTCTTATTTTAATTTTAAACTGGATTTCGCCCGCGACCTCGCACGCATATTTCCTAGCTAATAAATAATAGGTAGCCATGTGATAGGATCTATGTAATAATTTTTCATGTAAGAAATTATTTGAAACCTTTACGTGTCAGTTAATATATGCTTATCCATTTAACTTAGAACTAAATGTTGCCCGCGAACTGACACGCATATTTTTGACCAAATAAAATTAATAGGTAGCCCATGTATTTTGTTCGGCAGTTTAATCGTAAAAAGGTAATTTACAGAAAAAAATACGATAATGTTTAATTTTGCACATAATATATTTAGGTATTTATTTTTTCCTTTTTCTTTTCTTGTTATAATTTTTGAAGGACCCTTTTCCCAGCTCTAGTGCAACATTATTTGCTTATAACCTTGTTAATTTGGCTGTTTTACAAGTGTTCGGTCGCTAAGGCGCCTGTAATCCTTGAAAGATTCTACATCTTCGGAACTCTAAGATAATATCACTACCAAGCCTGTCTCGCTCACGAGCTGAAAGCTTCTTTAAATATCGTATCTGGGGTTTCCTTACTTATAATATCATAAACGGTAAAGTTTGTACGTAGATCATCATCATAATCAGCCTATATTAGTTCACTGCTGGACATAGGCCTCCCCTAATGAGCGCCATCGCACCCTGTCTTCAGCTTGCCGCATCTAGCATCTGCCAGCAGTAGTATGTAGATATACCTCTATTGTATGTAGATGCAAAACCAAAAAAATCTTTTGAAGAGACTAGCGTGAAAGTTTTTTTTTTTGTGTACATAAATTACGTACATAATTACGCACTTAGTTTAGGAAGAGATACGAAGTTGCTCTTGGTGGCCACCAAACTCTGTTTTCGTACCTCCGCCTAAAATAAACAAAATGAAACTAGTACAGATGTATTAAAAAAATGGTTATGTTAGGTATACTTACCAAACTTTACGTCTGAATTTTTGAAATTTCTTTGTTCAACGTAATTATATGATAAAATAAAGAGTGGCGCTAGTGTAAGTACCTTCTGTTTGCGCCTTAAGTGGAAATATAATATCTAGTAGGTACATTGATGAAAGAACCCTTTGAAATGCTTTGCACCCTTTTTTATTTCGACTTTTTATTGCGCTTCAAAACACTATCGCGGAATGAACTGTAAATTGAAAGGGTTTTCAAAGCCCTTTACCGTGCAATATGCTCGAATGCCGATCGCTTGTTTTATTTCAGGAATAGCTAACAAAAAATATTTGACACGAAAATTGGGGAACAATATCTTTGTTTACCATGGTTCTAAAAACAAAATTGAATGAAACAGAAAAAGTATGTAGAGGTTGATATAGATCAGTTGAGCTACCTCTAGATTGTTAACAACAGTCTTCATATATCTCTTGTATACAACTTTTAAGTTATTTCTAGTTTTTGATTGTTAGTTTCTATGTTGATACATATACTAGTAGGTAAACGTTTTTTCACAAAATAATTTTAGAGGTAAGTATATTTCAGAATTCGTTTCTTACATCGCTAGTTTCATCTTAAACTTTCTTATTAAACTTAAATTTCATCTTATTTATAAACAACTGTCCATAGTGACAAATTTTTATTAAGTTTATAATGTATATTTCTACCAATATCCTGTATTTTGGTACTCTAGGGTACCCTAGGTACTCTCTTAAAATTAAATAATAAAATTGTTTTTTTTTGTTCTAGTTTTCCTCATCAGGGGAATTTCAGGTAAAAAAAGGTTTTAGGTGGAATAACCCGAGTTTTACATTTATATATAAATACAAAATTGTTTACAGCACACAATTTTTTTTGTGTTTCTCTTATAACTTAACCTAAAATTTAAATAAAATCTAGGTTTAAGGTTGTGTACCTGCCTATTACACAAACATTTTTAACATTTCCCGGTTTCAAAAGTACGTAATAAACTTGATCCCAAAGGTCTAGACTTTCTTATAAAAGGAAATCCAGGTAAAGAAAAGAAAACTTGTCGTCCGGAAGACAATGGATGATCCCTTTCATTGTTACTCTCAAAGATTTGGTTTTCTTTACAATAGTTTTCTTTTATCAAAAATATAAAGGGGCAAACGGGCCAGATACCAGATACTGAAATCTTTTCCGAAAGCGGAAAAGTACAAAAGTGTACTTTAGGTATAAAAGTTTAATCTATACACCAGCCAAACTAAATGTGAAATATTTGTAAGCAAATCACGTCACCAAACACTGAAACTTGTTATACCTATCAGCGCAACCCAATTTGCCGATCTTCACTATCAATTTATTATAAAATAAAGACATTTTGGATCCAAGGAAACTGATGACAATGCAGAATTTAAATAAGGACTCGAATCCAAGGGGAGCAAAGAGACTGGTCTCTTTGCTCCCCTTGGATTCGAGTCCGTGGGGTACCGAGGCTCTCCGGGTTTTAATAAAATTATCTGAGCGTCTGGTCGATGCGACGCGTGACCCGAGAGCTGGTGAATATCTGGCTCAGCGCACCAGCATTGCCATACAGCGTGGTAATGCAGCCAGTGTCTTGGGGACGCTTCCGACTGGTATTGACATGGATCAATTGAGCTACCTTTAGACTGTTTGCAACCGTCTGCAGTTAGCTCAATGGTTTCAATTGTAAATACTAGTTGTAATTTTTATATTCCTTTGCTTGTAATTTTCGTTGTTAATAAAGTTTAAACAGTCTACACAGTATCTAGCCACAAGCAGAGCTTGTGTTATGGGTACTAGATGACTGATTTACTTAATACAATACATTGCATAGATAGATATATTATAGAGGTATTATCATAGAAAATACCCAGAACCGAGGCAAAAATAATAACTACGCGTCGCCCCGCGTTTATACACACTACACGCCGTTGCCGCTCCTTTTTTAAAAATTAAATGAACGTGCTATGTATTGGTTTCATCTTCACTTGTTCCACATGTGGACAAAAATCAATTTTGTATTTATAATTTGAAATAGATTTAACTTAATTGGTATAAAATTTGACTTGTTTAACTGTTGTAAGCCTTAATAAATAGTTATTGTTTCTAATTTATTTTCTAAACTATTTTTTTATCACCATCGGTTGCTCAACCTTCAATGATGTTCATTTTACTTGTAAATAAGCTTTAAATATCAGTAGAAAGACATCTATTTCAAAATCAAATCAAATCAAATCAAATAAGTTTATTTGTAACTTACAATGCATATTAATTATTAGTTAAAGGAAATTAAAGACTAATATGTTAGAAAACTTACAGCAATTTCGGTTTTAACCTTAGAATATAGTTACAAAAAGGTCCCAACTCAGCATTTGCAGGTTTTATAAATTTAAAACCGGCGCTGGTTTTCTGTTGTGACCTATGGGACCGAGTTATCACAAAAATAAATACAATAAAGCGAAGTGTTAACAATATTAAATTACAAGAATTAATAACTTAAACTAAATATCTAATTCTAGAATTCACTTATTATATAAACAATAAACATAAAATAAATTAAAAGAATAGTTTTGCACACTTACGTTAGATAGCACTCGTATTTAATATGACTTATGTACAAACTTTTGTTGTTTCGGAAGGATCTATAAATTTAGTAACCGTGCTAAAAACCTCGTTACCCCGAGAGCATAAATAAAACAGAATGGTTCTAGTTCGGATCGTTAAGATACTCAGTTGTTTACCAAATTACACCATCAATGTAACGACCTTAGCATAAATGAAGGAAAACCCAATAGTTTTGATGGATTGGACGTTTTATTTGGACAAACTGTCGTTCGGTAGAAATAAGTGAAAAAAGAATAGGTATTTTTTGTACAGTCATATAGTCTGCTTTTAATTAGAAAATTAATGGTCATGAACTGCTTAATACAAACTCTGCGTTCCGGGTAACAGTTGCGGGTTTGTTTCCCGCCTCGGGAAAAATATTTACGCAATCTGCGTATTTGTTCTGGGTGGTGTCTATATGTAATGTATTACATATATTAGTTACCTAGTTACCCATGACACAAGCTCTACTTAGCTAATGCTGTTTAAATTGTGTTATTTAAAATAACCTTTATGATGGTAGAGCATAATGATGTTTGAAAATAATTTTCCGATTCTAAAATCAAATTCCTTGTTCCAGAAAAATGCTGCACAGCAAAACGCATCCCCGAACAGCATAATCACATGATAACCAACCCCGAGGAAAGATGGACGACGGACATCCAAACAGAATTCATAATAGAAAGCACGAGAAGCGAAAAAGACTACAATTTCACCAACGTCTTCTACCAAATAGTGCTAGAAAAAAACATCACGAACTGCCAAAATGTCACAAACTTGCCAGAATGTGATACGAACTACGATGGTGTAGAAATAAGTGTAGTGATAGTGCTTTTTTTGTTGATAGTGACTACTGTGATAGGTAATACGTTGATAATATCTGCGGTGGTGACAACGAAAAGGTTAAGGACGGTGACTAATTGTTTTGTGACGAGTTTGGCGGCGGCTGATTTACTGGTGGGCATATTTGTTATGCCGCCGGCGATCGCTGTACATATTACTGGTGAGTTAATTAATAATTCCAAAAAGAGATAAAAAGTACTCGGCGTGTTTAAAAGCACTGTTCAAAGACTTTAAGTTTACGATTTTATCTCTAAAGAAAATCAAAATATTTTTAAAAAGATCTTTCATTTTTCGGTTTATTTTCAACTAGATGCTCAGATATATATTTTTAAACTTTTAGATTCTCGGTACATTGATTGTATGAATATTTTCAAACGAATAACTAGCCACAAATAATCCGAAAATGCTTTTCTTGAGGTAAATCTAAATTCATAACAACATGGTATCACCATTCTCGTTCAACCTTCAAGGGTATAAACTCTCAAGAACCCTCCAAAAAGACTTGACCCATCCGCGTCCGTTCACATTTCGTCCCTGTTATGTACGGTCTGAGAAACATGATCATTTTGTCTAACCAAGAAATTTAGCATAGGATTTTATTAAAAATATTTTGGTTATTTTTTTTGCTTATACTATGGACTCAACCTGATATAGGTATTGACCTACCCCAGGGGTAGACCTAATATCAGGTTGAGACCTACCTTTGGTTCACCTAATTATAAATGTATTTATTTTATTCATTAGATTGATGAACCTTAAAGGTCTCCACACACTGAAGCCGGAGGCGGAGCGGAAGCGAAGGCGTGCGAGTTTTATTCTATTAAATCATATGAAAGCCTACACACACACCGCAGGCGGTGGTGGCGCGATGCAATAGGAAAAACCGGCACACCTTCGCTTCCGCTCCGCCACCGGCTTCAGTGTGTGGAGGCTTTAAGGGGGGTATTGACCCAATGTATTCATTATATTAACCAATTTTATTAATATAGTAATGAATATAAACCATAATAGACAGGCAGTTGTTAAGTCTTAGTAGTAGGTTTTCGTTTTACCCTTTGGGTACGGAACCATAAAAAGTCAGAACCTGATTGGGATAGAACTGCCAGGATACTTTAATTAAATGCAAATTCTTGGGTTTGTTTTTATTGTCCCTGTAAAAGTTGGGCTGGATTCTTGTTTTACGGATAAATTTAATATTTTGCGGGATTTTATTTATTAGAAAAATTTTGGAATATCATAAAAACAGACATCCGACAGAGAACCAAAGTTATCGACATAGCTCAAAGAATTAGCAAGCTGAAGTGGCAATGGGCCGGCCATATCTCACGAAGAACCGACAACCGTTGGGGCAAACGTGTTCTTGAGTGGAGACCGCGACTCGGTAAACGTAGCGTAGGACGCCCTCCGGCCAGGTGGGATGACGATCTGCGGAAGACTGCTGGATGCGCCAAGCTGAAGACAGGGCGCTATGGCGCTTATTGGGGGAGGACTATGACCAGCAGTGGACTAATATAGGTTGATGATGATGATGATGATAAAAACAGAAGGTACTTCTGTGAACAGAAGAACGTACCATCTATTTTTCTGGATCTCCCAGTATTTTAGTTTCATGTTTAGGAAGTAGATCAGACCGCATGTCTTCGGGTGAATAAAATTTTGGCTGGCCTTAAAGGTGTCTAACCTGTGGTTCTTACTTTCAAATAACGTCATAAAGAACTCAGATGTGTCTAGAGTTTTGGATAAATAAAATACATAAATACTTCCGAACAGTCCACACAACATCATCTAGCCTCAAGCTAAGCAGACCATAGAATAACATTTTCATTTAAAAGTAAAGTATACCTGTCTATTTTTAGTAGTAGCACTCGGTAAATTTGATCGTATTTCGGAGCTTCACATAAAAGAATGGCGTCCTGTCCGCCTTCACCAAAATTCCCAAATCCTTTTTCTTCTTCATGAATGTCCCTTCATTTAAAAGAGCGTTCTGAATTCCTCCAGAACTGTCATCTTCATCCTTCATGTGTTCTCTGGTTACCAGTAAATCTGGTCTTAAGCACCTAGTTGAAGGATTTAGTGTACCAATTTAAACTTTAAATCCTCCTTCATACAGGCCACTATATTTTGGAATGCACTACTATAGTTGATTAGGAAAGCAGTATCCTTACCAATTTTGAAATTGGTCGTGTCATGGAGTTTTTCCTATCACAAAAGTGAATGTTGTTAGTATTTGATTTATACTTACGTCTCAAGTGATGAATAATGACAGATTTTAATTAAAAAACTCTAATAAAACTCTCAAAAAACGCGTTTTGAGACATGATTTAATCTGGACAGGATTGTTGTATTTGGGATGTCTCTGTTATAGAAGAGCAATAGGCAATTCCAAAGTTTTTTTATGTCGGTTTAAAAACAAAAAATAACAAACGAGGTGTTTAAAAATAATATAAACGAAACACTCACAAATCTACCTAGATCTGAAAAAACCGAGTGAACGAGATGCATTGCCAATTCGAGGCGGATTCCAAATCCTCTTCGATTTACGTTTCAGTTAGAATTGTTTACGTGTTCGCAATGCCAAGTGCCACGTTACATAACGGATACGTAGAATAGGATAGTCAAATATTTATTCTCGCATCTACGTAAGAACTAAAAATAAATGGCTATGCCAATGGGCATATACCTTATATGATATCGCTGGCAGCAACAGTTAAAAAGAATAAGCAGAGATAAAAAAAATGCATACGTAAGAACTGTAATTAGATTAAAATACATAAGTAACACTTAGCTTTTATTTGTTTTTATCAATCTAATTCTGACAGTTCTGAGATAAGGAAATTATTTAAGGCTTCAGTATATTAGAAGTAATCTATATATGTATATAAAAATCTATTCCTGTTTGTTAGTGTCGCTAAAACTCGAGAACGGCAGAACGGATTTATCTTATCTTTGTCTTGAAATGTTCGTGGAAGTCTAGGGAAGGTTTCAAAGGAGATAAAAATTCGAATAATTGCCGGGAAAACCCTAATTGAGGCAGTACGAAGTCTGCCGGGTCAGCTAGTAGTTAATATTCTTCGGATTTCACATTTTTCTAAAATCCAATCACCATTAAATAATTAGTGTAAATTGCTTAAAAGGAAGCATACACGCATACGCGTAAAAGTACGCTAGAACAGTTCCTATGTTTAATTGACTGTAAGTTGTAATAGTTGACTCGGTATAAATTTTTCTTCCGCGGAGAAAACGAGTTTCCTGAGTGACATTTTCATTCCATCTACGTAACTTTACTAAATAACAAAATATTCCGTAGTAATTTGACCAAAGAGCCCAACTACTTAACATAGTTTGACGGCGATCCAATAATTTATCACCCTTTGTACCCTTTGACAACTTACTGTTAATAATTTTACAGTAATAAGTTGTAACGTTCTCAAAAATTGTTTCCGTTTTGGTATATTGCCAGCCCATTTGATTACGAACCGAAGACGTTCTAAAGAGGTATTCATATTTCCATAAAAAAGCCAGATATAATAAAAAGTTTTGCACAATATTCGTTTAAAAAAGCCCCTTATAGAACTTGATTGATGATAGACCTGTCCTCTTATGATAACGATTGAATAGATGAGAAACTAGATGAAAGATTCGAAACACATTTTTCAGAATTCAAAAAAATGAGCCAAGTGTAAATGTGAACATGTACATTCAGTCAAAAAAGTATCGGGAATGGATGATTTGTTTATGGTTCCAAATTCAAATTTTTGTTTTTTTTGTTGTTGTTAGGTTGGCACAACTGTTTGCCATTTTGGCGCGGAGTTTGAGTTGCATCTGTAATTTATATTAAATACAGTGCTGTTTTTAGTTACATCATATCTAGTGTGTATTGCGAATTTCACAATGGACAAAAACATCGAACAAAGAGTTTGTCTTAAGTTTTGCATCGCCAATGGAATTTCGTGTTCGGAGTCACTGAAAATGTTACAGAAGGCTTTCGGTAAATCGACTTTATCAAAAACACGTGCTTATGAGTGGTACAAAGCGTTCAAAAGCGGTCGAGATGTGATGGAAGATTTGCCTCGCTCTGGTAGGCCATCAACGTCTGCAATTGAAGTTAACATCGCAAAAGTGAAGGAAACAGTGACTGAAAATCCTCATTCAACTTTGCGAGAGATAGCCGCCGAACTTTCTGTATCTTACGAGTCGATCCGTACCATTTTAAATAATCACTTGGGTATGAAACATGTTGCCGCTCGACTAGTCCCAAAAGACCTGAATTTTCTCCAAAAACTCAATCGCATGAGAGTCGCTGAGGACATGCTAGAACGAGTCAATTCCGACCCAACATTCATGAAACGCATTATTACTGGTGACGAGACGTGGGTTTATGAGTTTGACATGCAAACTAGTCAACAAGCTTCGGAGTGGCGCCTTCCAACTGAACCGAAACCGAAAAAACCACGCCAAAGTCGATCAAAAGTCAAAGTCATGTTGACTGTTTTCTTTGACTCTCGCGGTGTTGTGCACTCGGAATTCTTGCCGGAAGGTCAAACGGTAAATAAAGAATATTATTTGAGCGTTATGCGGCGTTTAAGAGAGCAAATTCGACGAAAAAGGCCAGATTTGTGGAAAGAAAATTCTTGGATTTTGCACCACGATAATGCGCCTTCGCACAAGGCCATCATTGTGACCGAATTTTTGACCAAACACTCAACAAATACCATCGAGCAACCACCATATTCACCAGATATGGCTCCGGCCGACTTCTTTCTTTTTCCTAAACTCAAATTACCACTTCGTGGCACCCGTTTTCAATCGGTACAAGACGTAAAGGAGAATTCGCAGCGAGAACTGAACTCAATTCCGGAAACAGCGTTTAAAAAATGTTTTGATGATTGGATAATTCGTTGGCGTAAGTGTATCGTTTCTGAAGGAGCATACTTTGAAGGTGATAAAATAAATTTGGATGAATAACAAACATTTTGTGTATTATTGATCTTTTCCCGGTACTTTCTTGACAGAGTAGTAGGTATTAAAAATATATGTTACACAATCGGCCAAGAGAAAATCACTTTTATATTCTGAAATGGCTTTTTGTGTACAGTTTGAGAGCGCCACATTTGGTTAAAACGCAAAAAAACACTAGAAAAATAGACAGGTAAAAATTTTCACCTTTGCATGCAAAGGCTATTTCATTGTGCTAATCTAGGAGTGATTCATAAATAAATAAATAATTCTGTACAATCCAAACAGTATCATCTAGGCCCAAGCTAAGCAGAACTGATTTTATTGGTACTGATAAACAATACATAACCTGTATGTTTAGTATAAGTATACATAAAAAACACGCAGGAACACCCAGAAAAAATATCTGCGGATCGTAAAAAGCGGGAATCGAACCCTGCAAACCGGCAACTTCCTGCGTCGCAGGCATGCCTTCGCCCGCCGTACCACATGGGTCGTCATTACTGTGTTATGTAAAAATATTTCATAACAGCCTTATATTCGTCTTTTTAACGCAAAGGAGCTTGTAGGTACTTAAATAAAATATTTCGAGGAAATCTCTGTGCCTAAGTAAATATGACAATTGGTTTTTAATTTCTTCTTAGGTAATTGTACTTGCCCTAAAGCGAATACGGAGATTCACATCTACTAACATTTTACACCTGTAAAATAATTACTCAAGAAAATATTTTTACTTCAAGTTTACTTTGCGCTTCAGACCCTATTCAAACGGACTGATCTGGCATTTTCAAGAGGCCTTTATACCAGATAAGCCCTAGGGCTTAAATTGAGTAATATTATAACCTACATCAAGCCTTCTTACCTTTTTTTATTAAAAGTTATCCTGTAGGCTTGGGAATAACACATTTTAACCAAACTCGAAAGTAAGAGGTTTTATATTAGTTTGTATCTATGTATTTCTATGTGTGTTAACTTCAGATAGTTTTTTTAAAAGGTTTGGACTTATTAGACGGAGGTTTTTTTCATTGCTGTATCTATCTGTAATCTTTTTTTGTAAGCGAAATAGATGTATAGATAAAAGTCGAACGATCACTCTATAAAATGTTTCGTAAGTAACCGAACCACAATGTACTCGGTTCTTTTTTCAATAGGTAGGTACTATAAACTGGACTGAATACTGTGTACGGTGTGTTTTTCATTGAAGAACGCAATTATTTTCGACAGGTTGCAACAATAAACATCAGAACATAAAATCAGTTTTATATATATTCAATTTTGCATTAAGTATACCTTATATTTTCAACTAGCGACCCGCCATATAAACCTTCCTTCCTCTTGAATCAC
Organism: Eupithecia centaureata; assembly: GCA_944547425.1. Taxonomy (NCBI): domain Eukaryota; kingdom Metazoa; phylum Arthropoda; class Insecta; order Lepidoptera; family Geometridae; genus Eupithecia; species Eupithecia centaureata. Next base: position 3,485,677 of record OX155696.1, read on the forward strand.
TCTATCTATAAAAAACCGTTTCAAATCCCATCGTACGATACTTGCCTCATTCTATTGAACCTTTTTGAAACTTACCTACTCGATTGACTAATGACCTTTGAGTTTTTGTTGTTCAGGTTAGTTAAGTAACTTTGTAAGAAGTTAATGTAAGCTCGATTTCATTTGTAATGGGGGCATTAAGTTCGCATTACGAGAAATTGACTTTTTGTTAGTTATTGTTTGGCTTGAGCTTACCGTTTGAGATAAAACTCGAAGATGTTTTACTCAACTATCAACAAAAGAGGGTTATATTATAACTTATAAAGCTGACTTGGCACTCTATAATATAGTACAAGTATGTTTGTATGTAAGTAGCCGATTTTTAATTTCCGTTTTTTTTTTCTAAAGGGAAGAATCCTCAAAATAAGTCGATTATAGACTGTCTCAAATAAAATATTTAACAAAAAAAAAACATACAGCTGAAAAAGGAATCTCGTGATGTTTTGAAGTTATAAAAAGACATGAATAATGACTTTTTGTCCTGCAATACTTAACACTAAAAGAAATAGCTCAAATTTGATGACAAAGTTTGGATTGATTCATAAATTTAAGCATGGATGGATGTTTTTACTTCGTCACGCTTATACTACGGACTACGAACTTTTAAACCCGTAAAAGATTTCCCATTGAATAGAAGTAACCTTTCACCACAAAAGAATAGGGACTTTTTTGCTTGACTGAGTATGTAATGTAAGAAATTTAGGTTCTATCTAGTAATATTCTTTTTATTTGTGTTTCTTGTATCTTCATATTATTTGTAACACGTGGTGATAATAATTTGGATTTTGAAAATGATGTGATGTGAATGAAATTAATTGTTTTTTTTTTGTGTTTTTCGATATTTCGGCACAGTTTCAAGTGCCATGATCACGAAAGAACAAAATCCCGTGTTAAATGACTTTGGTGTTCGAAACCATAAAGTTTTAAAATTTAATAATTATTTAGTCTATTCTTTCTTCAGTACAAACGAGAAATAAATAAAAAATACTTCTATTCACAGGTAAATGGGAACTCGGCTGGATCCTCTGCGATATCTGGATAAGTCTGGATATCCTGCTTTGCACAGCATCTATCCTCTCGCTCTGTGCCATCAGCGTAGACCGATACCTGGCGGTGACGAGACCTCTCACTTACTCCAGAAGGAGAAGGTCTAAGAAGCTCGCTCTAACTATGATCTTCTTCGTTTGGATATCTGCTGGAGCTATCACTTGCCCGCCCATGTTCGGATGGTAAGTAAAAGATCATAGATAAATAAATAATGCTGGACAAACCACACAGCACCATCTAGCCCCAAAGTTATCTATTCAAAGCTTGTGTTATGGATAATAGATAACTGATATATTTGATACATTATAGATATAGTAAGACATTTTTTTATACATAGAAAACACCCAGACCAACGGAACAAATTTCTGGAGATCGTACACAAATTTGTTCCGAGGCGAGAATCGAACCCGCAACCTCCTGCGTCGCAGGCGGACCTTCGCCCACCGCGCCACATCGGTCGTCTGATGCACCTAGAGTCTCTTTCAGTGGATCTCGGTCTAAACTTAAACGTTTTATTATATCAATCTCTATTAACAACAAAAACTACAAGGTTTAACAAATTAAAACTAGTAGAAACAATTGAGCTAATAAGGAAGTTTCCAATTTTTCAAAAATAAAAACTACTTACATGAATTGAAGGGCATATAAATTACAATATATATGGTGAAAGAATTATTTAAAAAACTTGAAAAATGACAAAGTTATTCCAATTTTACTGAACCCCAAACGTATTTTGAAATAAGTGCGAGGCATTTCGCCTGTGACGTCACAATTCCCGGCGAGTCAACGGTACAGTAGGGGCGGAAAGCGTTTTTCGGCTGTTTCGTCGTTTGTCGCTCACAGTAAGTAAGTAGGTACATGGAACGCGGTATGTAGTGTGAGTGTTTATATAAAGTATTAAGTAACCTTATTAATATCTTAATATCTTACTATTAGAATAAATGGGAAAGTCTGTGTGAATGTTCTTATCGATAATCTCCGTAACTACTTAAGTTATTTAGATGAAATTTGGTATGTAAATCGATTGGGACTTAAAATAACATATAGGATAGTAAAATTTAGAAAAAATAATCTCTGAAGGGGTTAAATGGGGTGGTAAAGTTTGTATGGAAAATAATTATTCCTTGGTTCGATTCTCTCAAAACTCGGTACAATTTATCTCTGGAATGAATAATTTAACACGTATTTTTTATTTTTACTCAATAACAATAACTAGGGGGTGTGCAATAACTTTCTGGAATTTGTATGACAAAAATCTCTGGTTCGTGGGCGAAGCCGCGGGGCGCATCTAGTGTTTATTTTATTTGAAAGAGATTTCTTTCTTTTAATAACTTTCCACCAATCTTATTTTTTAGGCACCATAAAATAATGTTTATCGGGTGCACTAATAGTTGTAGGTACTTGTGCACTTGGGCACGACACAATATTATATACTGTAGTGTAGCATCAACTTGCACGGTTTCCATAATGATTCTATGCGACGTCACTAGAAAGTCCTATATATGAAGATGACGTAGAATTTAAAGACAGAAGACAGAAGTGAGAACAGCTATTATATTTCCATACCTACTGCAATACTGAATTTATATTTCTATTAGTCCACTATTTTTTTTTTCACTTGTTCGTTTCCAAAGACTTAATCTATACTTAATCCATTCCAAACATTGAATGAATAATCGTCGGACATGTTCGGCCTTTTATATCTCCAATAGGTACCTCGTAACATTACAAACCTTAGTTGAAAATCGACAAATTTCTAGAGAAATAACTCTGTCCCTTTCATTCAAACGCCAGCCACACCGTCAGCTGTCCTTGTCTAATGTTTCCACGATTTTCCGAAAGGTAAATCTGTCTCTGTCATTCCCATTGTCTCTTTCTTTCTTTTCGATTTGATCGAGAACCTTGATATGATATACTTCAAAGTCATGAACATTAATAAGCAGTGATCGGAATTACAAGAGCATATTTTCCTAAAGTTACATATTTACATCAAAATCATAATGTTGGGATTTTAGAGGACTAGTGAAGAGGATTTATTGATATCATTATACAGACTTAGAGATTGTTCTATAGGCTTCCAGAAGTTTCTACTATGTTCTCGAATGATCTTCGTCACATATAAACCAACTCAACACACTCGGTAAGGTACTCACACATGCACACAACACACACACAACTCAAAACACTCACATGCACAAAACACAAACACACACATATACTTATACACACACGCCACAAACACACAGGCGCACACTTATCTAAACAATCAAATGCTAACAAACTTTTGCAAACAATATTAAATGTTTTAATTTAATCTTTCAAATACGCACCTTCCAATATTATTGTAACTGTATATTACGGAAGAGCGGAACCCTCTAACACACATAGGTATCTCTTTATTTAAATAGGGTTCCAAACCCAAGCTATGTTAATTAGTTTACGTTTACTGTAATAGATAATTTGTACTTGTTCCAGAACTTTCCAGAGCTTTCTGCACATTCCCGAAAGCTCTAGTATGTTCGACTGTACACAAAATAAACCTTATTTACACAAAAGTAGGTAGGTACATATATTGTTTTCTATCAACTATAAGATAATCTATTAGATAGTTGCGATAAACGTGTTCTTGGGTGGAGACCGCGACTGGGCAAACGTAGTGTAGGACACCCTCCGGCCAGGTAGGATAACGATCTATGGCCAGTATATAAAGATAACCTATGGCCTATTTTTGTTGGAGACAAGTACCAACACTATTCTATGATTATAACTGAAAACGACGAACGATTTTGAACTCTAAAACCTGATAATCAGACCTTCAAAAAAATACTAGCAATCTTAAAACTATGTAGATGTTGTCGTGCACAGATTCTACAACGATAATATCCATTCGGTCTTGATTTAGCCAAAAGCAACAACCGTCTGAGGTGACCGCGCATCGATTACTACTCGACTCGAGCGTCTCGCGGAAGTTGTGACGTCATGACGTTGTTGAGCGGCCGCGCGCCGAGAACTTTTAAACCGGACGGGAAAAGTATCATAACTTCGTCATTTATGAAGATAATTGAAAAAAAATGTCACTGAGCTTTATTGCAAGTATAGTATTATTTTTCTACATTTAAATTAAAAATTTGGAAACTTCCTTATTGCAGAAGGTTGCAAAGATTCTAAAAGTAGCTCAACTAATTCATATGAATACCAGTCGAAAGCGTTCCTAAAAGATAAGGTACATTGCCACGCGCTGTATGGCAATGCTGATGCGCTGCGTCAGATACTCACCAGCTCTCGGGTCACGCGTCACGTCGACCAGACGCTGAGATATTTTTTTAATTATCAGAGCGTCTTATATTCATTTATTTTATTAATTTTGCTTAGTCAAGTAGAGAGGTAGGAGCGAGTTGAAACAATTAATTTAACTGGGCATAAACAAGTGGTACAGAAAAGCGTTGCGTAGCCTCATATTTCAAAAATGTTTTACATTCGAACATGCCAAACGGAAAATAGGTATTCAATTTAAAATCTACGTTCTAGATTAGTAGTAGGTAGTTTGTAAAAGCTAATAATAAAGATATTCTTATTCTTAAACTAAAGACCCGCCCCGGCTTCGCACGGCTTTATTATACGTATAAACTCTTGAATCACTCTATCTAAAAACATATCAAAATCCGTTGCGTAGTTTTAAAGATTTAAGCATTCAAAGGGGCATAGGAATATAGGGACATAGGGACAGAAAAAGCGACTTTGTTTTATACTATGTAGTGATTATAATGATCAAAGATTAGTCGTGTATTTTATACGTTCTTAGATTTATTCCGATCGAATTCAAGGACGCAAGAATCCGCCCGAAAACAATTTGTGAAACAATAACTCAATCAGACGAGGAAATTCATCCTCTAATAAATCCTGCTCAACTTAATATATGGCTAGGGAATTTAACCTTGGAAGGCAAAATGTAAACAGCCAATACTGCTTTTGTATCGTAAGGTCAGTAGGCGTGTAGGTACACGATGAAAGGGAAGAGATAAATAAGGGTTGAACAAACAGGAAATGTACCTACTCATAGTTAGCTATTTTTGAAAATAATTTTGTTCCCAATTTCAAAAATCATCACAATATTATTATGTCCTGTCCAGATTTAAAGCAGTTTTTTTATTTCTTAATATTATTCTTAGCACTCCATTAGCTTAATATAGTTTCTGTAGGTGTGTAATTTACGTAATATAAAATACGTAAAAATGTAAAACGTTTGTTTGAGCACTTTTTGGTCTAAGCTAGGTTTAGACGAAGCCAGCGCTGGCTTACTATTGACCTCGTATAAACAGTTTTTCAAGACAAGCCAGCGCTAGCTGCCAGCATTAGCAGAGAACATCTGTGTTTTTTGCTTCGTCTAAAACACGCTTTATTTGTAACACGCAAACAACACAAAGCTATAGTCATCTTAAAGATCTATAAAACTTAAGATCTCGTAAAAAATAAAAGGAATGATCTAGAAACCTTTGTCATAAATACATCTTGTTTTTTACGTTTGTCTGTTTTCGACCAGGAATCGTATTATTTCCTATCATTTGCAAAGAAATGGTAATCGAGCATTTCGTAAGCTAAAACGTGAGCTAGTTGTCATGAAGCTGTCATGAAAATAGATCTGTACTGGGATTGTTTTGAATTAGGATGAATCAGAAACATTGATAGCTTCCGTTTACCCATTTATGTAAGAATCACGTGTTTTAACAAATGGATACAAAAACACACACACTGCACAGCGCTGCAGCGTTTACTCAACCAAACATACACAGTTCCAAAGTGCCTATGAATTAGTTTAATTAGTCTCCACACTGTTATGGGTACTAGACAACATATGTATATCACTACATAGTATAAAACAAAGTCGCTTTCTCTGTCCCTATTTCCCTATGTCTTCTTTGTATGCTTAAATCTTTAAAACTATGCAACGGATTTTGATGCGGTTTTTTTTTATAGATTGAGTGATTCAAGAGGAAGGTTTATACGTATAATAAAACCGTGCGAAGCTGGGCGGGTTGCTAGTATTTAATACAATATACTAGTACACAGATAGATATTTTTTAATATACATCAACACCCCAGACCACCGGAACAAATTTGTCAATTTTCGGACACATATTTGTTCCGAGGTGGGAATCGAACCCGCAACCTCATGCGTCGCAGGCGGATCTTCGCCCGCCGCGCCCTATCAGTCGTCGTAATAACTTTACATGTGTAGGTACTAATTCTCCTGTCCTTTCTAGGTACGAACCTGACCACAATCAAGGCGGCAATTGCCGCTACAACCAGAATGCTGGCTACGTGGTGTTCTCTGCCATGGGTTCCTTCTTCCTTCCGATGGCGGTGATGGTCTACGTGTACGCCAGGATCTCTTGCGTGGTGGCCAGGAGGCATCAGCAGCTTGCTAGCAGCACCAAGTGTAGTAAGGTAAACTTATAATATAAAAATTTAACGAGGTTATAAAAAAAATTTAATGTTTGTTTGCCAAATTGGCACCAAGTGTAATAAGGTGGGCTTTTATTGTAATAATTTGGCGTGATTTAAAAAAAAGATTTTTTTTTGCATGCCAAATTGTTTTGGTGAAGTATGTGGCACTATTCTAATGTTTGAGTCGAATACGCGTTATTTTTATAACTCCACAACCGCTGCTCTGATCTTTTCCAAACTATTATAGGACCATATAAAAAGCACATTTCAAGGTGCCCTTAAAATCATCATAAAAATTGGTTCACCTTAATAAAATTTCAACTAAATAAAACATAAAAATAGTTTCATGGACACAAAAATATTATATTAGAAAGAAGAAGTAATTGTAGTTTTCACTGAAAAAATAATACATTTCAATATACATAGATAGATATTTTAATTAGTTAAGTTGAAGTTAAATAAAACAGTTATACTCAAACAAAAACTTTTTCAAATGAACTAAAACATAATATAATTAAAGTAGAAATTCACCAGTAACCTGAAAAAAAAAAATTATACAACTTTTTATTTGCCAGCTTGTATACAATTCTGCTCATACAATGCCTAAAGTGCCTTAACGGATCGCAATGAAAGCGAAATACAATTCAATTGAATATATAACTTTTCTCGATTTTAAAATTTTATTTTATACCATTTTTCAATATAAAATCCTCCCTCGAATATACGGGCGCTATTGCTCACTTTAATCCCCAGCGCCGATGCATTGTAGACAAGAAATTGAGTCTTCAAAACATTTTGTTGCTTACCTCTCGAAGAGTTTCTAAGATCGCGCATAATATTTTTTTTTAATTCTACGGAAGGTTTAGTTTATACTAGCGGCGCCTCCCCTATCACCCGCGTAATTTCCGTGGGAATTCCGTGATAAAATATAGCCTATGTGTTATTGCAGACTATAATCTATATCTGTGTCAAATTTCATCCATATCCGTTCAGTAGTTTTTGCGTGAAAGAGTAACAAACATCCATCCATCCATACATAGAAACTTTCGCGTTTATAATATTAGTAGGATTGGTTACCTATATTGTCACGAATTTTTGTTAAACAAATTTGTATTCAATACTGACTAAGTATTTCTAGATTTCTAGGTATTGTATAATATAACAATGTTCTTCAGCTTAATAAATGTTTCATAGGTTTTCTTAAATAAATATTCTAATAAGAACAGCCATTTTGAGACTACACTTATCGAAATGTTTCTTTACTCCTTATGAAGCACGCGGAATATATTTGGAATGCCAGCATTTGCAAATGACGCAAGGCGATATCTTATTAAAATTTTATTTTGCTGATAATAACTGTTTCGCTGATGACAGATAGGTAGACATTGCAACGGCAGACATAGATAAATTCTGTTCGTACCATTTTTGTTATGATTTTCATGTTGTTTTCCTTTTGCTTGTGTTGTCTTTCAGTAAGCAAAATCACGTTGATGTAAAATTCGAAGGTTTTTATTTCGTTAAACCAAACATATTTTTCATTAGAATAAGTTTATGACACTCTAGCATGGACACTAGCAGAGTTTAAAGCGAATTTCTTTTCAAACTAGTTTCATAAAAGTCGCAGCGCAAGAATGAAAGCAAAAAATAAAATCGGTTTGAAGCGTCGAAGCTATCACGGATTTCATTCGTTTGTTCTGTGAAAATCCATGTCTGCGGAAGATTAAAAGTAAGGACTAAAGCCATAGAAACATGAGACACAAAGCGTATGACCTTATATTGTTGATTTTTGTATGAATAAAGTCTATCAAAAAACTTTTTTACTTCAGCTAAACCTTTTAAATCTTCTGGACGATACTCTCGTAACCCTTTTAGCATTAGTAAAGTCGAGAACTTTTTTATGCATATTCGCCGATTTTTTTAGCCTTATTTGTCGCTTTTTGGCAAAGCTGACCAGCTAACGCGATGACCTATCGGGAAAACATTTTTCTTTATCATCATCAACCTATATCAGTGCACTGCTTCTTTATACTGAGGCAAAACGGTTAATATTACGAAAATCAATGTACACACACAGTTCGGATCGTTTGCATTATTTGTATTGTATTACCATATGCGGGCTAAACATCTAAGCCCATAGAATGTATAAATATATATATATAAACACAAAGCCAAGTCTCCGTAGCCGCAATCGGCCAGGAAGATTATTATATTATTATTATTGTATTACTAGTAATACAAATAAGGGGGCATCCAATAATTACGTGAGGTGTTCAAGGGGGGAGGGAGTCAAGCTAAATCTTTTTTAAGTTAAACTTTGTTGTTTGTTAAAAGTTTTTTTATTTTGACTACGGTAATACACACAATTTTTTAATACTTACTAGTCAAAAGTGATGTATCAATGTATGTTTTTGTATTTTTTTTATAATCCAACTTGTTCCCAGCCAATACACAAATTTTAAGTTGAGGGAAATCTTACGAAATCTCACCAGAGAGGCGGCAAAAAATCCTGAAAATGCCTCGCGTAATTTATGGACGCCCTCTAATCTTTTCTTCTCTAATAATCTTAAATAAAATAACTGAAAGGAATTATTTTATTCCTAGAGAGTATCTAATTAGATTGCAAAATAAACAATTTTAAAGTTAGGTACTTATATTATATTTTTGCTCTCTTCGAAAAAATAAGAAACAAGCTTCTCTCTTATGTTGATTTTGTGCTCTTTTATACTTTTATTTATACATGTCATAATGTTTTCAAATTAGTTTATTTTTTAAATTTGCGCCCATAACTCATGAATTCTTTTTATAATTTTCTGAGAGCGGCATGTAAATTGTATGTGCAAAAATAAAAAAAAACAAAACATTTTTACATTATGAACCATAAATAAAAATTAAACATTTTCTTACAAAGCTTAAAAGCAAAAAAGGTTACCCGATAAAAAGAGTTTGGAACCAAAAGTGTCTACAAAAAGAAAAGTCTGTCGACCGAGAAACTAATACTCTGAACTCTGAGATATTACTTTCCTTGTAGATCAAGAGGAAACTGTGATAAAAATAACTTACTTCATACACGCTTTATAGCTTGATACGAGTTTATATACGTTCTTCATAATTTGACTTGAGAGTCAGGTTTTTGTATCCTATAGATTCTCTTTTATATCTTAATTCGTTTCTGCCTCCAGCTTCTTAATACGCGTTGCTTCTAGGGAAACAATTGATAGTAGTTTGTTTTACAAGGAACTAAACCATACCATTATTAACGAGGTTGTAATACTCCCGAGTGCAGCAATGATATGATAGAGACGTTGGTGGAATTGGTGGTTTTGGTCCGAGTGATATAACTATTTAACACTATATTTCTATTTAAATTATTAAATTACCTTCTACCGTAAAGAAAATAACCACTCCTGTTTTAAACATCCAATAATTACCAAGAAGGTATTTTCAGTTCCACTTACAAAAAATCATTTAAATAAAATGTATGTACCTCGACTAAAAATAAAAGAACAAATGTCTTGTACTGCCTGATGATTTCAGGCAAAAATTTAAAATAAAGAATAGTAATCCGTATTTTATAAATTGAATTTTACGCCCACTAAGCTACGCTAAATAAGTGAAATGATTATTTTTATCACATGCCAACTTATTTATGCCATAAAAACCTTTTTTAATTCCCGATGTAAACCTACTTTTATGAAAAATTACAGCTCAATCCATTATGTAAAAGTAAGAAACATCCATCCATCTATACCTTAGTCCATCCATCCATTCAAAGATTTAAATTATTAATATTGCACTGTACAATTTTTGAGACCATAACCATGTTTCTATCATCAAGATTTGTTCTGAATCACACAATTCACTTGCTCCATATGAAGATCAAAACTCCCAATTACTGGTTATTGGTAAACTTCCTGATTCTCCCGTAGTCTCTTCCTCTAAAGTCTGAACTTAACCTCGTTCCAATAAAATAAATGTACCTTGATCTATTTGTGCTCTCGGTAGCAATGAAGCGAGCTCTTTATCTGGTTGAAATTTTATAGGAAAGAGCGTCTGTAATGTTACTTTACTCGACTAAGCGATTTAAGGTTGTAAGACTGCATTTTCTGAATGTAGTCAGAACGAGGAATAAGATAACGTTAAGAATAATTCTGAACGATCTGGAAATCAAATCAAAATGAAACTGTAAAGAAAAGAGAAAGAAATTACTTCTTAATTTATTAATCTAATTAATTATAATAAATATTCGTTGTTAATAAAGACCTTAATATTTAAAAAAATATGTGAAAAATAAATCTTACAGCCTATTCTTCTAATGGAATTGATTCATCTACCATAGACGATAGCTTTTGAACTTGCTTATGATATTACTAACATCTTTAGGCAGCGTCATATGCATTTTACGGGATACAAAATAGCCTTAATGTCATTCCAGGTCTAGAATTACAACTTTACAAACATTTTATCATCTCACTAGGGGATCCTTTGTCCAGCTGTGGACTTATATAGGTTAATGATGATGATCAATCATTCTACCCGATCCATTCTGTAGCTTTGGTGTGAAGAGGTCACAAACATCTAAATATCCAAACTTTCACATAGTTTGAGTATGGTAATATTACCAGCTGTATATGATCACTCAATCCCCAATCTTGTTTCAGAAAGGCAAGCTATCCTGCATCAGAACAGAATCAGACTCCAGCTCTGACAAGCTGTCCCGCCAAAACACATCCAAACAACATCACCAGAGTGAATGCACACAGGATCACAAATGCCCCTGCTGTTTTAAAGCGGAGAAAAAGAGAAAGAAAAGTAAAGAACGAGACAAATTCTCTGACGTCACGTTCAAAGCAAACTATAAATATAAGAACACGACGAAACGAAGTCATTCTGTCAAAGACCATGAGAACAACCGGGTTTCTTCTTTACGAAGGGAGACGAAAACTGCTCAGACTTTGAGTTTGGTTGTCGGAGGCTTTGTAGCTTGCTGGTTACCATTCTTCTTGTATTATTTACTAACTCCGTTTATACCTAGTAATTATGTAAACTCTGTAGTTATGTATGTATTGACTTGGTTAGGCTGGTTCAATTCTGCTATCAATCCTTTTATTTATGCGTTTTATTCGCCTGATTTTAGAGTAGCATTTTGGAGGTTGACTATCAAAAAATGTAAAAAAACTAAGCGGTAGTTATGAAATGGAGTCGGTATTGACCAAATTATGCTGAATGAAGTTTGTTTGTAACTAAAATTATTTAATATTGATTCCCTTTGTTGTAAGTTTATCAAATCTTTATTCCGGAATAGCTATAAAAATGTCATTGTATTCTGGGGAATAAAGACAAAGCAAGCTATAACCAAAATATACCTGTAAATATGGGATCAGAGTAGCACGAAATTTAATTATTAAATTTCATTACAAATATGTACATAGTTACTAATTATATCGAAAAGTTATTATTTTCCTACCTATGGGACCTACTCCGTTATTTCGTCGTATCTAGCTTGAGCGATGATTTAATGAACTTATACTTTACGTGGTAAAATCTATGTCCGTCAGAGGAACAAAAACCTAATCGCAAAAAGATCTTCACTTGAGCACAATCTCACACAATGCTTAGTGACAGATTTTTTATTCAATACTCTTGATCTAGACATTCATGAATTATCTTTCACTAAAGTATAGAAGACACTCTTTATCTTGATGTAACCCGGCTGCCTTATTGTCTTAACTTGAAATCAATTTTCAGTTAATTTCAAATGTCAACCAGTGGTACAATAGAAGTCCAGGCTAGGTTTAAAATGTGAAAAATAGAATCGATCTCGATTATCAGTTGAGTTAGACAATAAGCCCCAGGTTGTAGTAAATGTGATCACTTGACAGATCATTCGTTAGTTCGCATTATATTTACGGAGTAGACGCCGTGTTTATTTTTGTTAATCGAACGCACACGTGTTGTTTACACATTTAATGTAAATACAGACAATGTTAATCTCATAGTCAATGTAATTTTAAATGAGGATTTGAATTGCTAATAAATAATTAACTATCATGCACTGACATTATCAAGGTCCTTGAATTCTTTGTTATTGTCAATGTCACCCTTATTATACATATGCTTACAGCCTATTAAATAGTTTGATGAATGTGCGCAGGTATTGCACGACCTCATTCTTTCTTCACCAATCCACCATCGGACCAGCAGACGCTCTGATAAATACCATCCGTACCATTCAAGATTCCACAATGCCAAACTAAAATATTCTGCATAACTTTCATAATAAGCACGGCGAGTGAGTTGAATGAGCTTCCTGCGTCTGTTTTCCCGCAAGACTACAATCTCAGAGCCTTCAAATCAAGAGTGAATAAGTTCCTTCTGGGAAATCGTGCTCCATCTTAGGCCACATCTTCACTTACGTGAGATAGTGGCCAAACATTCGACCAGTTTCAATAAAATAGTGGAGGTGATCATAACCGACATTAAACCTCATCTAGGCAAGCACCTAGTTAGCCCAAGAAGAGCTAAAAGACGAAAAATAATTCTACATCTCCCAATAATTATAGGATTATGAACGCCGCCTCTTCAGGGGTGAACACATAAAGTAACGAAAACAATAAGCATTTATAATCAGGCCGAAGTGGGCCGAAGTGCTACGAAAGCTCCTTGGGAAAATAGCAAAAAATAGGCCAATCCCTAACAACAACACTAAGAATGGTCCTAATCCTCATCCATAGACGGAGAAACCATCTCGATATCTAATAGACTATTACATCATAATTGCTGACTGTAAGATTCATGAGGAATTTTCTTCCGCGAAAACTGATAGCCAAGTGCTAATCAAACTCTAGCAAGAAGGGTTGCGTACTATTATCTACAAAAATATTATTATTATATGATGTAACTAAAAATGTATGCTTTTCAATCGCAATTTTTCTTTTATCTGTGCTATCAGACGTTGCGTCATACCAAATTTCAAGATTCTGAGATTTTGATTCCCTTGCGAGTGTCAAAAATAAGCAGCACAAATGGATGTATCTTTTGATAGCGTTGTCTTAGAAGTTTAATTTTTTCACAGCTCCAAAGAGAGTAGGCCTGAGTATTTGGTATGAATTTCAGCTTGATACCACGCGTTCCTGAGAAAAAGGGTTTTGATAGACAGACGGACATCAAAGTGATCCTATAAGGTTTCCCTTTTCCCTTTTGTTTTATGGGTCCCTAAAAACTTCCAAACAAGATATTAAAAAGATGATAAGATATAATGTCCCTTATAATACAGGCTTCCATTACTTCGATAACTGCCTTTCATCAAGGGATCCCTACGAACCTTAAACCTTAAAAAAAACAATGGCTCTCTGCCACCGCTACAATGAGTCGGTCAGTCGAGTTGGAGATATCACTCTCTCTTTTATAATGATGTATCTATTGTCTCTTGGTTTCAATTTATTTGTATAAACCTAAATTGTTATTGCGGATAAGTTCAACGAGCCAAATCAACAAAAACATAGATACAAAAGCCCATTTTGTCAGGTGAAATTGTAAATATAATACTAATTGTTATAGAAACCTCTTTTTAAATTCACTATTATAGTTATGTCAACCACTTCATTATGCGCCGGAATTCGTGTCCTTCATTCTAAGCCAGATGAAATGAAAACATTCTGAAGATGTTATTTTAAGTTTGAATCACACTTAACATTGGTAAGTACTACGGTAGGCGTATACTTATTCAACCGGGATAAAGATAAAGCCTCTTCCATTACATATGGAAGCAAAGCAAGGCGTATCTCAAACTCAGCGATATATAGAAGGGCTTCATTCAAAAAATACAGTTGCGACTGTGAGATCCGATTCCGAGTTGACGTTTGCGCGTTATAATAACACCAAAGTTTTTAAAAGCTTAAGTTCGGTTCGATGTATGTTACTAGTCATCTTTTAGGACGAATTTCTTATACTGTTCATAACGTCTCATCTAGCTTCCTCGTCATTATCATCATCAACCTATATTAGTCCATTACTGGAACATAGGCCTCCCCTAATGAGCGCCATCGCACCTTGTGTTCAGTTTGCCGCATCCAGCTCCTTCCTGCAATTGTAAGCACATTATCATCCCACCTGGCCAGAGCGCATCCAACACTACGTTTGCGCAATCGCGCTCGTGAGAGCGCTTAAGTGATTAGGAACACGTTTCAGCGGTTGTTTGTTTTACGCGAGGTATAGACGGCCCACTGCCACTTCAGCTTGCTAATTCCTTGAGTGATGTCGATAACTTTGGTTCTCTGTCATATGCATCATTGCGAATCCTATCCTTCAGATAAACTTCAAACAAAGCTCTTTCAATAACTTACCTAGTGAGTTCTTAGCACTGTATTTCATCAAAAGCAATCGCTGCTAAGGTGAAGTTGTAAGTTATTATAAATATCCACTCCATATGTTCTGAAAAACTTTGAAATTGCATACGAAGACGAAATCTAGTAAATAATTAGTAAATAAGGATTCATGTAGGTATTTTTTTTGCTCACAATCATTATTAAAATACATTTTAAGAATTATGAATACATTACTGTGTACCTAAAGCTTAGCTACCAAAATTATCAATTAATTGTAAAATAATTAATTTATTGTATACGTGTGTGGTCAATTAGGGCTACCAACTTTGTGATAAGTAAATTAAAATTTCACAACAAGATGAATTGTTTTTTTTAACCCTGAACAACTGACTGGAATTGATTTCCATCTCTACGTGAAATTAAGTTAACTAGGTTTTATGGAAAAGTAGATTGATTTTTTCAAAATAACAAGAAACAAATAAATAAATAATTCCGGACAATCCACACGTCATCATCTAGCCCCACGCTAAGCAGAGTTTGTGTTGGCTGCTGGGCACAGGGTACATCCTTGAGGAAAATGTTTGTATGATCTGAAATTATTTGTTTTGGGGTTATGGCTGTTTTTTAACGAATTTTTTGTTTTAAAGTATCTCCGTATATTATACGATATATCCGTATTTAGAACCCGTAAAAGTTCTGCTTAGCATGGGGCTAGATGATGTGGATTCTCCAGTAGGTATTATTTACTTAGTGTAAGACTCCGAGATTGTACCTACTCTATGACGACATGGATCAATTGAGCTACCTTTAGACTATTTGCAACCGTATGCAGTTAGCTCAATGGTTTCAATTAATAATAATAATAATAATTCAATATATTGGACTTTCTACACAGCACCATCTAGCCCCAAAGTAAGCTACTCAAAGCTTGTGTTATGGGTACTAGATAATTGATATATTTAATACATTATATACCTACATACATAGATAGATATTTTTTATTATACATATTAAACACCCAGACCAACGGAACAAATATTTGCAGATCGTACACAAATTTGTTCCGAGGCGGGAATCGAACCCGCAACCTCCTGCGTCGCAGGCGGACCTTCGCCCACCGCGCCACATCGGCATCGGTCGTGAAATTGTAATTATACTTGTAATTTTTTCTATTCCTTGATTGTAATTTTCGTTGACAATAAAAAGATTTACCTACTCTACCCACACAACACCAACACCCACAGGAAGTTCATTCCACTCTTTACCGGTAAGTAGGTACTTATAACAAAAGTAGGCCGGATATATTTTTTTCAGCACCGTGGTACTTTAAACAGGTCCTCGACACTTGGGTGCAAAAAAAGCGCACACTTTTGAACTTTCTTCACATATTCAAAAACAGTAAAAAACCACTCAATACCAATTTTTTTTTGTATAAATTAATAATTCTGGACAATCCACACAGCATCATCTAGCCTCAAGCTAGCCAGAGCTTGTGTTATAGGTACTGGGTGTACCTATAACACAAGCTCTGAAGCTCTGAAGCTCTGAGCAACAATGGGTTATGGGTACTTAAAATAGTATATTCCATAGATAGAATTTTTTTATGATACATAGATATCACCCAAAACCCTGTAACAAAAATTTGCATATCGTACAAACAAGGCGAGAATCGAACCCGCAACCTCCAGCGTGTAGGCAGACCTTCGCCCATCGCGCCACATCAGTCATCATTCATCACTATTTATACATAAATCAAAACCTATCCAGTAGACTAGTAGCAGGCGTTTATCGTCTAGGATAAATACACAAAACTATCATCACATCACCATACATTGCGTAAATTATTAAAGTTTAAATAATGAATTTCAAATGTGAATTTTGGAAACACGTTCTCCATCTTACGCTACATCTTAACTTTCTGAGTCAACCTGGGTGGGTCTCAAAACAAGAGTGAATAAATGTGTCTTCATGTCTTTTATACCTTTGTTATACATCGTCACTTTCGATGACAGTCAAAACCTGAAGTGATTTTCAAATTCACAAATTAATAATGAATATTAGGTATTAATTCGATTATAAAGATATTATGGATAACTCATAAAATAATGGACAGATCTTGATTACATTTAAATGGGACCACTCGAAAAAGCACTGGCTAACAAATAAAAAATCTTCGAAATCGGTTAACCTAGAAAATTTGGGATGACACACACAAGAAAAAAAAAAGTTTCTTCTTCTTTGAAGTCGATTTAAAAAGAAATGAGGTTCAAAGAAACACAAAAAAAGCCCTCTGGCCACGTGGTCCTACTGCCTTTGTCCTACCGATCGGACCACATGACATTTAGCTCTTTTAGTCAGTCTTTTAGTGCGCCATTTTGCTTCTCCCGTCTACGAATTTGATAAAAGTCTAATGGCACAAAATTTATCATCGCCATTGCCAACATGAAAATAATGTAAAAAACGATCCATCATTTTATTCATTCCAACCCCGAAAGGGCTAAAATCCACTTGTGATTTATAGACAACATTTTTAACAGATTTTTCGTGACATTTTCTCTTTATAATAAAACGATAAATTGCTACCTACTTAGCAAAAACTGCGAACTTGGATAAGAGCTCTTACGTATCTATGTAGGTACTAGCTAGCAAAGGTGTCTAGTGGCACATTAAATTAAACTTGAATGTCTCAGAAGCTAATTAACACTGTGAGATGACGGTAATCTCTCACCCAGATTTTTATATGAATATAAGAAATATAAATATAGATTTTTCCGACGTTTCAATATGGCTACTGAATGGAACGGGCTTAAATTTAATACAAGTAGTTCTACCCCTGGAATATCGGGTTAGGGTACATCTCGTCCGAATGAAAACTTGTCCGAGGACGAGATGTCCTCTTCAGTTTTAGATTGGGGTACAACTCGCCCGAGTCCCAAAACTGCTGATTTTAGATTCGGACCAGTTGCCCATATAGGCTATATGACAGCAGTCATCACGTGACCACGGCAAATTGTAAACCTCATTAAACATCGGGAAAAATAGGTAAATAAATGCGATAAGCGCCAGTTAAATACCTAGTAATAAAAATAGGCTGTATTTTAACCGTCATAGTGTCATGCATACAAAAAAGTAATCTCAGTAGTCACCTATCAATATTTATAACTCATCCCTTTATGCAACAAAATTGGATAAAAATGATAAAAGTTTATGCGAAATATAATTTTACGCAAGGGAAAATTACTTTCAATATGGAAACTGAATTTAGCTAGGTGAATGTTCTTTTGTTGTATGTATTTATTATTTTCTCGATAAAAGCTCGTTACAATCGATGAACCAAAAAGATTACTTGAGAATCATCTCAGTGAGCGAAAATGAGATGGCAAATTTATTCCAGATAGAGTAAGACATTTATTTACATCGCGTCCGCTATGCGAGTGTCTAGATAAGTCTAGATGGGTGGGCTGCTTCGATCAACTTTAAATTTAAAGAAGGTGGCTGGAGAGTTCAAATTCCGAAAACAGACATCCGCAGGGTTATTCAAAAATTTTTTATTATATGTGTATATAGAATTCCTCATTCTAATAATTTAAATATATTTCTCAATAAATTAGATAAAACTTTGACATACATTTCAAAATTAAATTATAATAACATAGTTTTAGCAGGTGATTTTAATATAAATATATTAATTTGCAATAGTTTGACTAGAGATTTTGTAAACTTATTATTAAGCTATAATTTAAGGTTAGCAATTAAGGAACCAACACGCCTGAAAAGTAACACCTGTATTGATAACTTTGCACACGATTATAAAAGGAAATGTAAGGCGGAAGTGTTTGAATTTGGGCTATCAGATCACACTGGTCAAATTATAAATATACCTGTGAAAAAAATATTTAAATTAAAGTTTTGGTACAAATATGTTATAGATTATAGTCAAGCAAATATTCAGAAATTCAAAAAGTGCTTGAAAGAATTATCTTTTGCTGAAATGTACAACTCAAATGACGCATCCATTGCATATTCTTATTTTATTAGCGAATTTAAACTTTTCTATGATCTTTGTTTCCCAAAAGAAAAAACTATGATAAAAATAATAAATAAACCTAAATGGATGTCACGCGGCATAAAACTATGTAGCAAACGGAAAAGACATTTATTTTGGAACCTTAGAATAAACCCTACTAACGAAAACAAACTAAAATATAATGAATATAATAAACGATTTAAAAAAATAATAACGCTCACACAAAAAGCACAAAATATACACAAAATAAATTCTTCAATCAACAAATCAAAGACATCATGGGAAATAATAAAAAAAACAAGCCACAATACACCAAAAGAATCCATATTAAAAATTAAAAATGACCATAATGAGTATGTTCCAGATGCTGCAGATATTGCAAATTTATTTAACAATTATTTTATTGACAAAGTTAAACCAGTTCCCGGCGCAGGCAGCAGAGTAACGGCTAATATACGTAATCGCATGGAATCAATGTTTATGGCGCCATGTCTGCCACATCATATAATCAGAATTATAAATAATCTTAAGAACACAAATAGTGTAGGATATGACGGAGTAACAACTAAAATAATAAAAGCCGTAAAGAAATATATTAGTGCTCACCTCTGTTACATAATCAATCTCAGCATAGAAACAGGTACATTTCCCCTAGATTTGAAATTGAGTATAGTAAAACCAGTATTTAAAAAGGAAGATAAAGAACGAATGGAGTTTTACAGACCAATCGCTCTCATATCCATATTCGCGAAAATTTTTGAAAAAAATTATTACAATGAAATTAATGACTATTTGGAAAAAAACAATATATTATGTAGTGAGCAAAAAGGTTTTCGTCGAAATAAAACGATTAATATGGCAATATACGATTTTTTCAAAAACGTTATCTGTCAAGTCGATAATAGAACTCCTGTTTGCACCATATTTTGTGATATGACGCAAGCCTTTGACTACGTAGATCACAATATTCTTTGCAGTAAATTAGAAGCATATGGGATTCGAGGAAATGTGTTAAATTTAATTACCTCATACCTAAGAGATCGTAAACAAGTAACAGAAATTACACGATTTAACTATAAGACCAAGTTTGATGTCACCTATAAATCAAATCAACGTGTAATTAAATATGGTGTTCCCCAAGGAAGCGTACTAGGACCGCTACTATTTATCGTATATATAAATGATCTTCCATTAATTATCAATAAAATAAATCAACATATGACATTATTTGCGGATGACAGCTCTATCACAATCAAATGTAATGACATTAAAAGTTATGAATCTGACATTAATCAATCTCTGACCTCCATTATTAATTGGCTTGACAACAATAACTTAAAAATTAACCTTAAAAAAACGACAATGATGCATTTTAATCAAACAAAAACAAAAAGTGACATTAAACTAGTAATTAAAAATAATAAAATAGAAAACACTAACTCCATAAGATTTCTAGGTTTACAAATAGATGACAAACTAAAGTGGAAAACTCATATTGAATTTATAACTAAAAGGATTAGTAGTTCGGCTTATGCGTTATTCAGACTATCCCTTACCCTCAATATTGACACTCTGATTGTAGCATATTACGGATTAGTTGAATCGATACTCAGATATGGAATAATTTTTTGGGGCAATTCAACGGATAAAGAAATTATTTTTAAAGCGCAAAAACGTTGTATGCGGGTTATGTTTAGAAAACACGTGACTGATAGCTGTAGACCTTTATTCATAAAGCACAGAATACTCACACTTCCGTCACTATACATAATCGAAGTGGCTCTATTTGTGAGGAGTAACCCCCACCTATTTCCGCGCATGTCAGACGAAACGCCAAGAAATAGACGTGGAGATCGGCTCTGTTTATCTACATGTAAAACTGCACTACTACATAAGAGCATAGTATCAATGGCACCGAAAATCTACAACAAAATACCAAAGAACTACCAGAAACTTAATGATTGTGAATTTAAAAATAAGTTAAAGAAATTGTTAACAGAAAAATGCTATTACAAAATTGACGACTTTCTAAATGATAAATTTTATTTTTTTTTGTTTTTGTATTTATATGTAATAGTTGTGTTTTAAGAAATATAGAATTATTATTTAAGTTACCTACTGACATAAAATATGTTGCATGCCATCTGACAAAATTTGTACACCGAAATCGGTAAAACATGTTGATACCAACATGCCTGAAAAATCTTATATTTACACATGTTTCTGCAAATAAATGATCTTTATCTTTATCTTTATCTTTATCTTCAGAAATTCCGTTTCAAAGTCAAAGTATGTGGAATCTGACACAGATTCGCGCGAAATTCAAATATTTCAGCGGTTTGTAAAAATTTAGCCATTCTACAAGGAATATAAATGGCGGAAAAGTAGTTTCCCGTAATAAGTGAAACATTTTCTATAATAGTTTCTATTTAGCGCTAATTTGGGAAAAATCCTCACCCTTACTAATATGATAAACGCGATAGTTTTTATGGATACTTTTGTTTAAATACGTATTCATGTTTGTTCCTCTTTCACGAAAAAAATACTAAATGGATCAGGCTGTCAATGTCTTTATTTCTTTAGGCTTACAAGTTACAAAATAAGCACCTAGACAAGTCAAATTCAATACTATAGGTACATAATTATCAAAATAATATAAGAAATAAAGTGATAATTGATTTTCAGTTCGCTTCAATCTTTTGTCCACTAGTGGAAGAAGCGAAATAGAAACCACTAGCACGTGTATAACTTATGTGTCTAATATACATGTTTGCCTTATAAATAATTACATACCTACTATTGTCGGTGTAGAACTGAGCATCATCTGGCCAAGCACTAACGTCATTGATATAATCATTTATGGAGTAATATGCCTTCTTGATAAGATTTAGTTTTATGTACTGTTTAAATCTATGAATAGAAATTTCAGTTGCTTCAGATGGAAGCTTATTATAGAAGCGCACTCAGTTAGCCATAAATGATTTCCCCAGTTTTCGTAATCTGAATGAAGGGATGTGTAATTTGTTCTTGTTTCTTGTATTTCTATTGTGAACATCACAATTTTTCAAAAAGTTACTCTTGTTTTTGTGTATACATTAAATTTTCATAAATATACCTTTTGCGAAATTACAGTTAGAATATTTATTTCTTTAAATAATTCTCTCAAATAAACTTACATAATACTCGTATACACAAGCATTCCATAAATTAATTCATATGGGATAGAAAAAAGTACCAAACACGATAGAACATAGTCAATAAAAAATTCTGAATGCTTTTGTTTTAGTTTGAAATTTTTGCTTACATTCTTTTTGTGCTTGTGAATACACCGACGCTCATATGATTGTATGTAACTAACTAGCGACCCGCCCTGGCTTCGCACGGTTTTATTATATGTACAAACTTCCTCTTGAATCACACAATCTATTAAAAAAACGCGTCGAAATCCGTTGTGTAGGCTTGTCCGTTGTGTAAAGCTGTTTTAACGATGCAGCATTGTTGAAAAAATGTAGTAATACTTACTTTATTCATGAATAAATAATTTATGCTATTGAGGTGCAAAAGTTCTCGATTTAAAAGTCTCCACACACCGGAGACGGAGCGGAGGTGAAGGGGTGCCTGTTTTTCCTATTGCACCGCGCCGCCACCGCCTGCGGTGTGTGTGTAGGCTTTCATATGATTCAATAGAAGACAAATCGCACGCCTTCGGCTCCTCTCCGCCTCCGGATATAATGTTATCGAGTTATGAAGGTGCTATTTCAGGTCTAATCATATATTGTGCATCAGTCCGGTCCATTCTAGTTTTGACACGAGGAAGAAAGAAAATTTTATGAGTACTTTAGTTCCTGTAGATCTTACAGGACCAAAACGCCAGAAGATTACATTACATAATATGTAAGCTATTACGTTCTCTGGCAGAATGCGATTTCACGTCCTTTCGGTGGGTTTCGTCGTATTAGTTTACAATTTCATGAGGAATATCGACAGAACGTGTATATAAGTCGTACACAGTTGTATAAGCAAATCGTTTGCCAATCCACGCAGTCCGGGAAAATGGCTTGCTCGCGAATGTGTTAATCTAGGAAATAAAGGGATCATTATGATTTTTTGTTAACTTCTATCTTTAAAAAGTCAACTAGCGTCTAGTCAAAATTCAAACTTTTGCATTTATAATATTAGTATGCAAATAGTGTGATTTTACTCACCATATTTCTTGTGAAAAATCTGAACAGTCAGCTAAGCTCCAGAAAATTCATAACGAAATCTTTTTGAGCTAAATTTCGAGCTCTTCAGAAATTAAAATGAAAAGTCGAGTGGAGATAAAATGTAAAGCACAAAAACAACGCAAAGAAAAGTTTTCGGGGGAATACGAAATTCTTTTCAACCCTGCTGGTGCACTAATGTAAGGACAAGTGCTACCATTACGTATTCGTATGTCATTGTATGAGAGTATTGACAGTAGACTACGGAAAGACAGAACGGAAGACATTTGATCCGTCATTCTCTACTATGTTCATACCTTCCGTCTCGTTTGATCTACAGTTAATAGTTCTGGGTTTTTTCTGTTTATCATAAAAAAAAACTTGAATGTAACGTTATAAGCAGCGTGGGACAGGGTTTGCTTTAACTCAACTAACTAAAAATATCAACTGATAGTCTAAAAAATATAAATTAAGTCTACGTATCGAATTGATATACTTAAATAAAACATATTATTTTAATTCTGTAATAGTTAATAATTTTAAGAACCTCTGCAGCGTAGTTGTAGTAACGGAAATAAAAAATAAATTTGGAGTTCATTTTAGAAATTTTATGTCGAATTCATTAGGGTCTAGAAATAGCGATTTCTGTCTTGGCTAGATTATAAAAATGTAATACAAAGCGCAAATTATTTATTAAAGTATTAGAAATGAATTTAAAATATTTTACACAATGTATGATATTGTGATGATTAAATGTCATTTTTATATCACTCTAGCGACCCGCCCCGGCTTCGCACGATTTTATTATACGTATAAACCTTCCTCTTGAATCACTCTTATCTATTTAAAAAAACCGCATCTAAATCCGTTGCGTAGTTTTAAATAGACATAGGGACAGAGAAAGCGACTTTGTAGTGAGAAGTCTATCCTTTGACAACAAACTGGGTTTGGCCTAAATCGTCCTGTTGTTTTCTTGTTAAAGAGTTTAAAATTATACCTCTTAGGATTAATGTTTTACATAAAAAGGACTTACAAGAGTGCTGTAAAATGCGCTGTAATAGGACATTAAAGAGAAGTTATATCCTGATACGGATTGTAGAAGACATTTGCAACATTTTGTGCTATCTTTGTAATGTTTGGTAATGAGAATAAAATCAGTGGTAAGATCGCTTAGTACCAGTCAAAGATTCTAGAATTACTACGTTTTTTGGTACCAGTAGTGTACACAATTTGATTACGGAAAATGATTTTGAAAGCTGGATAGATATTAACTTCTATCTTACTTACACCTACTAAAAAGAGACAAATACAACATTCCGTAACAAAAGCCTACGTCAAATTTTTGTAGTCACTACAAAATAAAAAACAAAGTCGCTTTCTCTGTCCCTATATCCCTATCAATGTATGCTTAAATCTTCAAAACTACGCAACGATTCAAGAAGAAGGTTTATACGTAGGTATAATAAAACCGTGCGAATCCGGGGCAGGTCGCTAGTACTATATGAAAAGGTATTTTTTTAAAGGTTTGAATTAATTTGAACAGATTTGTTTTACTCCAAGGAAGAATATAAAGCAGCTAAGAAGGCCACAATAAGTCTTAATTAGAGTAATCAAGCTTTAAGTGCTATAAAGAACCTTTGGACGCTTTGTTAAGTTCGTTATTTCCTTGGCAAATGAACGTATGACTATAATTATATTGGTAGCTACCAAAATAATGGTCGATTGTTAGTTATTCTGATACGTATGTTCAACTTTAATAATTATCTATATAATGACGACCTCAGTGGCGCAACGGGCGAGAGTCCGCCTGCGACTCAAGAGATTGCGGGTTCTATTCCCGCCTCGGAACAAATTTGTCAACGATCTGCAGAAATTCGTTTCGTTACCGAACTATGTATATCTATCTATCTATACTTATAATAAAACTGTAACAGGTCCAATTCTGTACATTGAAGATATTTTGAAAATTTTTTTTGGAGGGTACTCTATTATCAATACTCAAGCCAAAACTGTATTTTTTTTTCATTCATTTCTGTCTGTCTGTCTGTATCGTAAACGCGCATCACGCCGAAACTACTAGATGGATTGAAATGAAACTCGGCATGATTATAGGTCATACTACGAGGAAGGACATAAGATACTTTTTATCCCGGAATTCAGTAAGGTTTTCATGGGAGAGGGTATGAAAGTAAAAATCCTTTACCGCGCATCACGCCGAAACTGCTGAATGAGTTGGAATGAAACTCGGGACGATTTGAGTTCATAGTACAAGGAAGGACATGGGATACTTTTTATCCCGGAATTCGGTTAGGTTTCCCTGGGAGAGAGGGTGAAAGAAAAATTCTTTAACCACGCATCACGACGGAAGTGAATGAATTCGAATGGAACTCGGGACGATTGGACATGGGATACATATCCCGGAATTCAGTTTGGTTCCCCTGGGCTATGCGGGTTTTAAAAAAAAAAATCTCACAGCATCTGAACGACGCGTGTGTACGCGTCGTTCAGAAGCTGTGAGAAATTTTTGAAAACCCGTATAGCCCAGGGGAACCAAACTGAATTAAACTGATTAACGCGTAAGTTTGTAAGTATGAATCGACAGATGGATGGATAGATTGATAGATGGATGGATGTTTCACGCAAAAAGTTCTGAACGGATCTGGATGAAATTTGGCACAGAGATAGATTATAAGCTGGAATAACACATACCTTTATTTTATCCCGAAAATCCTACGAGAAAGGGAATTACGCAAGTAAAATAGCGAGGACTCGAAATACTAATTATGCGCAGACGAAGTCGCCATAATTACACCCATCACTAATTACATCCTATATTACATAGTTGCCAGCTAGTAATGTAATAAATATATTAGTTATTAAGTACCCATAACACAAGCTTTGAGTAGCTTACTTTGGGGGTGTGGATCGTCCAGCATTATTTATTTATTAACTATTTTATTTAATCCGTGAGTGTATTATGGAAATTGTGTTGTTAAGAGACAAAAATATACGATCGAGGTTTCGACAGAGCCTACGCCTTTGCTCCCCTTTGATTCGAGACCTAGTTCCGTTGGGTGCCGAGGCTAAGGCATCTGCATCATTTTGCACATCGTCATCCCACCTAACCGTTCCAGGATACACAATTTGATTACGAAAATAGTTTTCGAGACCTTCATCATCATCATCAGCCTATATTAGTCCACTGCTGGACATAGGGGGAAGCCTATGTGCGGCACTATGGCGCTCAGTAGGGGAGACCTAAATCTACCGGAAGGTACCACTGCAGCGCCCCCGAGGATACAGCACAACATACCATTGAGGAGTGTAGTGCTTGGTCGACACAGCGTCAGGCGCTGAAAAGTGGTCAGGACCTCTCACTGCGGAGTTTGGTAAATGCCATGCTTGACAGTGACAGGGCTTGGGAAGCTTTGGTTTCCTTCTGTGAAGATGTCGTCTCCCAGAAGGAAGCAGCCGAGCGAATCAGAGAGAAAAATCCGCAAGCTGAGCCGATCCGACGGCGGAGGACTGGAGGAAGACGACGGCAATTCCATCGTCTTCTTCCGCTCGATGGAGACCAGCTGAATGACGGTACAAGGAGAACCAACTCAGCATTGCACAGGTCTCCTACGGGGAGGGACGCCCTAAATACCCCAGAACATGCCTTGGCCCTAGAAGGGACAACAAGAAGGATCCGTCCAAGACGGATGATCAACGACAGGGTAGCGGTCGAATCCGACCGGGAACCCGTAACCCTGTCAAGTGCTAAAGTGCTAGTGCGCTGTCAAACGAATCGTCTGGTGACGAGTGGTTTGACGACGCTCTGGCGCTACGGTGAAAGAGGGAACATCGATGGGTTTTTAGTTGGTATACCACTGACAGCTCAGTGGAGAGCCCAACATGCCCCTTTAGCATTCCTCAGGCTAGACGAAATGCGTAAGCTGCATTTTCCCATCGGAAAAAAAAAGGGGAGACCTACATCTAGAGTTCACTTATTATTATTGGTTGACTAGCGACCCATCACGACTTCGCATAGGTGTATTTAACAGTAGCAGCGCCTAACGGTTTCAACCGCGGTAATTCCCGTTCCCACGAGAATTTTGGGATAAAATATAGCCTATGTGTTATTTCAGACTATAATCTATCTATGTGAAAAATTTCATCTATATCTGTTCTGTAGTTTTTGTGTGAAAGAGTTACAAACATCCATCCATCCATAATTACAAAATGTCGCGTTTAAAATATTAATAGGATATAAAACTTCCTCTTGAATCACTATCTATTTAATAAACCACATCAAAATCCGTTCCATAGTTTTAAAGATCTATGCATACATAGGGACAGGATAGTAGTCAGCGTAAATGACTTTATTTTATACTACGTAGTGATGATGATAATAACAATGTTACTAGAGCTAATCGTACCTATTGATTTATAATTTTAAAGGAGGCAGTATTATATAAACTCTTGCTTTAATCCGGGTTGTTTTCACCCGAGTAAACAATATTTGAGATAACTCCTAAGTTCCACCAGAAGATTAGTCTTTAACCCTTTGTAGAAGACCGATAATAGTTAACAAACTGTTAAATGTTGAGTGGAAGCATTAATTGATTTCACTGAAGATTAAGATAAGTTAAGGCAGTGATTTTACAATTATTGCCTTTTAAACTTCTGGAACGTAGATAATGACTAATAGACTAATCAATATTCGATTTCGATAAAGAACAAGTCAAGCGCTTACCAGGGGAGGCCTTTGTCCAGCCGTGGACTATAAAAGGCTCTTAGAAGTGTTATAGTTACTACTGTACAAAGTACAATGTTATTTAGAGCGAAGTTACGTGCGGAAGCTAGTTCAATTAATTCCTTTATTTTAGCTTAGCAATGCCGTACGTGTAATGCGTGATGTTCATCATTTTACGTGCTTTTCATGTTCCGTATTTTGTCTTCATGTTAACTAAACCTAATCAATAAACCAGTTGCGATCTACACGCCGTTGTTGGAGTTATCCTTTCTATCCCGGTACCTCAAATATTTTGAGATCCTTGCAGACTGATATACACAATCTAAAGGCCGTTCTACTAATTAATGAAAACAAATATTAACAAATATTTTTTTATATCTAAAAGAAAGTCGTGTTAGTTACTTCACTTATAACTAAAGGACGGCTGAACCGATTTAGCTGAAAATTGGCAGGGAGGTAGTTTAGAGCCAGGAGAAGGACATAGGATACTTTTTATCCCGTTCGGTACTTATAATAAAACCGTGCGAAGCCGGGGCGGGTCGCTAGTTTTTTTATAAAAACTTGTAGAACTATAAAACAAGAGGTACACTTATTATCTAAATAAAGCTAGTATAACAATTAAACCTGAACTAGGTAGTCCTGTGTTTCAGGTGAATACTTAAAAAAAATATCAAGACGTTGGCTGCATTACTCCGCTTTATTCATGGCAATAACTGTAAGTCAGTCAACGATGTACGAATAAATAAATAAATAAAATGGCAATGATAATGCGCTACGCCAGATACTTACCAGCTCTTAGGTCTCGCGTTGCCATTATATACCTATTTATTATACTGAAGCTAAAAAGTAAAAGTAAACATATTGGTTAAAAACTCTACCGTGTTAAAAATGCAAAACACAGTCTCCTTAAAAAAACAGTAAACACAATTCGGCAAAAGTTTTTTCTAATTTCGCTCATCTCGATTTATGACCGTTTTGTTTGAATAACGTTTATTGCTGCTTTCACCCTCGGGTGTTTTTGTATCCGGGCCATGTTTTTGTAATTTTTATTATTTACTTACATCGCAGAATCGAGATGGCCTGACTCGGCGGTACCCGGTAAAGGTTGTCGTAGATCTGCAGGGATATTTTAATTCTTTGGAAAAGCCTTCGAATTCGATATCAGGAACTTTTGACGATAACGCTATTTTAAACAAGCGGATTCGATAACTTTTGCTATTTGAATTTAGATCCTTAGTTCCTTAGCTTTGATATGAAATCAAAATAGTGTTGTAAAGACCTGACGGGAATGGACTTTTCCGATACGGAAATGAATCGAATGAATTAAAATATCCTTACTGGTCCGCTCCATTTCCAAAAAAAATTCAAAATTCAAAATTCAATATCTTTATTTCTTTAGGCTTACAAAATAAGCACTTAGACAAGTCAAATTTAATTCGCCTCAATTTTTTGTCCACTAGTGGAAGAGGCGAAATAGAAACCACTAGCATGTGTAAAACTTATGTGTCTAATACATGCTATCTGAGCGTCTGGTCGATGCGACGCGTGACCCGAGAGCTGGTGAATATCTGGCTCAGCGCATCAGCATTGCCATACAGCGTGGTAATGCAGCCAGTGTCTTGGGGACGCTTCCGACTGGTATTGACATGGATCAATTGAGCTACCTTTAGACTGTTTGCAACCGTCTGCGGTTAGCTCAATACATGTTTGCCTTATAAATAATTACATACTATTGTCGATGTGGAACTGAGCGACATCTGGCCAAGCACTAACGTCATTGATGTAATCATCTATGGAGTAATATGCCTTCTTGATAAGATTTAGTTTTATGTACTGTTTAAATCTACGAATAGAAAGTTCAGTTGCTTCAGATGGAAGCTACAAGAGCATTTCAGAACAATAATGTGCGTGCATGTCAAAATGGGTCTTCAGTGCTAATTTTTAGATACATTTTACGCTGACGGCACCTATCTATTATTAAAAATATCAGAACAAATCAATGATACCAAAAACGTTAAATAATATTCCATTGAGATATTTTAAGTCTATTGACTTTATGATTGGTTAATAATAACGGACTCAATACCTATTAAAGAAATAGTTTTATTTAAACTGCTAATGGTCTTAAATTACAATGGGGATCCGTTTCCACAGTTACTTTATTAAATTTGTTGTGTCCACCGATACCGGATCCGTGGATAAAAATATTTAGCTGTTTTTTGTTGGAAACCGATCCCGGTATCGGTGGAGACAACTAGGCGGGATCAGTGGCTAATTTAATCTGATCCCGGGATCCGTTGAGACAAACCCCTAAATGGTATTGTAATTTGTTCCGCGTTTCCTCACTTGTTAGCCCCACATTCGAAAATAATCTGCTTTTGCCCCACGTCTTAAATATTTCTGGTTTCGTCCCACATTATAAAAGGGAAAAGTAGGGTTGACAAATAAAACCAGTTGATCAATGCATTAATTTATCGCGAAATAAGCCACTTGCCGCAATTTAGGCCGCCGGTGCAAGGTATGGTATCGTTAGTTATTTTTTGAATACATATAGAACTAAAATTTATATATATCCCATCTCTAATCTCTGAGATTTCAAATATAGAAGGTGGATCTAAATCATATGAACTCATGTCAGGAAAAGATCCGAAACACACAACACCCCGGATGTAAAATGGCGGTCGGATTCCTTTGATCCCTTTCTAAAAGAAATAAATGTAAGCTGCTATAGTCGGGGAAAAACACGTTTGTCAGATTCCATTAACCTGTGACGTCATATGATCTGAAGATTGTGTATAGCATTTTAACCTTGTTTTTATATGATCGGTTATTTGGAGATGGCGCGTTTGTCTTTTGATTTTCTCTAGTTATTTTCATCTGCAGTTGCAAAGTAGGTAATGATCTAAAACGTGTAGCTAGTTTTGTTTACCTACTTACGATAGAGTAGTTTTATGAATCCGATATTTTCCTACATTTTAACATATTAACCACTAGTATCTGCCCACAGCTGCGCATGCTTTGTTTCTACGGGAACTTTTCAATGCTATTTCTATCCAACGGGTACTAAGTTATGAGATGAAAAGTAGCCTAGTTCTACACAGGGTTGGAACTATGTGCTTTTCATTTTATTTCATCCATTCAAATTTCAGTCTAATCAGCTTAGTAGTTTTTACGTGTAAGAGTAGGTAACAAACATCCATAAATCAATACGATAATATCAAGCTTTTATGGTTATAATATTAGCAAGAATTCTAAGGACTAAAATTGTAGTGTCCAATTTATTATTAAAAATTACATAAAATATCAAAACGACAACTAGTACTTTTACTTTTATTAATTGCATAGCATCGATATAAAAATAAATTAAACAAAATTTATACCGTATATCAAAAACGAAAGACGGTCGCGCCAGCTTACAGTAACTGAGCTAAACAACGTATAAGTTTTCCTCCCTGAATCTTTACTTTAGTACTTTATTACTCGAGAACCAAAAATGTTTTCCTATTTCCGCTACAAGAGGAATAAATAACTCGTAAAAGATTGTTACCAAAATTGTTACTCAGGATTGTTACCGAAATTGAGGCAACATTGTTATGAACTTTACGGAATTGTAACAAAACTGAATAAAAGCGGTATCTTCAGAAGCGGCGCCATCTCTCTAAAAGTTTAAACTTAGTTACTTTACATCGAGTCGGGCTTTTTGTGGCAGCGATCAAAAATCTTTTAGCTTTTAGAAGTATATTTCGTTTGAAACTGTCAAAATTAAAAAAGCTTCTAATAAAGGAACCATCATTAATTCCATAGTTTAGAAATCACTTTTGTACCTACTGTTGTATTCAATAAATAGTTTTCTTTACATTTAAAATCATCTAATGTAGCTTCACAGGAATAGCATAGATTTCTTTTTACTCCGGCAAAGTGGAATACAGCTTGTGACCCGTTGATGATAACATTCCTATAGTTAACCAAATAAACGAAAGGTAAAATGCCAAGTAAACTACATGATTTCTTGGAGACAACGCCATGAAATTTGGAGTTTAAGTGCCTTTTACAACCGAGAAATAGTGATTTTTGGAAATTATACCCCTTTAGGGGTAGAAAATGAAATTTAAGTTTTTTGTGACTAGTTGCTTGATTTCCTTGAAACTTACAGAATAAATATACTAAAAATATGAAATTACTGACAAAAGTTCCTGAAAATTGGGTAAAACGGGTTAATAACCCGTTTCTAAAAGTTTTTTGTTAGAAAAAATTTAATATACGATGCTCATAAACTGCAACTTTTAGTAAGTATATTATACTTAATGAGAAAAAAATACAAATGAAAACAAGTGTTTTTAAAAAATCTCTTTAAAAAGGTTTGAATAAGGGTTAGCTTGAAGAGCACGGGAAATCGTAAAGTCCATGCGAACGAAGCCGCGAGGGGAAAGAAGTACAATACAATAACACTTTAAATAGAAAAAAAGTATGTAAGTAAACAAAGAGAAATTCTAGTTCGTTCTTTCTTATACTCAATAAAAATAAAACTATTCAAGGTAGATTACTATAAAAAGAAACAAAGACAACAATTTCTCTCTAAACTGAAATAGTTTCGCATAGGTAATTGGTTAGACCATTTAATTTTATAACCAATTTTATCGTAGTAGAGCAATCTAAACCAGACAACCTTGGAAACCTTTAAAGGCTCAGGTGGTAAAGGTTAACATCTTCAAAATATCGAAATATTATCTTCACGAAAGTTATTGAGTACGCATTGTTATCAGAAGGGTCTCTAAGGTCCTGTGAGGTTAAATAAACAGGTTGAACTATTTGAAGATTTTACAGTAATAACTCAGGGCTGCAAATTAAGGCTGTTGGATGCGATAAGGTTAAGATGATGCGTCATTTTGGCGCTCAATAAGGGAGTCTAAGACTGTGTCCCCGGTAGGCAAAATGTTGGCGGCCGACTGAGTTTGCAGCGTATTGATTTAGTACGCCCTTCCATATATTTGAAATGGAGTGTCCACAGTTTGCTAGTTTTGCGCTCACTGTACGCAGTTTGCAGCGTTACGCGCGCCGACTATCTCAATAAGCGGCTAACTCATAACAGTTTGCTTACGACGCACGAAAATTGATCTTAGTTTGCAGCTAACTCAAATTTCAGTTCGCCACAAATTTGCGGCTCACTCAGTCGGCCGCTAACAGTTTGCCTACTGGGGACATAGCCTTATACATCTGTGGATTAATTTGGGCTATTTCAACCTACCTATTTCAGGACTAGAACTATTTCTATTCAAATTTTTTTCCAGATCCGTGCAGCAGTTTTTGCGTTAGATTAACAAACATCCATTCAAACTTTCACGTTTATAATATTAGTAAGGATACATATCCTATTTTGAAATGAAATAAAATCAATCAAAATCAACATATTTTTTATTTCATCGTCATACAGATACATCGTGTACGAAGTATTGAGAGCATATTAATTTGCGACCAGAGGGGCCGAATTCCACTAATGTCGAAGCAAACGTCTCATTCCTTTATAGTGCCATTCAATCAAATGACGCTTGTGCATATGGTATTCTACTATTTTTAAGTGAAGAGACTTTCATAATTAGAATGTCAATTTGGTAGTCATAAACGTAATCGTCACAGCTATTAATGAACCTCAAAAGTTTGTGCTAGAGGATACCAAAAGGAGTTAACACTGTAATTTTGACACGATACTCTACTATTTAAACGGTGAAGCGATTTATTTAGTGGAATTCGGGCCCAGTCCTTTTGCACCAACCCTATAGTGGTGAAGGTAACATCTTAATCTGGTTTGATTATGAAGTTTGAGCTAAACTAATCTTGAAGTCAAGGTCCAATACACCTTGGACCTCAACTTATAAACTTAATATCTTCGCACTTATTATTGGTTGAGTGAGTATGGTTTTTTGTCTAAGAATTATAAAGCAAATACCTGAAATTAAAAATAAAGGTGGACTTTCAGTAAGAAACACATATAAATGGGGTTGCATACTGATAAGAAAAAGGCAAAATTAAAACGTAGCCTAATGTAAGATAGTTAAAGATACAGGCCCGTATCTTTATAACCTAAACCCTAAAAAAACCTAAAATGATATAACGATATAAAAATAAGGTATTTTATATCGTCATATCATTTTATAAAATAAAATACGGCCGAAACTTGTACATGCTTATAAAAGAAAATATTGTTGAATCTTTTGACCACTTTTTTTTATTAAGTTTCATTAACAACTAGCTGCGCCCCGCGGCTTCGCCCGCATCGAAATTTATTTCTAAATTTTCCGCGCAATTTCCTAAATTTTTTCTTTCATAAGAACCTTGTCCTGATAATAACGAACAGAACAAAAAAAGAATTAGCGAAATTGGTCCAGGCGTTGTTGAGTTATGCGCTTACCAACACATTTTGCGATTCATTTTATAGTATAGATATTGTGACAAAACGTATGTGAACCCTTCACGTAAACGTGACATTCATGGCATCATGCGTAATCAGTGCCGCAACTGAATGAAATTGAATACTTTTAAAATAAATATTTCTCGAAAGCAAAAGATTTTGATGCAAAATGTCAATCAATCTATATACTTTGCAAATATCTACTCTGGATATTTTAGAATATTCCTTTCACACTGAAGCTGACTCAGAAACTCTTCGCCAAAAATATGTATGGAAATTTAGTTTAAATTCGAAACAGCGGCAAGCAGAAATAAACTTTACCGCCTCAAGCATTCGCTTGTATTTGCCATGAATAACTTGACCCATTTCCGATATTCAGAATTGTGTAGGCTTTTTAGAGGTTACGATTTTGATCTTAAAATTAAATATTCTGATATTGGTGTGTGTAACAGACTATGTAAGTTAAGTACACAACGTGCATATACTTGTGTTCTAACTTAATGTTAGTTTAAAATTGTATTTCTTGCATTCGTTGATTTGTTATAAATAAACTAGGCATACCACGCGACTTTGTCCACTTGGAATAATATTCTTAATTAAAGGTTTCTGATAATTTCAAGAATTACAGACATAATTGGGTTTATTAAAATGACTTTTTGTTAATTTTGTATATTATTTACTAAGAAAATTCTCAAAATTTTAGATTATGTTATGGGTACTAGAAAACCGGTATGCTAAATTCATTGAAAAATGAAAATGAAAATGTATTTATTACAGCAAGACAAAGTAACTAATTACATAGGTTGCACATTCTTAGTTAACTTAGTTTGGATATAAACAAAATGTTCTTACCACTAAGGGCGCTTATACTAGGGAGAGTCATAATTAACACTTAAACACTTAATCATTAAACTACATTAAGTATAATACATTTAAAAACACCCATAACCTCCGAACAAATATCTGCAGACCATATAATCATTTGTCCCGAGGCGAGAATCGAAAACGCAACCTCTTGTGTCGCAGGCGGAATTCCGGTCACTGTTGCGATGTCGTCTAAAAAGAGTTGGGTTGCCTTTGATAATTCAAAATCGTATCGTACAGACTAAAATTCTTACGAGAGTTTCGACTATTCTCATTTTCATAGGTCTTGAATTGGAACGGCCTCGATATATTTTTATTCGAGTACAGCATTAGCGCTGTATCGATATTAATTGAATACTTCTTGTGAGAGGCAAATACTTATACTGCCTAGGTTGTTAGGTTACAAATAAATCATAATCTTACTATCTTACTTCTTATCTTTCTATCTCACTATTTTATTAAATGGGAAAGTCTGTTATAAGTAATCTCCGTAACTACTTAAGTTATTTACATCAAATTTGTGTGTATATAGTTTAGGACCTAGAATAAGACATAGGCTAATAACATTTAAAAAATAACCCAAAAAATGAAATAAATAATTACAAAATAATAATAAAAAATTATATATTTCTTAAATTTGTAAGAAAAAAACTCTGGATCGCGAGCGAAGCCGCGGGGCGCATCTAGTAATAAATAAATAATGCTGAACAATTCACACAGCACCATCAAGCTCAGAACTTATGGCTGAAGTTCTAGGCTAGATGGTGCTGTGTGATATTTTAAATCCTAATGGAATTAAAGGCTGCAGCAGACCGGATGCGTATGCGTATGCGTAAGCGTAGACGTGCACGTGCCACTGAGTTGTAATGTATGGAAATGTATGAGACAGGACACACTGCTTGCGTAACGTAGACGTGCGCGTCGACGTAATGCGTAGCCCTACGCAACGCAACTCCCAAGACACAAACAGGCTGCGTGACCTACGCCGTACCTTACGCAGAGCTTGATGTTGATGACGTTGTATTCAATCGCGCGCCCTTTTGGACGTCACACCGAACAAATTTGAACACGCACGTACCTTTGCTGTGCGTAGCCCTACGCACTTAATTGCAGTCAGTTGTATTTTATTACAAAAAAGTTGTTCGATAACTCAGAGTGGAGACTTTAATATTTGTTTTTTGTGGACTGTAATTTAATGAAATATTTTATGTTGTTTTTAATACGAAAATCGACGAATGGATTCGTTTTGGATGATCAACAGTTTGATGAGGGTGGCGATGATTATGGATGAATGATGTCTGGCACAGTAGGACCCGAACCTTATATCCGATGTGAAGCGGCTTATCGGTCTGTGTTCAGCACCTAGGGTCCACGTACAGCACTAACAAAACATGGGTTACGGCGTAACTACGCGCGTGACTACGGACACGGGGCCTGCGTTGCGTTCTCAGCTCGATTGCGTAAGCTTAAGTGTAGACGTATGCGTAACCCGGTGTGACATGGGTTACGGCGTAACTACGCGCGTGACTACGCATACGCATACGCATACGCATCTGGTCTGCGCCAGCCTTAAATCTTTAAAACTACGCAACGAATTAATTCGTTTTTTTAATAGATAGAGTGATTCAAGAGGAAGTTTTATAAGTATAATAAAACCGTGCGAAGCCGGGGCAGGTCGCTAGTAATATATATTTTGTATGTTTATTTAAACTGTCAAAATCCGCTTCCGTTTTAGCTAGCCTTTAAAACGTACCTGAAAGAACTCAATAACAGATTTAATTTCTTCTCTATAACAAGTAGCATAAGGGCTATTGACAATCGCTTGATCAGCTAATCGACAATAAAGAGTTGTTGAGGGTACTCTTAGATTGTAGAAAAGTACTACGCCTGCAGTAACTTGTAGCCGTTTAATATTATAACGCATTTTTATTGGAAATGGTCAAGCATTTGGCCACTATCTCACTTACGTAAGAGAAGATGCTTGGTTTGTTGTGTGATATGCCATACTTTCATTGTCAAAAATTATTTACTAAAATATTTAAGATCATTACTAGAATCACTGGAATGCTAACCCTTCGACTTTAGAAATATCAAATAATAGCCGGTATTGGAATTTAAAGTGTGAACATGTGGTAGTTTGCCATCTTTATTCTTGCCCCTATATTTTGTGCAAGTTAGAGCAGACAAGGAATAGGTTTAGACACACATCTGTGAAGAAAATACAAACACAGCCAAAATTGGACTTATTTGTCCTCTCCACAGACGCGCACTTTTTGGAATCGGACTTGTCCAGTCCGCTCAACAGTTGAAGGGCTAACATACTTAACACTTAGATATCGGCCCAAAGGGCACGAAGAGCCTTCTTTTGCGTTTATATTATTGGTAGGAAGGATATAAGACATCTAGTATCCAATATTATTAACAACCAAAATTACAATCAATGATTTGAAGGATTTGATATGAGAAATTCTTATTCCACATTAGTTTTGTTCCAAACAAATATGTTTAGGAAACTATAAGACTGCTGAAATGGGTCTAGTTGTTTTGGCAACAGATTGTATATGCAGAAAACTTTTTTATTAAAACTTACATGCCGACAAATATCTCGAAGTTTATTTTGCAATCTTATACAATTCAACACAAGTGTAAACAACAATTCATTAAGAATGTGATACATTTAGTTTTTTATTATAATTTTTGTATATGAGTCAGAAGTCAAAGTCATGACTTCTAACTTCTGAAAGTTTTAGTTATCTTCGCTTCTGTGATACTCCTTGCATTTACAACGATAAAAAAATAAAAATGAACTCATTTTAAACTTTAACTAAAAAAAAAACCGTGTCACTCGGAGTTAGGGCTCCCACACAAAACTGCGATTTGGTGCGATGCGATGCGATTTGATGCGATTTGATGCGATGTCACACGAACTTGATTTGCGAATTTCTGCGATGCGAATTTGTGCGGCGAACCGTTTTGTAGGGTAA
The DNA here is from genome assembly GCA_944547425.1 of Eupithecia centaureata. Classification (NCBI taxonomy): domain Eukaryota; kingdom Metazoa; phylum Arthropoda; class Insecta; order Lepidoptera; family Geometridae; genus Eupithecia; species Eupithecia centaureata. Next base: position 3,523,753 of record OX155696.1, read on the forward strand.
CCATATCTTCAAGTTTAGTCCGCCGTATTGGACGTGTTTTTAGGAAGCGTAAGATGGATCCCAAAAAGATAATTGAACCGATTTAAGCAAAAATGATCCAACCCACACAAACCTCATTTCGAGATAATCGATATTTAAGTTTGTGGCGGTATTTCTCTAGCTTTGTAATACAAAATGTTGTTATTTTAATTTAATTTAATGCTATGTAAACTCAACTTTATTGCTATAAATAATATAAAGAATAAATTGTAATAGTTTAGTAGATAATTGGGAAAACTTGCGCCTGGATCATTATTACAAAATTAATTTTGTATGGAAAGAGCTATGTAGGGTGCAAAAATTAAAATGCAAAAATGATTCAAAGTGTGACAAAAATTAGTAATCATTTTTGTGTTTTAAAAGACAAAACAAACAAAATTGGCCCTACTCTACTCCTCGTCCAAATCAGAATAAGGTTCATCACATAAACCATCTACATCGTCTATTATTGCAGCTTCCCTTCGGTTTCTTAAATTAATCAATGCAATCATCTGGTATCTAATATTAAATCTGCTGGCCCTGTACTTATTTTATTTTATTTATTTATTTTCGTTAAAGTACGAAACACACAGAAGCCGGAGGCGTGGCGGAGGCGAAGGCGTGCGAGTTGTATTCTATGGAATCCTATGAAAGCCTACACACACACCGCAGGCCGTGGCGAACGCGGTGCCATAGGAAAAACCGGCACTCATTCGCCTCCGCCACGCCTCCGGCTTCTGTGTGTTTTGAACTTTATGGTTTATTTCGTTTACGTACTTAGATGGAATAGCAATTTCAAATATTAACTTGTCAAAGCTTAACTTGTTTTATATCATCATCATCATAATCAACCTATATTAGTCCACTGCTGGACATAGGCCTCCCTTAATGAGCGCCATAGCTCCCTGTCTTCAGCTTGACGCATCCAGCATCTGCCAGCAGTCTTTCGCAGATCGTCATCCCACCTGGCCGGAGGGCGTCCTATACTACATTTGCCAAGTCTCGGTCTCCACTCAAGAACACGTTTACCCCAACGGTTGTCGGTTCTTCGCGAGATATAGCTGGCCCACTGCCACCACTTCAGCTTGCTAGTTATTTGAGCTATGTCGATAACTTTGGTTCTCTTTCGGATGTATTCTTTACGAATTCTATCCTTCAGAGAAACTCCGAGCATAGCTCTTGCTATAGCTTTCTGAGCTCTTTGAACTGATGGACCAGCTTAATATGATAGTTTGAATCATTGTAGCAAAATAGAACGGTTATATGTTAGGGTAACCAAAGCAACACAAAAATGATTCAAGTGGCATGAATAAATAAATAAATAAATAAATAACAATTGTGAACATAGAGGTGTGAGTCTTTGATATGTTAAAATATACCTTATACTGATTACATAGGTTAAAAAAACTCGAAATTGACTAGGTTGTGGGTTGGATCATTTTTGCATAAATCGGTCCAATTGCACTGCTGTTATTGTTAAATAGATATAAAAGAAAAAGAAGATTCTGGATTCATCCATTTAATACGATTATGAACACTGAAGGGAACTATTTTACTCGAAATTACTATGAGTTGAGAACTGAAGCAGTTTTTTTTTACTACACAAAGAAGGCGGCTCAGGCGCCGCGCATCTTTCGCTAAAGTTGTCTCAGAGCGGACTAAAATGGGGGTCACCAAGTATGACGTAATATGACAGGAATGCGCGATGCAAATGAGATCTGACGTTATCGTGCGAGCTCGGAGATATTTGCGATGCGATGCGAGCTCGCAGTTTTGTGTTTGAGCCCTTATTTAAGTAATTTTAACAATACCCCGTACATCCAAATCTGGGTTCAAGAATTAAAATGTAATGGTAGGGTAATAAAACTTCTAAACATAATAACCCTTAAAAATATTTAAGTCTTTTTTTGGGCCGTATAACTGTAGTTCAAACTTAGATAATCCATTTGGTAAACTAATCAAACAAAGGTGAATACGAGTCTTCTCGACCTTCGTTAAGGCGCAAACAGGAGCTAAAGTGGCGCCACCACTTTTATATTCTATAATTACGTTAAACAAAAGAATTTCCAAAATTCACACGTTCATTACGAAAACAGAGTTTGGTGCCCACCAAGAGCAACCTTGTATCTCTTCCTAAATTAGACAAAATAAAACTACTATAAATGCATTAAAAAAGCTTATAGGTATAGCTTATAGGTTTACAAACTGAACATCTGAATTTTGTACATCATTTGTTTTGTTTAACGTAATTATATGATAAAATATGTGGGGGCGCTAGTTTGGCTCCTGTTTGCGCCTTAAAGATCGTCGGTTACATTGTAACATTGCATCAGAGGGTAAGTATATACATACATAAGGATAAGAGCTGAAGACTTAAAAGGGAAGCTGATATTATGGAAAAAGTGAACGCAGAGCATTTTCAGTCAAGGTTAAATGCTGGAATGCAGCAAGATTTACAGATGCTGTGAAAATAACCGTGTTCCAAGCATACTGTACATCAGGGATGCACAGACTTATTAAGACTGCTTCCAAACTTTCGTTTGCAAGGCGGTTTCGATTTTTTGTTTTATTATTATTTAGTTTAGTTACTATTTAGTTTTTTGATTTTATTCTGGAATAGAATTCAATATTTTTCGAATGTACGAGAGTATTATTTTTGCTGTCGGCGGGCCACCGGTATTCGACCGGCGCGGCGGCGGGCCGCATGCGGCCCGCGGGCAGTGGTCTGTGCATCCCTGCTGTACATCCATTATACATAGCGAGTCTATGGGTCACTATACAATATATTATATCACAAGCTTTGAGTAGCTTACTTTGGGGCTTGATGGTGCTGCGTGGATTGTCCAGCATTATTATTATTATGTAAAACTAGCATCTGCCAGCGGTTTCTATCCATGGGAACTGATTTATGGGATGACAAGTGCCTATGTGTTATTCTAGGGCTAGAACTATTTTTATTCCAAATTTCACCCCGATCCGATCAGTAAGACATTAGTTTCGACGTGAAGATGTAACAAATCTACATCCATTCAATCTTTTGCATTTCATTATTACATAGTAGGTATAAAACAAAGTCACTTTCTCTGTCCCTATGTCCATATCCCTAAGTCCCTTTGTACGCTCAAATCTTTAAAACTACGCAACGGATTTTGATGCGGTTTTTTTAATAGATAGAGTGATTCAAGAGGGAGATTTATACGTATAATAAAACCGTGCGAAGCCGGGGCGGGCGCTTGTTTATAATATAAATGTAGCTTGCTAAAAAGCTTGACTAAAAAAATAATATAAGAAAATTCAACTTTGCTTAGTCAGTTAAAAATAATTTATAAAATACGGTAACCATAAATAAATCACCGTAGCGTAGCTTCGGTGATGAATTGAGCGAATTCCTAAGGACCGCCAAGAAATTTTTCTGGGCTTATATTTTTCCATCAAAGTTCCAAACGGGCAATCTAAGTTGAGCAAAGTTGTGTATTGTCATTGTCTGAAATACGACTCCATTCTTCAGGAAGTTTCAATACGTCGTCCAATTCTATGGATGATAAATATGGTACTCGATAATCCAAAACATCATCAAAGATTTACTCAATACAATACATTATACATGTTATAAAAATATGCACTTCACAAAAAGGGTTCGATTACCGTCTTGGGGCAAATGTTTATCTGATATGCAAATATTTGGTTCCTGGGTTTTGAATATTTTATAAGTAGTTACATTCAATAAATGTGTATTTATGTTATGTATTGTATGAAGTCACCCAAAACACACGTAGTATTTGCTAAGCTTGGGGCTAAATGATGCTGTGTGGATAGTGCGGCATTTTAAACGAATTATTGTGAAAATAGCAGGGCCTCGCGGTTTCACACGCGGTAATTCCCGTTCCCGTGGGAATTCCGGGATAAAATATAGCCTATGTGTTATTCCAGACTATAATCTATCTCTGTGCCAAATCATCCATGTCCGTTCAGTAGTTTTTGCGCCAAAGAGTAACAAACATCCACCCATCCATACTACAAACTTTTGCGTTTCTAATATAGTTCTCAACAGCAACAAAAGTGGTTCGTGTGGGAAGTTTCTTCGTTTATATTAAGGTCCGCAGCATCGTTTTTCATCTGAGGGTCTGATGATTAATTTTTTCAGGGCATTTTTGTTTTTACTAATTTTTGTAAATATGATGTACTTTAATAAAAAAAATTGAGGATAAGGTCGTATTTTTGCTTGGCCTAAACAAACTACAGCAGGAACATTAATCTAAGTTTTAATTAACACTCTGTGGTATAAAGAAATATCCTTAGTCGAGCTAGACCTTAGCCCTTTTCGTTAAGGTTCGATTTTCAATAAGAGAATGAGATTTCTTAAATAAAAAAAAAATGATAATATGTTCCAGCAATGGGCCATAGGTCTATATATTTTTTCTTCTATATTTGTTCACATTGTTAAGTTAACTGTTTTATGTTCAGTGTGCACGGATTAAATCTATAGGAATCGTTCAAATTTCTATTGTGTAAATAATAAGAAAAGGATCTGCTTAAGAAAATACTTTTCTTTGCCTTATAAACCTTATTCGGGAAAAGAAATGTTTATTTCATTATTTCGTCCAAAACAATGGAGTTTTTACTTAATGGATCTGATCGGATTATTTAGAAAGAAATTATTTATTTTGGCCAAAGCCGGATTTAATTTTTTAGTTTAGATTACGTTCTAGAATTTCATGAATTTTGTACGTAATTTGCTAACAATTTCTAAAACGGCGTTTGAGTTTTTATAAAAATTAATTTGTTTATTGGGTAAACAATTTCATACTTAATTTAATATTTCACAATAAATTCGCGTAATCTCAAAGTAAGATAGAATGTTGAACGACCGCTTTTTTTTCAATTCAAAATGGTTCTCAAAAATTAACCCGTCCAGGTAGAAACTCTTTGAGGTATACTGATCTTTCGAGGTAACACATCGATGAAACGTACATCGAAGTATTGTACATCGTTTTACGTACTTCAGTATGAAATCCTGACCAAGCTATTTCCACCTAAATTACCAACTTGGAGTGACAAAGCTACCAGTGTTAGACCCCTGTGCCTCGGAAATCACTCACGTTAACCGGTTGGTCTTGTGTCTGACTTCTGACCTGCCCTTTCGATCTGCCGTGTTTCCCATCGGGTTATGAATGAAATAATAGTGAGTGCACCTGTGTTTGCTACACACATTTGTGTACTTATAATATATCCTGCGTATACATTAAGACTGGTTGACGTAGCTGGAATACCGCTAGGATGATATGAGAGTTTGCAATGAATGAAAAATACCTAATATCTTAGAACTTTAGTAGCAAATTTATACGAAATTGCTATGAGATAAGTAGCAAAGAATCATCCATTATAATACAAGCCTCACCCAATATCATGACCCTAAGTGAGTTTACGTGAGGTTTTAGAGGGGTGTCTCGGCAAATATCTATTGTAATCTTTTCCAAAAGCTTTTATAAGACTGCTTGCATGCTTGATAAATTAATTAAATGAAACATAATGTGCATTAATGTATTTTATTTAAGAAATTGTGTTAAAAACTTCTATAAACGTAGAATTCTTAAACAATGTTCTAATTGTTTTTTAAAGCGTTCATATAAGATATATTTAATTCAATAAATCCAACGCTATCACGCACAGATTAACTAATTTATATTCAATATTCGTATCCTGAATAATATTACGTGAGATTAGGTAAGGCGGTCGAACAAAATCTCACAATATCTCAACAAACATCGTCAAAATTGTCTCACGTAAATAATGGATGTCGTTCAATAGATTTCTTGATACAAACTCGTCACATCACATAGCCATGACTCGCGAGTAAAACCAACTTTCGCTACGAGTCTCGTAGCATTATTCTATTTCTACGAATTTCGTAACAAGTATCTTTTTCTCAGAATCTCGTAGCAACAATCTATTGCTACGAAAGTCGTAGCTAGAATCTTTTGCTACGAATGTCGTAGCAAGAATCTATTTCTACGAATGTCGTAGCAAGAATCAATTGCTCGAATGTCGTAGCAAAATTATTTTGCTACGAATGTCGTAGCAAGATTATTTTGCTACGAATGTCGTAGCAAGAATTTATTGCTACGACTGTCGTAGCAAGAATCTATTGCTACGAAACTCACAGCAAAAGAATATTGCTACGCATCTTGTGGTAGCGGTTATTATTTACTTGCGAACTGCTTCTTTTTTGAGTCTGAGGTGAAAATTGTCCTTACTTTTTAAGGACACTTTAAATTAGAGTAATATAGGAGTAATCTTTAATAAATAAATAATCAATTTAAAATTAAAAATATTACTTTGTAGCACGAACAGATAAAGAAACTTAAATGACGGATTAGAAAACAATAAATATTAAAATATAATATCGTGTAGGTATTAATTAGGATCAGTTCATCAAGCACCCATAAAACAAGTTCTGCTTAGCTAGGGGCTGGTTGCTGTGTGAATTGTCCAACATTATATATTTCTATGTTTATTTATTTAGCAAGGTCAGTAGTCCAATAAGCTGAGTGGTACAGTGGTAGAAGAAAATAAAAGACCATCTACGGTGATCATACTACGCCTGCCTGTATCAAAATAGCATATCAAAAATATATGTCAACAGATTGCGACATAAATATGGGCTCAAAGGTCGCACAGTGTTGACCCTAATAAAATAAGAGCAGAAAAGGAACAGATTTTTGTACAAATATATTATTTAGGACATCCGCAACGCTTCAGGGTCAAGTAATTTAGAAATTCATTTATGGCTTGTGAATCAGAATTCTCATCTGAGTCCGGTTGACGATAAAATCGAGATATAATCGTGAGTGATCTACACCAAGGGGTTAATTACACTATGACATAGAAGATTTCTCGCCCAAACCGTGTGACGTCGCAATGTTCTAAATACGGTTTTGTCCGATTCCACGCCGCTGTCTTGTCGTGTCTCTGTAACACGTGTGGATTTTCCGTAATGAATAAATCCCCAAGTCGTTAATCGTACTCTGGTCTCTACGATGTGATCGTGACGTTTCCTTTTTCTATCACCTTTTTTAGTCTCCTTTTTTATTTTCTAGGTTTGCGTACGTTCTTCGATCATGTGGATAGGGAACTACAGAAATTGAATACAAAAATTAAACATCACCATATATTCGTCATCATTATCTCAGATGAATTTCGACAAATAGGTTCAGAGTTGAAGTTTTAAGTTTTTAAAAGGGCGTTATTTTTATTTTGGACTTTTATGCAGATAAATCACTACATAGTATAAAACAAAGTCGCTTCCTCTGTCCTTATATCCCTTTGAATGCTTAAATCTTTAAAACTACACAACGGATTTCGATGCGCTTTTTTTTATAGATGTTCAAGAGGAAGGTTTATATACTTATAATAAAAACGTGCGAAGCCGGGGCGGGTCGCTAGTATGATATAATTCCAAAATTTAACAGTTTAGCCTAGAGGCTAAACTGTTAAATTTTGGAATTATTATTTATTTAGTTATCTACAACTGTAATGTTAGAACATTACAGTTGTAGATAAATGTTTCGACTTCTATTTTCACCAAATATTGATGAGTCTTTTCAGCCATTTTTAAAGGAAAAAATTCAAAACCTATACAAAACTTCGGACAGACTTCTCAAAATTAATAGCCTAAATGTGACTCTGTTCATAGAAAATTGATACTATTGGATGAACAAGCTACCATCTCTAGCTTTTTAATTGTCTCTTTGGCCCTATTATTTTCTAAATTGGATCATCTCCTTTTATCCGAAACTTGGTTCAATTTTGTACGAGAACTTCTAAAGTTTACAGTGTTACAGACATAATTTGAAATAAGAAAACATTTAGAGTTGTCTTGTCGGAACTTAAAACTTGGAATGGGCACTTGGGAATTCGGTGAATGCATTATTAATAGTGATGTGAGTGAGCGATATAAAGTGATCGATGCTTTTTACGTAAACCAGTGATATGAAATTTTGATCTGCTCTTTCTTGTGGGAAAATACATGTTATTAAATCAGTTCAATTTTGAATCGTCAAATTGTTTCATTCAATTGTTAATTTATACCAAAAACGTACTTATACACGTCATTTCAAAATATTTTAAAAATCATTTAGAAAATTAAAGTTATTTTTCTTGACGAACTCTGTGGCGGGGTAGGAGGTTTCAAATTCGATTCCTGCCTTGGGACACTATTCTTATAATTTGCGGATATTTTTGTGTGGTGTTCTGGGTGATTTTGTAGGTAAAATGAAATTAATGTATCTACGTAATTATTGTACTATGTGTATGTATATATCTATTATCTAGTATCCATTACACAAGCTCTGCTTAGTTTGCGGCTAGATGATGCTATAAACCTAATTTTGGTCTATCATTATAATAATATGTTTATTTTAAAAGAGATACAAATTAAGACATCTGAGACGTGTCTTATTATAAGGAACGTGATGGCTTTATCAATTTCGGGCTTACTCAAGCGTATAAAAAGACATTTTTTTTGATAAAAGATACGTTTTATTTAATTTCATAAGGTAATTATTTGAAAACCTTATATGTCAGTTTACAATAATTCTTATTCATTTAATTTTAAACTGGATTTCGCCCGCGACCTCGCACGCATATTTCCTAGCTAATAAATAGTAGGTAGCCATGTGATAGGATCTATGTAATTATTTGAAACCTTTATGTGTCAGTTAATATACCTACGCTTATCCATTTAACTTAGAACTAAATGTTGCCCGCGAACTGACACGCATATTTTTGACCAAATAAAATTAATAGGTAGCCCATGTATTTTGTTCGGCAGTTTAATCGTAAAAAGGTAATTTACAGAAAAAAATACGATTATGTTTATTTTTGCGCATAATATATTTAGCATTAATTTTTTTCCTTTTTCTTTTCTTGTTATAATTTTTGAAGGACCCTTTTCCCAGCTCTAGTGCAACATTATTTGCTTATGACCTTGTTAATTTGGCTGTTTTACAAGTGTTCGGTCGCTAAGGCGCCTGTTATCCTTGAAAGAATCTACATCTTCAGAACTCTAAGATAATATCACTACCAAGCCTCGCTCACGGGTGATGAGCTGAAAGCTTCTTTAAATATTGCATCTAGGGTTTCCTTACTTATCACTACATAGTATAAAACAAAGTCGCTTTCTCTGTCCCTATATCCTTATATCCCTATGTCCCTTTGAATGCTTAAATCTTTAAAACTACGCAACGGATTTTCATGTGGTTTATTTTAATAGATAGAGTGATTCAAGAGAAAGGTTTACACGTATAAAGTAAAACCGTGCGAAGCCGGGGCGTGTCGCTAGTAATATGATAAACGGTAAAGTTTGTATGTAGATCATCATCATCATCATCAACCTATATTAGTCCACTGCTGGACATAGGCCTCCCCTAATGAGTGCCATAGCGTCCTGTCTTCAGCTTGCCGCATCCAGCATCTGCCAGCAGTAGTATGTAGATGCAAAACCAAAAAAATCTTTTGAAGAGACTAGCGTGAAAGTCGTATTTTATTTTTGTGTACATAAATTACGTACATAATTACGCACTTAGTTTAGGAAGAGATACGAAGTTGCTCTTGGTGGCCACCAAAGTCTGCTTTCGTACCTCTTCCTAAAATAAACAAAATGAAACTAGTACAGATGTATTAAAAAAATGCTTATGTTAGGTGGGTGATTCTACGAAAACTCGTTTTTTGTCTGACTTCTGTGGCACATTTTTTTTTGTTGAAATTGCACATCATGATAGTATATTCTAAATAAAGATTTAATTTTGAATTTTTTGGTAGTGAAGGGAACTTTATTGGCTTTATGGTTACGGAGTTATTCAATTTTAAAAATATGGTGTCCACGGAAATCAGAATTTATATCACCAAAATCAAATATGGGTTGGTTTATCGATAAAAATATGTGTTTTCGGTAGTAAGTAGATTATTAAGCTAAATACCAATTATTTGACGTTTGTAGTTTTAATCAGTTTTTACAAAAACACCTTTAAATCATTAATGTAAATACAAGTAACTTTTTACAAAAATCACACTAACAATGTTTATCTTTGTATTAAAAATATTATAATTATTCATTTTGTATTTATTATAAACTTTTATCCTAAAAAACATCATAAAAGCTGTAAAAAAATATTATTGAGATGTTAATGAACCCGCAAAATACACGGAAATCACACCACGGAAATCAAAAAAAATAACAAAATCTTAGAAATTTTCTTGATTTGCTGGTTTATTTTACATTGAAATATGCAGTCGAAATTAGGAACACAAAAGGCATGAATTATCATCATTAATAAAACAATAGGATTAGCATAAACAAATTTATAGTCAACATGGTAATCAGAATTTCTAGATACCAAGCCACGGAAAGTGATTACGTACCGAAATAACAGAGTGACGTAAAGACATACACCTTTGCTGTACACACCACTGATGGGGCGTGACTGATAGTTTCTCTCAATCTAACAACTATTTACGCAGATATTAAAGTACAGTATTTATGAATAATTTAGTGCGCACCAGGGAAATCAGAGCTAAACGACGGACGCGAAGTTATCTCGTTGTAACTTGTCAACTAAAGCTTAGTTTTGCGTAGTAATAGCGTCAAATAAGCAAGTAACTATCTGGGTTATTGTGAACCTATGTAAATTAGTACCAGAGTTTTTAGGAAATGATATAAAAATTTATTAACACCGGAACATGAGGTCCGGACGCATCACGGAAGTCATAATTTCCAAGGATTTTATTTATTTTTACTTATTTAAAATAAGAATATTAAAAAACTAAAAAAGGCCTCCCCTATTATTTTTGTCTAATCTACTATCATAAAAAAAATCAAAGGGCTAGGGATACTTTTTGTATGATTTTTCGAGCCGGACATGTATTTTTGAAGCCCGGGAGAATCACCCAGGTATACTTACCAAACTTTACGTCTGAATTTTTGAAATTTCTTTGTTTAACGTAATTATATGATAAAATAAGTGGTGGCGCTAGTGTAAGTACCTTCTGTTTGCGCCTTAAGTGGAAATATAATATCTAGTAGGTACATTGATGAAAGAACCCTTTGAAATGCTTTGCACCCTTTTTTATTTCGACTTTTTAGTGCGCTTCAAAACACTCGCGAATGAACTGTAAATTGAAAGGGTTTTCAAAGCCCTTTACCGTGCAATATGCTCGAATGCCGATCGCTTGTTTTATTTCAGGAATAGCTAACAAAAAATATTTGACACGAAAATTGGGGAACAATATCTTTGTTTACCATGGTTCTAAAAACAAAATTGAATGAAACAGAAAAAGTATGTAGAGGTTTATATAGATCAGTTGAGCTACCTCTAGATTGTTAACAACAGTCTTCATATATCTCTTGTATACAACTTTTAAGTTATTTCTAGTTTTTGATTGTTAGTTTCTATGTTGATACATATACTAGTAGGTAAACGTTTTTTCACAAAATAATTTTAGAGGTAAGTATATTTCAGAATTCGTTTCTTACATCGCTAGTTTCATCTTAAACTTTCTTATTATACTTAAATTTCATCTTATTTATAAACATACTGTCCATAGTGACAAATTTTTATTAAGTTTATAATGTATATTTCTACCAATATACAGGCCAGATAGGTACTCTCTTAAAAAATAAAATTTGTTGTTTTTTGTTCTAGTTTTCCCCATCAGGGGAATTTCAGGTAGAAAAAGGTTTTAGGTGGAATAACCCGAGCAAAATTGTTTACAGCACACAATTTTTTTTTGTGTTTCTCTTATAACATAACCTGAAATTTAAATAAAATCTAGGTTTAAGGTTGTGTACCTGCCTATTACACAAACATTTTTAACATTTCCCGGTTTCAAAAGTAATAAACTTGATCCCAAAGGTCTAGACTTTCTTATAAAAGGAAATCCAGGTAAAGAAAAGAAAACTTGTCGTCCGGAAGACAATGGATGATCCCTTTCATTGTTACTCTCAAAGATTTGGTTTTCTTTACAATAGTTTTCTTTTATCAAAAATATAAAGGGGCAAACGGGCCAGATACCAGATACCAGATACTGAAATCTTTTCCGCTTTTGTACTTTAGGTATAAAAGTTTAATCTATACACCAGCCAAACTAAATGTGAAATGTTTGTAAGCAAATCACGTCACCAAACACTGAAACTTGTTATACCTATCAGCGCAACCCAATTTGCATACATTCACTATCAATTTATTTAAAACATAAAGACATTTTAGATCCAAGGAAACTGATGACAGCGCAGAATATAAATTTAAACAATGATGGACCCAAGCAGTGCTTGTGTTATGGGTACTAGCTAGATGACTGATTTACTTAATACAATACATTGCATAGTATACAGTCAAAACCTGATATAGCGACATTGAAGGGACCGTATAGATGCCGACGTTATATCCGATAGTTGTTATAAGCAATACACATACATACATATGTAGTTACATTAGTTGTGTAGTTATATTTTTATAGGTAGGTACATATCTATCTAGTATATGGGTTATGTTTGTGAACTTATTGTCAAATGAAATGTTAGAAAAAACGTAAAAACATTTATTAAGAAATAACACGCGCACTTGGTGTAAAATATGCAAGGTCAAATAGCCGGGAAGAGGTTCGGATGAGGTGGGAGAAAGTGCGTAGGTAATAATACGTGCTTAAATATTCCTTCAATGCCTATCAATAAGATTTAAAATCGTCCGTATTGTTTTGTTTTGCTGGGACAAGAAGCGATTGGTCGTTATAGTCGATGAATATCGATACATTTCGTCATTATAAGCGATATGTCGCTGTATCCGATGTTGTTATAGGCGGTATGTTTGCTGAATAGTTTACTACAGATTCGGGCGGGACTTTACAATCTGGCTGTAATAACCGATAGTTCGTTGTAAACGATGTCGTTATAAGCGGTTTCGACTGTATACTATATTATACATAGAAATTACCCAGAACCGAAGCAAAAATAATTACGACACGTCGCCCCACATCTATACACACTACACGCCGTTGACGCTCCCTTTTAATAATTAAATAAATTAACGTGCTAGTGGTTCATTTTCACTTGTTCCACATGTGGACAAAAATCAACTTTTAATTTGTTATTTGAAAAAGATTTAACTTAATTGGTATAAAATTTGACTTGTTTAACTGCTGTAAGCCTTAATAAATAGTTATTGTTTCTAATTTATTTTCTAAACTATTTTTTTTTCACCATCGGTTGCTCAACCTTCAATGATGTTCATTTTACTTGCAAATGACATCTATTTAATATATATGACTTATAGAGAAGTTGTACAAACTTTTGTTGTTTCGGAAGGATCTATAAATTGAGTAACTGTGCTAAAAACCTCTTTACCCCCAGAGCATAAATAAAACAGAATGGTTATAGTTCAGATCGTTAAGATACTCAGTTGTTTACCAAATTACACCATCAATGTAACGACCTTAGCATAAATGAAGGAAAACCCAATAGTTTTGATGGATTGGACGTTTTATTTGGACAAACTGTCGTTCGGTAGAAATATGTATAAGAAAAAAGAAGAGGTATTTTTTGTAAATATCAAACTGGATATAGTTCGCTCTCAATCAGAAAATTAATGGACATGAACTGCTTAAGGCACTAACAGGAGCTAAACTAGCGCCACCACTTATTTTATCATATCCGTTAAACAAAGGAATTTCCAAAATTCACACGTACAGTTTGTTAAACCAGTCACAAGATTTTTTAATGCATGTAGAAGTTTAATTTTGTCTATTTTAGGAAGAGATACGAAAACAAAGTTTTTTATGCACCAAAGGCATCACTTTACTTTAGCTCCTAAATGCGCCTTAATATAAACTCTGCGACGCAGGGGTCGCGGGTTTAATTCCCGCCTCAGGAGAAATCTTTACACAATCTGCAGATTTGTTCTGGATGGTCTATATGTATTGTATTACGTATATCAATTACATAGTACCCACAACACAAGCTCTGCTTAGCTTGAGGCTAGATGATGATGAGTGAATTTGTTATTTAAAATAACCTCTGTGATGGTAGAGCACAATGAAGTTTGAAGTAAATAATTTTCCGATTCTAAAATTAAATTCCTTGTTCCAGAAAAATGCTGCACAGCAAAACACATCCCCGAACAGCATAATCACATGATAACCAACCCCGAGGAAAGATGGACGACGGACATCCAAACAGAATTCATAATAGAAAGCACGAGAAGCGAAAAAGACTACAATTTCACCAACGACTTCTACCAAATAGTGCTAGAAAAAAACATCACGAACTGCCAAAATGTCACAAACTTGCCAGAATGTGATACGAACTACGATGGTGTAGAAATAAGTGTAGTGATAGTGCTTTTTTTGTTGATAGTGACTACTGTGATAGGTAATACGTTGATAATATCTGCGGTGGTGACAACGAAAAGGTTAAGGACGGTGACTAATTGTTTTGTGACGAGTTTGGCGGCGGCTGATTTACTGGTGGGCATATTTGTTATGCCGCCGGCGATCGCTGTACATATTACTGGTGAGTTAATTAATAATTCCAAAAAGAGATAAAAAGTATTCGGCGTGTTTAAAAGCACTGTTAAAAACTTTAAGTTTACGATTTTATCTCTAAAGAAAATCAGAATATTTTTAAAAAGATCTTTCATTTTTCGGTGTATTTTCAACTAGATGCTCAGATATATATTTTTTAAACTTTTAGATTCTCGGTACATTAATTGTATGAATTTTTGAAACGAATAACTAGCCACAAATAATCCGAAAATGCTTTTCTTGAGGTAAATCTAAATTCATAACAACATAAGTATCACCATTCTCGTTCAACCTTCAAGGGTATAAACTCTCAAGAACCCTCCAAAAAGACTTGACCCATCCGCGTCCGTTCACATTTCGTCCCTGTTATGTACGGTCTGAGAAACATGATCATTTTGTCTGACCAAGAAATTTAGCATAGGTTTTTATTAAAAATATTTTGGTTATATTTTTGCTTATACTATGGACTCAACCTGATATTAGGTCTACCCCTGGGGTAGGTCAATATCCGCCTGGCTTTTAACCCTTTCTTATGAAGATACAGAACTATTAATAGCGAAAATATTGTAATCCAGAACTAATTTATTTACTTTTCTCTTTTTATGCTTTAGGTACATACAATGTCAAATTTATCATTATTATATTATTATTTTTTTTTTTTTCATGGTTCAATTCTGTTTCCTCTTACCAACTGGTTCCTAATCGTTGCCCTGACTCTTAAGAGACAGGTGTCCTCGACGACGGTGCCTACTTAATCCACACTTTTTATTCATTAATTTTCATATAGGTACACCACACATCACTTATTCATATGTTGAGTACATTCACAGCATAATAATATAAGTTTCATGTAGTATTCTACTTGAGCATGTTAAATTAACTTACTTTAATAATTATAATAATATTAATTAAGGATAACTTAGGCTATATACTCTCTTGTAAATTGTTTTGTTATTAATTTTCACTGTCCAGAGGAGGGCGATACTGTACGCGACACAGTTTTATACTTTTTGCGTCAGTATCGTTGCAATGTTTTTTAGTTTTAAATAACATATGGTATAAAAAGAAAAAAAAATTAACCCCATATACGTTTTATACTTTGGTTCACCTAATTCAGTGTGTGGAGGCTTTAAGGGGGGTATTGACCCAATGTATTCATTATATTAATCAATTTTATTAATATAGTAATGAATATAAATGATAATAGACAGGCAGTTGTTAAGTCTTAGTAGTAGGTTTTCGTTTTACCCTTTGGGTACGGAACCATAAAAAGTCAGAACCTGATTGGGATAGAACTGCCAGGATACTTTAATTAAATGCAAATTCTTGGGTTTGTTTTTATTGTCCCTGTAAAAGTTGGGCTGGATTCTTGTTTTACGGATAAATTTAATATTTTGCGAGATTGTATGTTATTAGAAAATTTTTGGAATAATAATAAAAATAGAAGGTACTTCTGTGAACAGAAGAACGTACCATCTATTTTTCTGGATCTTCCAGTATTTTTGTTTCATGCTTAGGAAATAGATCAGACCGCGAATAAAATTATGGCTTACCTGGTTTTTACTTTCAAATACACATACGTCATCAAATACTCAGATCTGTCTAGCTAGAGTTTTAGTTATGACCAACGAACAGCATTTTCATTTAAAAGAAAAGTAAAGTTTGTCTTTAATAACAAAAAAAATTAAGTTTATCATAATTATTTTGGGCTTCGCTTAATAAAATGGCATCCTGCCGTCTAAACCAAAATTCCGATATCCTTTGTCTTCTTCATAAATGTCCCTTCTATTTTAAGGAGCGTTCTAAATTCCTCTAAACTGTCATCTTCATCCTTCATCAGCAAAAAATCTGGTTTTAAGTATTTGAAGGATTTAAATATAGAAATTGGTTCTGTGAGGTAGCTTTCACCGAACCAATTTAAACTTTAAATCCTTCTTCATACAGGCCACTATATTTTGGAATGCACTACTATAGTTGATCAGGAAAGCAGTATCCTTTCCAATTTTTAAATTGGTCGTGTCATGGAGTTTTTCCTATCACAAAAGTGATTATTGGTAGTATTTCATTTATACGTTTCACTCTCAAGTGATGAATAATGACAGATTTTCATTAAAAAACTCTAAATAAAACTGTCAAAAAACCGCGTTTTGAGACATGATTTAATCTGAGCAGTATTTTTGTATTTGGGCTATCTCTTTATAGCAGAGCAATAAGCCATTCTAAATACTTTTTTATGTTGGTTTAAAAATTAAAATAACCAACGAGGTGTTTGAATAATATAAACGAAACACTCACAAATACCTAGATCTGAAAAGACCGAGTGAACGAGATGCATTGCCAATTCGAGGCGGATTCCAAATCCTCTTCGATTTACGTTTCAGTTAGAATTGTTTACGTGTTCGCAATGCCAAGTGCCACGTTACAAAACGGATACGTAGAATAGGATAGTCAAATATTTATTCTCGTATCTACGTAAGAACTAAAAATAAATGGCTATGCCAATGGGCATATACCATACATGACATCGCTGGCAGCAACAGTTAAAAAGAATAAGCAGAGATAAAAAAAAAATGCATACGTAAGAACTGTAATAAGATTAAAATACATAACTAACACTTAGCTTTTTTTTGTTTTTATAAATCTAATTCTGACGCCGTGTGGTGCCGGCTTAGAATAGCATTACCCCAACTCTTCCCGTGGGTGTCGTAAGAGGCGACTAAGGGATATACCGGGGGGTGGGCAGCTCCCCCTCTAGAACAACCCCATCATCAGACTGCGATCCCCAACCCGCATGCTCAGCGTGGGGATTATGGGCATTACCCCCGAAATGATAGGAAACGCCAAAAAATGGCCCCCAGTACCCGGCCGCCTCGCTATTCCTGGCCATGGTAGCGGTCATGGTAACGGCGGGGCAGGGGGTGCTAAGAATCACCGGTATTTAGGCTACCACACGCTTACTAAAATGACCCTGGCAACGTTTAACGGACGCACTCTGAGGCTTGACCATCATTTAGCGCAGTTGGAAGTGGAGTTAGAGAACATTAAATGGCATGTTCTCGGGTTATGTGAAGTCCGTAGAGAGGGGGAGGACACCGTAACCCTAGACTCAGGCCATCTTCTCTACTTTCGTGAGGGTGATAAAACATCCCAGGGTGGAGTAGGTTTCCTCGTCAATAAGGCCCTCTCTAGCAACGTTCAAGAAATCTCCAGTGTGTCGACCAGGGTAGCGTACCTGATCCTTCGGCTTTCCAAGCGGTATAGCATGAAGGTAATTCAGGTCTACGCACCGACCTCGGCACACTCGGACGATGAAGTGGAGGATATGTACGAAGACATATCCAAAGCCTTACACAACACCACTAAGGCTCACTTCAACGTTGTTATGGGGGACTTTAACGGCAAGGTGGGAATCCAGACTGGCAATGAATCCCGAATAGGCCCGCATGGTTATGGAATCAGGAATCACAGGGGGCAAATGCTTGTCAACTTCCTTGAGAAAGAGGGACTGTTCTTAATGAACTCATTCTTTAAGAAACAGCCTCAAAGGAAGTGGACGTGGCAAAGCCCCGACACTGTGACTAAAAATGAGATCGACTTCATCATGACGGATAGCAAGCACATATTCAGAGATGTCTCAGTGATCAACAGGTTCAATACCGGATCTGATCACCGAATGCTCCGAGGCACTCTGAATATCAACTTGAAGCTTGAAAGACACCGTCTGATGAAGTCCACGCTCCGACCAAATCCAATCCAAATCTTGGCGGGCACCGAGAAGTTCGAGCAGCTACTCGGAGACAGATTTGTTGCCTTGGAACCCACTGATGACGCTGACGAGAGCCTACACAATCTGGTCAAAACGTTGAGGGATGAGGGCATCAAGTTCTGCAAAAAACAGCGAACTGGCAGGAAGTCCAAACTCTCGGATGAGACTCTGGATCTGATGACAAGAAGACGGGAAACCACCCAAGTGTCTTCGGCAGAGAGGTCAGACCTGAACAAGCGAATTGCGAAGATGGTACGGCGCGACCTTCGGAGCTCCAACACACGCCTCATTGAAGAGGCGATAGAGCGAAACCGAGGGTCCAAAGTATTCACTCAGCAGCTTGGCAGGAGCCACCTGACGAAGCTTAAAACGCACGATGGGAGGACCGTACTGTCGAAACCGGAGATTTCAGCCGAGATAGAGGATTTTTATGGCCGTCTGTACACTGCACACGCCCCTCGTTCCCGACGAGATGACCTTGATTCTAGAGCCACCCTGACACGCCACTACACCGACGAACTGCCAGACATCAGTCAAGTCGAAATCGTGTTAGCTTTGAGGCAGCTTAAAAATGGAAAAGCCCCCGGTGAGGACGGTATAACTTCAGAGCTTCTGAAGGCAGGAGGAGCCTCCGTTATACAGGAGCTACAACACCTCTTCAATACCGTCCTCCACAGTGGGAGAACTCCTAAGGCGTGGAGCGGGAGTTTGGTGGTGCTCTTTTTTAAGAAGGGTGATAAAACTCTCCTTAAAAATTACAGACCCATCACACTCCTGAGCCACATCTATCAGCTGTTCTCACGAGTGATCACGAATCGTCTCGCCAGGAGACTTGACGAGTTCCAGCCACCGGAACAAGCCGGGTTCCGCGGAGGATATGGCACCATAGACCACATACACACAGTGAGGCAGATTATACAGAAGTCCGAAGAGTATAATCAGCCCCTGTGTCTCGCTTTTGTGGACTATGAGAAAGCCTTTGACTCCGTCGAAACCTGGGCTGTTCTGGAATCCTTGCAGCGATGCCAAGTAGACTATCGTTACATCGAAGTGCTGAGGTGTCTCTATGAAGCTGCCACTATGAGTGTCCAAGTACAGGACCAGCAGTCTAAACCTATCCAATTGCGCAGAGGAGTGAGACAGGGGGATGTCATATCCCCGAAACTGTTCACGAGCGCATTGGAAGATATGTTTAAGACGCTGGACTGGAAAGGTAAGGGCATTAACATAAACGGCGATTACATCTCACACCTGCGATTCGCTGATGACATAGTCGTAATGGCGGAGTCGCTAGAGGAGCTGACCCACATGCTGGACCGCCTAGCTTCAGCCTCGCGATGTATCGGTCTTAGCATGAATTTGGATAAAACCAAAGTCATGATCAATGGCCACATGGTTCCGGGACCGATCGTCGTAGATGGTCACCTTCTTGAAATTGTTTCCGAGTATACTTACCTTGGGCAGATTGTACAGCTAGGTAAAAACAATTTTGAGAAGGAGGCCAAGAGGAGGATCCAGCTAGGCTGGGCAGCATTTGGGAAACTACGTCAAGTCTTCTCTTCATCCATACCGCAATGTTTGAAAACGAAAGTTTTCAATCAGTGCGTCCTACCCGTAATGACCTACGGAGCTGAGACGTGGACACTCACGGTAGGGCTGGTCCACCAGTTCAAAGTCGCCCAGCGAGCTATGGAAAGAGCTATGCTCGGAGTCTCTCTGAAGGATAGAATTCGTAACGAATACATCCGACAGAGAACCAAAGTTATCGACATAGCTCAAAGAATTAGCAAGCTGAAGTGGCAATGGGCCGGCCATATCTCGCGAAGAACCGACAACCGTTGGGGTAAACGTGTTCTTGAGTGGAGACCGCGACTCGGTAAACGTAGCGTAGGACGCCCTCCGGCCAGGTGGGATGACGATCTGCGAAAGACTGCTGGCAGATGCTGGATGCGTCAAGCTGAAGACAGGGCGCTATGGCGCTCATTGGGGGAGGCCTATGTCCAGCAGTGGACTAATATAGGTTGATGATGATGATGATGATGATGATGAATTCTGACAGTTCTGAGATAAGGGAATTATTTAAGGCTTCAGTATATTAGAAGTAATCTATATATGTATTTAAAAATCTATTCCTGTTTGTTAGTGTCGCTAAAACTCGAGAACGGCAGAACGGATTTATCTTATCTTTGTCTTGAAATGTTCGTGGAAGTCTAGGGAAGGTTTCAAAGGAGATAAAAATTCGAATAATTGCCGGGAAAACCCTAATTGAGGCAGTACGAAGTCTGCCGGGTCAGCTAGTAGTTAAAATTCGTCGGATTTCACATTTATCTGAACTCCAATCACCATTAAATAATTAGTGTAAATTGCTTAAAAGGAAGCATACACGCATACGCGTAAAAGTACGCTAGAACAGTTCCTATGTTAAATTGACTGTAAGTTGTAATAGTTGACTCGGTATAAATTTTTCTTCCGCGGAGAAAACGAGTTTCCTGAGTGACATTTTCATTCCATCTACGTAACTGTACTAAATAACAAAATATTCCGTAGTAATTTGACCAAAGAGCCCAACTACTTAACATAGTTACACGGCGATCCAATAAATTATCACCCTTTATACCCTTTGACAACTTACTGTTAATAATTTTATAGTAATAAGTTGTAACGTTCTCGAAAATTGTTTCCGTTTTGGTATATTGCCAGCCCATTTGATTACGAACCGAAGACGTTCTAAAGAGGTATTCATATTTCCATAAAAAAGCCAGATATAATAAAAAGTTTTGCACAATATTCGTTTAAAAAAGCCCCTTTAAGAACTTGATTGATGATAGATCCGTCCTCTTATGATAACGATTGAATAGATGAGAAACTAGATGAAAGATTCGAAACACATTTTTCAGAATTCAAAAAAATGAGCCAAGTGTAAATTTGAACATGTATTAAAAATATATGTTACACAATCGGCCAAGAGAAAATCACTTTTATATTCTGAAATGGCTTTTTGTGTACAGTTTGAGAGCGCCACATTTGGTTAAAACGCAAAAAAACACTAGAAAAATAGACAGGTAAAAATTTTCACCTTTGCATGCAAAGGCTATTTCATTGTGCTAATCTAGGAGTGATTCATAAATAAATAAATAATGCTGGACAATCCAAACAGTATCATCTAGGCCCAAGCTAAGCAGAACTGATTTTATTAGTACTGATAAACAATACATAACCTGTATGTTTAGTATAAGTATACATAAAAAAACCCAGAAAAAATATCTGCAGATCGTAAAAGGCGGGAATCGAACCCTGCAAACCGGCAACTTCCTTCGTCGCAGGCATACCTTCGCCCGCCGTACCACATGGGTCGTCATTACTGTGTTAAGTTAGAATATTTCATAAAAACCTTATTCGTCTTTATAACGCAAAGGAGCTTGTATCCTATTTAATATTTCGAGGAAACCTCTGTGCCTAATAAGTAAATATGACAATTGGTTTTTAATTTCTTCTTAATTCTGCTTGCCCTAAAGCGAATACGGAGATTCACATCTACTAACATTTTACACCTGTAAAATAATTACTCAAGAAAATATTTTTACTTCAAGTTTACTTTGCGCTTCAGACCCTATTCAAACGGACTGATCTGGCATTTTCAAGAGGCCATTATACCAGATAAGCCCTAGGGCTTAAATTGAGTAATATTATAACCTACATCAAGCCTTCTTACCTTTTTTTATTAAAAGTTATCCTGAAGGCTTGGGAATAACCAAACTCGAAAGTAAGAGGTTCTATATTAGTTTGTATCTATGTATTTCTATGTGTGTTAACTTCAGATAGTTTTTTTAAAAGGTTTGGAGATATTAGACGGAGGTGTTTTTCATTGCCTATTGTATCTATCTGTAATCTTTTTTTGTAAGCGAAATAGATGTATAGATAAAAGTCGAACGATCTCTCTATAAAATGTTTCGTAAGTAACCGTACCACAATGTACTCGGTTCTTTTTTCAATAGGTAGGTACTAAATACTGGACTGAATACTGTGTACGGTGTGTTTTTCATTGAAGAACGCAATTATTTTCGACAGGTCGCAACAATAAACCAAAATAAAATCAATTTTATATATATTCAATTTTGCATTACCTTATATTTTCAACTAGCGACCCGCCATATAAACCTTCCTTCCTCTTGAATCACTCTATCTATAAAAAAACCGTTTCAAAATCCCATCGTATGATACTTGCCTCATTCTATTGAACCTTTTCGAAACTTACTCGATTGACTAATGACCTTTGAGTTTTTGTTGTTCAGGTAAGTTAAGTAACTTTGTAAGAAGTTAATGTAAGCTCGATTTCATTTGTAATGGGGGCATTAAGTTCGCATTACGAGAAATCGACTTTTTGTTAGTTTTTGTTTGGCTTGAGCTTACCGTTTGATATAAAACTCGAAGATGTTTTTACTCAACTATTAACAAAAGACAACTTTATTAACAACGAAAATTACAAGCAAAGGAATAGAAAAATTACAACTAGTATTTACAATTGAAACCATTGAGCTAACTGCAGACGGTTGCAAACAGTCTAAAGGTAGCTCCATTGATCCATGTCAATACCAGTCGGAAGCGTCCCCAAGACACTGGCTGCATTATCACGCTGTATGGCAATGCTGATGCGCTGAGCCAGATATTCACCAGCTCTCGGGTCACGCGTCGCATCGACCAGACGCTCAACAAAAGAGGGTTATATTATAACTTATAAGGCTGACTTAGCACTCTTTAATATAGTATGATTCAGATTCAGATTCAGATTCTTTATTGGCAACATTGTTACAAGTCTAAATGGTACATTTTTTCTTACTTACAGTAATACAAACAAGTAAATACATGATGCAGTTAAAAACAAAGTGTTAACAATTGAAAGAACAAAAGCAATAATCTATAAATAAATAATAATCATAATTTATTAAAATTGGAATGTCACAAATCAATTAATTTATATTTACTAACTCATTCACATTATAAAAACACATGTCGACTAGCCAATATTTGAGTTTATTTTTAAAGGATTGCGTCGACGGTGAGTTGGTGATTTCGGGTGGCAGTCGGTTATATACACCCGTGCCGAGTATGTGCACCAGTTTTTTAGATTTAGATAACCTATGGTCAATGGTCCTCAGCCTGTTTGCATGCCTGAAATAGTATTTCTGTCCATCGCCGCATTTCGAGTATTCCTCTAGGTGGCCTCGAACATAGAGCGCTGCCTGGTAGATGACGAGGGCAGGAACGGTCATTATACCTAGGGACTTAAAGAATGGTCTAGCTGATGTAGTTTGGGATACTCGCACAACAGCCCGTACTGCCCTCTTTTGCAGCCTGAAGGCGCGCTCCCAGTCCGCAGCGCAACCCCAGAGGTCCACTCCGTACTGCAAGTGACAATGGACAGAGGCGAAGTAAAGACTCCTCACCATCCTTTTATTTAAGGTTGCTGAAAGGCGCCATAGTGCAAAGCAGCCTCTACCTATTTTCTTGCTTAGGGTATCTATATGTTGTTCCCATGTTAGAGCCTTGTCTAGGGTAAAGCCTAGGATTATTGTCTCATTGACCTGGCTTAAATGTCTGCTATCAACTGTCACATTCAATGGCCTATACGCACGTCCCGCCAGGTTAAAATGGATAAAATTCGTCTTTGTTACATTTAGGACCAGGCCGTTCTGGCTAAACCACTGGTGCAATCGACTTGCTACAGTATTGAGTCTTGCCTCCAGTGTGTCCACTGTTGGAGCCTCTACCACTGCTGCCACATCGTCTGCGTACATTAAGACGTGCGCATCTTTGATCCATGCTGGCAGGTCGTTCATCAGCAAAGAAAAGACGATGTTCGAGAGCGACGACCCTTGGGGGACTCCAATAGTAGTAGGTAGAGCCTGGGATTTTATCTTACCCCCTCTCCCGGTCACAACCTGATTTCTATTCGTTAGAAAGCTCGCTATCAACTTGAGAGCTGGTCCACAAACTCCATAGTGTGCGAGCTTTTGGATAAGTAGAGCGTGATCTGCGACGTCAAACGCTTTTGACAAGTCACAAAACAAGACCGCTACTTGGTTCTTAGACTCGCGCGCTTGAAGGATATGTCTCACCACTTCCCTCGCAGCATCAGTCGTCGACCTCCCCGCCCGGTACGCGTACTGCCTTGCAGACAGCGAACCTGTACTCGCTAGGTACTCCAAGAGTCGCGTACTAATACCATTCTCTAGTATTTTTGCGATAGCTGGAATAATACTCACAGGTCTGTAGCTATTCACATCCTCTTTTCGCCCTTTCCCCTTATATAGAGGTGAGACTCTAACGCTCTTAAGCGCGCGCGGATATTCCCCTTCCATTATACATCTGTTAAATAAGATGCAGAGAATAAAGGCTAATGGCTCAGAGGTCTTATGAAGAAGTGACGTTGTTATCTCATAAATATCTTTTGTGTTCTTATGGGATACACCTACATGAATTATTTTACATATTTCAGCAGGTGTAAAAAGCTTAAACCTAAGTGAGGTATCTGCCGACTTGGTAGCAGATCTCAGCGCTCGCATGGCAGACGGCACGCAAGCAGCGGGTGCGCCACACGACCTTGCAGCATTCACGAAATGAGTGTTTACTGCGTCTACGGCGTCGCTGTCGCTTTCGAACTCTGACCCATCATGTTTCCGTAAAGACTCAATGAAGTCTAGAGACTTGCGTGTTTTGCCCGTTTCGAGTTTCACAATATCCCACATAGTCTTAGCGGAATTGCCTGATTTTGCTATTATATCACTATAATATTTAGACCTTTCTGCGCGCAATACCTCATCAAAACGATCTTTAAAATCGTCAATACGATTCGATAATGTTGCGTTGTCCGGTAATCTTTGTGACATTTCGCTCATTTCGCGGATCAGATATTCCAATGCGATAACATCATTTGAGACCCACGAATTGTTTTTCCTATGAGAACTAAAACATTTGACCGGGAAACAGGTGTCTATTTTGTTGAAAATAATGTTTAATAGTGCCGTAGTTAACTCATTTAATGTCGACTTCTCATATTTTTGAGCAATCGCTGTCCAGTCTACACTATGGATTGCTCCGATAAAACTGTGACTATGAGTATGTTTGTATGTAAGTACCTAGTCGATTTATTTTGCTAAAGAGAAAGAATCCTCAAAATAAGTGATTATAGACTGTCTCAAATAAAATAATAAACAAAAAAAAAACATACAGCCGAATTGGGAATCTCGTGATGTTTTGAAGTTATAAAAAGACATGAATGAATGACTTTTTGCCCTGCAAACCTGCAATACGTAACACTAAAAAATGGGTCAAATTTGATGACAAAGTTTGGATTGATTCATAAATTTAAGCATGGATGTTTTTACTTCGTCACGCAAATAAAACTACGGTACCGACTACGAACTTTAAACCCGTAAAAGATTTCCCATTGAATAGACGTAACCTTTCACCACAAAAGAATAGGGACTTTTTTGCTTGACTGAGTATGTAATGTAATAAATTTAGGTTCTATCTAGTAATATTCTTTTTATTTGTGTTTCTTGTATCTTCATATTATTTGTAACACGTGGTGTTAATAATTTGGATTTTGAAAATGATGTGATGTGAATGAAATTAACTAATTCACATCACATCATTTTCAATTTGTTTCAATTGTTTTTTTTTTGTGTTTTTCGATATTTCGGCACAGTTTCAAGCGCCATGATCCCGAAAGAACAAAATCCCGTGTTAAATGACTTTAGTGTTCGAAACCATAAAGTTTTAAAATGTAATAATTCTTTAGTATATTCTTTCTTCAGTACAAACGAGAAATAAATAAAAAATACTTCTATTCACAGGTAAATGGGAACTCGGCTGGATCCTCTGCGATATCTGGATAAGTCTGGATATCCTGCTTTGCACAGCATCTATCCTCTCGCTCTGTGCCATCAGCGTAGACCGATACCTGGCGGTGACGAGACCTCTCACTTACTCCAGAAGGAGAAGGTCTAAAAAGCTCGCTCTAACTATGATCTTCTTCGTTTGGGTATCTGCTGGAGCTATCACTTGCCCGCCCATGTTCGGATGGTAAGTTAAAGATCATAGATAAATAAATAATGCTGGACAATCCACACAGCACCATCTAGCCCCAAAGTTATCTATTCAAAGCTAAAAAAAATACCTTTAGACTGTTTGCAACCGTGTGCAGTTAGCTCAATGGTTTCAATTGTAAATACTAGTTGTAATTTTTCTATTCCTTGCTTGTAATTTTCGTTGTTAATAAAAATTTTCAAAGCTTGTGTTATGGATACTAGATAACTGATATATTTGATACATTATAGATATAGTAAGACATTTTTTTATACATAGAAAACACCCAGACCAACGGAACAAATTTCTGGAGATCGTACACTAATTTGTTCCGAGGCGAGAATCGAACCCGCAACCTCCTGCGTCGCAGGCGGACCTTCGCCCACCGCGCCACATCGGTCGTCTGATGCACCTAGAGTCTCTTTCAGTGGATCTCGGTCTAAACTTAAACGTTTTATTATATCAATCTCTATTAACAACAAAAACTTCAAGGTTTAACAAATTAAAACTAGTAAAAACAATTTTATTGAGCTAATTGCAGAAGGTTGCAAAGATTCTAAAGGTAGCTCAACTAATTCATATGAATACCAGTCGAAAGCGTTCCTAAAAGATAGGGTACATTGCCACGCGCTGTATGGCAATGCTGATGCGCTGCGTCAGATACTCACCAGCTCTCGGGTCACGCGTCGCATCGACCAGACGCTCAGATATTTTTTTGAATTTTCTGAACGTCTTATATTCATTTATTTTATTAATTTTACTTTGTCAAGTCGAGAGGTAGAAGCGTGTTAAAATATTTGAATTCTGGCAATTAATTTGACTGGGCATAAACGTGAACAAGTGTGACCGAAAAGCGTTGCGTAGCCTCATTATTTTAAAAATGTTTTACAATCGAACATGCCAAACGGAAAATAGGTATTAAATTTAAAATCTACGTTCGAGATTAGTAGCAGGTAGTTTGAACATGCTAATAATAAAGATAATTATTTTTCTTAGATTATAATGATCAAAGATTAGTCGTGTATTTTATACGTTCTTAGATTTATTCCGATCGAATTCAAGGACGCAAGTATCCGTCCGAAAACAATTTGTGAAACAATAACTCAATCAGACGAGGAAATTCATCCTCTAATAAATCCTGCTCAACTTAATATATGGCTAGGGAATTTAACCTTGGAAGGCAAAATGTAAACAGCCAATACTGCTTTTGTATCGTAAGGTCAGTAGGCGTGTAGGTACATGATGAAAGGGAAGAGATAAATAAGGGTTGAACAAACAGGAAACGTACTCATAGTTAGCTATTTTTGAAAATAATTTTGTTCCCAATTTCAAAAATCATCATAATAATTATTATGTCCTGTCCAGATTTAAAGCAGTTTTTTTATTTCTTTATATTATTTTTAGCGCTCCATTAGCTTAATATAGTTTCTGTAGGTGTGTAATTTACGTAATATAAAAAACGTAAAAATGTAAAACGTTTGTTTGAGCACTTTTTGGTCTAAGCTAGGTTTAGACGAAGCCAGTGCTGGCTTACTATTGACGTCGTATAAACAGTTTTTCAAGACAAGCCAGCGCTGGCTGACAGCATTAGGAGAGAGCATCGGTGTTTCTTGCTTCGTCTAAACCTCGCTTTATTTGTAACACGCAAACAACACAAAGCTATAGTCATCTTTAAGATCTATAAAACTTAAGATCTCGGAAGATAAAGGAATGATCTAGAATCCCTTGTCATAAATACGTCTTGTTTTTTACGTCTGTCCGTTTTCGACTGTGAATCGTATTATTTCCTGTCATTTGCAAAGAAATGGTAATCGAGCATTTCGTAAGTTAAAACGTGAGCTAGTTGTCATGAAGCTGTCATGAAAATAGATCTGGGATTGTTTTGTATTAGGACGAATCAGTAACACGCATTGATAGCTTCCTTTTACCATGTCACTAAGAATCACGTGTTTTAACAATCGGATACAAAATCACACACACACACTGCACACTTGCACAGGACAGCGTTTACTCCACCATACATTCACAGTTCCGAAGTGCCTATGGATTAGTTTAACTAGGTCATAGTTGTACCTTCATGAAGGTAGCTTGTTGTCAAAAATATTGTGTACAGCTAATATAAAGCCGCGTACAGATTGCTGTAACGTAACATGCAATGTAACATGAAAGGAGCATTTCACAAGTGTGGACGCAGCGCGCGCGCGAACTGAGCACGTAGGTGTTCGCATCTTTTCCGGCATGCGCGCGGCGAACATAGCTCAGTCTGCCGAGAACACGCGGAGAGAATTTATTATACAATTATTACTGGCTACGATGACTGTCGATGCTTCAATGATTATCATCAATCATGTGAAAAAAAAACGTAACATAAACGGCTCTACTGTAGCTGTGTTTTCTTCCATTCTTCTTATCTAAAGGGCGCTCCACATTCACACGAGACGTTCACACAAGAATCTCCGGAGAATCTTCGCGAGAACTGTAGCGCGAACTTCTTCGGGTACACATTCTCACAAACTTCTCAAATACTTCTCGCTATAGTTCTCGCGCTCAATGACGATGACCCGCGCTACTAAGAAACATGCGAGTGTGGAGTCAATACACGTTCTCGCCTGTTCTCACGTTCTCGCGCTCCTTTGTCTCGCGCCAAAAAACCGACAAAAAGTGGAGAACAGCGCGAGAACAAGGCGAGAACGTGAGACGAATACGCGAATCGCTTCCACATTCACGCTTCTCGCCTGTTTCACGCGTTCTCACGAAGTTCTCGCGTGAATGTGGAGCGCCTATAACGTTCGCGCGCGTTCGAGTAAACAACCCGTCCACACTGGCGCTCCGCGCACACTGCGCGCCCCTTTGTGTTCGGCGAAAAAACCGACAAATGGCGGATCGCGGCGAGCACGAGTTGAAATGCTCTGTTCGTGCGCGCGAGGCGTCCACACTGTCTGATTTCTGTTACATTGCATGATACATTGCGACAGTGTGGACGGCAATTTCTTTCATTACGTGATACATTGCATGTTACGTTACAGCAATCTGTACGCGGCTTTAAAGATACTTTAAAAAAAGACAGAAAACGAATCACTGTAACCTCGCCACACAGGCTCTATAGAGGTAGAGACCTAATGTGAGGGACAGAGCTCTGCTTAGGTAGTTAGGTAGGTTAGTACGTGAGTATTATAAAAAGTGGTGCAATCTCTAGGGTGAAATAGTAATGGACGAAATACTGGAGATCTGACCTCTGCAAAAGGATGTTTTGTTCCAATATTGCGTCTATTTCTATTCACACTTAAGTCTCTTAACCCTTCGTTTTACAGTAGTAAAAGTAGGATGCATGATTTGAACCCGAGACCCTCACTCTGTGAGAAATGCGCTACCAAACTGCACCACGAAACCAAGTAACCACCTCGTCGAAAATCTTTGCGACCTTCTACGAACTCTAGCGACCTTCTACCTTATACGTAGGTACTGTTTATTCAGATGGAGGAACTAGAAGTATACTTTTCAGTGTACTCATTCAACCGTATGTTACTCTAATTGATGTCGTATGTTGGATTGGGAGTGTGGCCGACAGTCCCAATACGACATGAATTACTTTAATAATAATATTGCTCGACAATAACACAGCATCATCTAGCCCCAAGCTAAGCAGAGCTTGTGTTATGGGTACTAGACGACTAATATATTTAATACAATATACTTACTAGTACATAGATAGATATTTTTATTATATATAGAAAACACCCAGACCAACGGAACAATTTTGTGTAGGACTCAAAAATCGTGTGCCACAACCGTCGAACCCGCAACCTTATGCGTCGCAGGCGGACCTTTGCCCGCCGCGCCCCATCAGTCGTCGTAATAACGTTACATGTGTAGTTACTAAATATCCTGTTCTTTCTAGGTACGAACCTGATCACAATCAAGGCGGCAATTGCCGCTACAACCAGAATGCTGGCTACGTGGTGTTCTCAGCCATGGGTTCCTTCTTCCTTCCGATGGCGGTGATGGTCTACGTGTACGCCAGGATCTCTTGCGTGGTGGCCAGGAGGCATCAGCAGCTCGCTAGCAGCACCAAGTGTAGTAAGGTAAACTTATAATATAAAAATTTGACGAGGTTATAAAAAAAATTTAATGTTTGTTTGCCAAATTGGCACCTAGTGTAATAAGGTGGGCTTTTTATTGTAATCACTTGACGAGATTAAAAAAAAACTTTTTTTTGCATGCCAATGTGTTTTGGTGAAGTATGTGGCACTATTCTAATGTTTGAGACGACTACGCATTATTTTTATAACTCCACAACCGCGCTGCTCTGATCTTTTCCAAACTATTATAGGACCATAAAAAAACACACACAAATAAAAAGCACATTTCAAGGTGCCCTTAAAATCATCATAAAAATTGGTTCACCTAAATAAAATTTCAACTAATTAAAACAAAAAAATAGTTTCATGGACACAAAGATATTATATTAGAAAGAAGAAGTAATTGTAGTTACTGAAAAAACAATACATTTTAATATTTTACCTTAAGTTAAATAAAACGGTTATACTCAAACAAAAACTTTTTCAAATGAACTAAAACATAATATAATTAAAGTAGAAATTCACCAGAAACCTGAAAAAAAAAATTATACTACTTTTTATTTGCCAGCTTGTATACAATTCTGCTCATACAATTCCTAAAGTGCCTTAACGGATCGCAATGAAAGGGAAATACAATTCAATTGAATATATAACTTTGCTCGATTTTAAAATTTTATTATACAAAATTTCAATATAAAATCCTCCCTCGAATATACGGGCGCTATAATCCCCAGCGCCGATGCATTGTAGACAAGAAATTGAGTCTTCAAAACATTTTGTTGCTTACCTCTCGAAGAGTTTCTGAGATCGCGCATAATTTTTTTTTTTAATTCTACGGAAGGTTTAGTTTATACTAGCGGCGCCTCGCGGTATCACCCGCGTAATTTCCGTGGGAATTCCGTGATAAAATATAGTCTATGTGTTATTGCAGACTATAATCTATATCTTTGTCAAATTTCATCTATATCCTTTCAGGAGTTTTTGCGTGAAAGAGTAACAAACATCCATCCATCCATACATAGAAACTTTCGCGTTTATAATATTAGTAGGATTGGTTACCTAGAGGTATATTGTCACGAATTGTTAAACAAATTTGTATTCAATACTGACTAAGTATTTCTAGGTATCTAATTCCTCTAGGTTTCTAGGTATTGTATAATATAACAAGGTTCTTCAGCTTAATAAATGTTTATAGGTTTTCTTAAATAAATATTCTTATAAGAACATAGCCGTTTTGAGACTACACTTATCGAAATGTTTCTTTACTCCTTTACTTATGAAACACGCGGAATATATTTGCAATGAAATCTTGGATTCAGGAACGCTATCATTTACAAATGACTCAAGGCGATATCTTATTAAAATTTTATTTTGCTGATAATAATTGTTTCGCTGATGACAGATAGGTAGACATTGCAACGGCAGACATAGATAAATTCTGTTCGAACCATTTTTGTTATGATTTTCATTTGTTTTCCTTTTGCTTGTGTTGTCTTTCAGTAAGCAAAATCACGTTGATTCAAAATTCTAAGGTTTTTATTTCGTTACACCAAACAAATTCTTCATTAGAATTAGTTTATGACACTCTAGCATGGACACTAGCAGAGTATAAAGCGAATTTCTTTTCAAACTAGTTTCATAAAAGTCGCGTAAGAATGAAAGCAAATAAAAAGTCGGTTTGGAGCATCGAAGCTATCACGGATTTCATTCGTTTGTTCTGTGAAAATCCATGTCTGCGGAAGATTAAAAGTAAGGACTAAAGCCACAGAAACATGAGACACAAAGCGTATGACCTTATATTGTTGATTTTTGTAAGAATAAAGTCTATCAAAAAACTTTTAGGGTTTACTTCAGCGAAACCTTTTAAAATCTTCTAGACGATACTCTTGTAACCCTTTTAGCATTAGTAAAGTCGAAAACTTTGTCTCTATTCTTTTATCTATATTCGCCGTTTTTTTTTTACCTTTTTCGTGGTTTTTTGGCAAAGTTGATAAGCTAACGCGATGACCTATCGGGTTACTATTTTTCTTTATCATTATCATCAACCGAATATCAGTACACTGCTTCTTTATACTGAAGCAAAACGATTAAAATTTATTGATTTCTATGCTCTAGACTAAACAGCAGTTGCGCATCTCGAAAAATCACAGTTCGGATCATTTGCATAATATTTGTATTCAAGTATTTGTATTAGGTACTAGTACCTAATACAAATCATTTTTTCCCCTCAATTAATTATATTAGGTACTTATTTTAAACAAGGAATTATTTTATTCCTAGAGAGTAAGTAGATTGTATAATGAACAATTTCTCTATATGAGTAACTTTAAAACACAAGCTTGTCTCTTATGTTGATTTTGTACACTTTTATATGATCTCTTATTTATACTAAATATTTTCAAATTTGGTTATTTTTCTAAATGACGCAAGCCTATGATTCTTGAATTAGGTACTTTTATTGTGAGCGGCATAAATGCTGCATTAAAAGCTTTATCTAATTAAGAACATTGTAAACTTTTTATGCCTTAATAAAATAAAAATAAAAAAATAAACATTTTATTACAAAGCTTAAGGCAGCAAAAAGGTCACCCGATAAAGAGTTTGGAACCAAAAGTGTCTACAAAAAGAAAAGTCTGTCGACCGAGAAACTAATACTCTGAACTCTGAGATATTACTTTCCTTGTAGATCAAGAGGAAACAGTGATAAAAATAACTTACTTCCTACACGTTTTATCGCTTGATACGAGTTTATATAAGTTCTTCATAATTTCATTTGAGAGTCAGGTTGTACAAACCATTTCTCTTTTATTTCTTTATAAACTTCTGCCCGCTGGTTCACATGCTATTCATGTTCATATGCTATTTCTAGGAAACGATTGATAGTACAAGTTTGTTTTACAAGGGATTAAACCATACCATTAATAACGAGGTTGCTATACTCCCGAGCGCATTGAGAAAAGATGCATTATTTTTAATTTGTTTTTGTAACTCGCAACGCAAATTACTCATTTTACCCGAAAGAACCAGCCTTGTTACAAAAATTTAATAATCACCAAACAAAGGTATTCAATTCTATTTTCGAAAAAAATGTGTGGTTTTGTTTATGTAACAACAAAAACTCGAGTTTATTATGTAAGAGAACAAATCTTGTACTGCCTGATGATTTCAGACAATAATTAAAAAGAAAGAATAAATAATGAAATCGGTAGACCATAAACTTGAATTTTACGGCCGCTCATCTACGCTAATTATGTGAACAATTATTTTTTATCCCATGGTAACTCGTTTATTGGATAAGAAAACCATTTTATTCCTGGTCTAAACATCCTTATATGAAAAATTACAGCCCGATCCAGTAGTTTTGGCACGAAGTAATAAACATCCATCCATGCATCAGTTTATCCATCCATTGATACTTTTAAATTCATAAAATTAGCACTGTAAATATAATTAATGGGAGCATAACCATGTTTCAAGATTTTGATCGAACTATTAATGCGCAAAGAGGAAGCACGCAAGTGTGCTACCACCAGTTATTTTATCATATAATTACGTTAAACAAAGGAATTTTAAAAATATCAAACGTTTACTTTGTTATATACCTATCATAAGATTTTTTTAAATGCTATGTGCTATATGTATGTAGTTTTATATTGTCTCTTTAAAGATGAGATACGAAGTTGCTCTTGGTGGCCACCAAAACTCTGTTTTGCAGAACTCGCTTGGTCCATATGAAGATCAAAACTCCCAATTACTGGTTATTGATAACATCCTGGTTATCCCGTAGTCTCTTCCTCTAAAGTCTGAACTTAACCTCGTTCCAATAAAATAAATGTACCTTGATCTATTTGTGCTCTCGGTAGCAATGAAGCGAGCTCTTTATCTGGTTGTAATTTTATAGGAAAGAGCGTCTGTAATGTTACTTTACTCGACTAAGCAATTTAAGGTTGTAAGACTGCATTTTCTGAATGCAGTCAGAACGAGGAATTAGACAACGTTAAGAATAATGCTGAACGATCTGGAAATCCAACCAAAAAGAAACTGTAAAGAAAAGAGAAAGAAATCACTTACTTTTATTAATCTAATTAATTATAATAAATTTTCGTTGTTAATAAAGATATTAATATTTTAAAAAATGCGAAAAAAAAAACTTACAGCCTATTTCTTCTAATGGAATTGATTGATCTACCATAGAGGATAGCTTTTGAACTTGCTTATGATATTACTAACATCTTTAGGCAGCGTCATATGCATTTTACGGAATACAAAATAGCCTTAATGTCATTCCAGGTCTAGAATTACAACTTTACAAACATTTTATCATCTCACTAGGGGATCCTTTGTCCAGCTGTGGACTTATATAGGTTAATGATGATGATCAATCATTCTACCCGATCCATTCTGTAGCTTTGGTGTGAAGAGGTCACGAACATCTAAATATCCAAACTTTCACATAGTTTGAGTATGATAATATTACCAGCTGTATATGATCACTCAATCCCCAATCTTGTTTCAGAAAGGCAAGCTATCCTGCATCAGAACAGAATCAGACTCCAGTTCTGACAAGCTGTCCCGCCAAAACACATCCAAACAACATCACCAGAGTGAATGCACACAGGATCACAAATGCCCCTGCTGTTTTAAAGCGGAGAAAAAGAGAAAGAAAAGTAAAGAACGAGACAAATTCTCTGACGTCACGTTCAAAGCAAACTATAAATATAAGAACACGACGAAACGAAGTCATTCTGTCAAAGACCATGAGAACAACCGGGTTTCTTCTTTACGAAGGGAGACGAAAACTGCTCAGACTTTAAGTTTAGTTGTCGGAGGCTTTGTAGCTTGCTGGTTACCATTCTTCTTGTATTATTTACTAACTCCGTTTATACCTAGTAATTATGTAAATTCTGTAGTTATGTATGTCTTGACTTGGTTAGGCTGGTTCAATTCTGCTATCAATCCTTTTA
The DNA here is from genome assembly GCA_944547425.1 of Eupithecia centaureata. Classification (NCBI taxonomy): domain Eukaryota; kingdom Metazoa; phylum Arthropoda; class Insecta; order Lepidoptera; family Geometridae; genus Eupithecia; species Eupithecia centaureata. Next base: position 3,559,239 of record OX155696.1, read on the forward strand.
TTTATGCGTTTTATTCGCCTGATTTTAGAGTAGCCTTTTGGAGGTTGACTATCAAAAAATGTAAAAAAACTAAGCGGTAGTTATGAAATGGAGTCGGTATTGACCAAATCATGCTGAATGAAGTTTGTTTGTAACTAAAACTATTTAATATTGATTCCCTTTGTTGTAAGTTCATCAAAGCTTTATTCCGGAATAGTTATAAAAATGTCATTGTATTCTGGGGAATAAAGACCTAGAGCTATAACCAAACTAAACCTGTAAATATGGGATCAGAGTAGCACGAAATTTAATTATTTTTCATTACAAATATGTACATAGTTAATAATTATATCGAACAGTTATTATTTTCCTACCTATATGGGACCTACTCCGTTATTTCGTCGGATCTAGCTTTCGTGATGATTTAATGAACTTATTTTACTTTAAATGGTAAAATCTATCTCCGTCAGAGGAACAAAAACCTAATCGCAAAAAGATCTTCACTTGATCACAATCTCACACAATGCTTAGTGACAGACTTTTTATTCAATTCTCTTGATCTAGACTATCTAATTATCTTTCACTAAAATATAGAAGACACTCTTTATCTTGATGTAACCCGGCTGCCTTATTGTCATTTTTAGTTAAATTCAAATGTCAACCAGTGGTACAATCGAAGTCCAGGCTAGGTTTAAAATGTTAAAAATGAATCGATCTCGATTATCAGTTGAGTTAGACAATAAGCCCCAGGTTGTAGTAAATGTGATCACTTGACATATCAGTCGTTTGTACGCATTACATTTACGGAGTAGACGCCATGTTTATTTTTTTAATCGAACGCATACGTGTTGTTTACACATTTAATGTAAATACAGACAATGTTAATCTCATAGTCAATGTGATTTTAAATGAGGATTTGAATTGCTAATAAATAATTAACGTTCATGCACTGACATTATCAAGGTCCTTGAATTCTTTGTTATTGCACTGAAAAAAAAAGTGATTGTGGCAAACAAGATCTTGTTAAAGGTAAACATGTAACTTGTTTGCACCAGAGCCTATCAAGCACAATGATTGCAGCAACAAACCTTATTTGATAACGGGAACTTTATTGCATCAATCACAAAACTTGTTTGTGCCCATCAAGTCTCAACTTAGTTGCTCCAAACAATATGGTGCATTTCATAAACACGCACACATGCACAATAATTTGATTACCATAAACAAGATTATGTGATGAGTTTTATAAAGATCCTTGTTTGGGTTAAACAAGTAGCTTGTTTGCCCTAATAAAGTTTACCTAGTAACTTTAATCAAGTAGCTTGTTTGCCCTAATAAAGTTTACCTAGTAACTTTAATCAAGTAGCTTGTTTGCCCTAATAAAGTTTACTTAGTAACTTTAATCAAGTAGCTTGTTTACCCTAATAAAGTATACATAGTAACTTTAATCAAGTAGCTTGTTTGCCCTAATAAAGTTTACCTAGTAACTTTAATCAAGTAGCTTGTTTGCCCTAATAAAGTATACTTAGTAACTTTAATCAAGTAGCTTGTTTGCCCTAATAAAGTATACCTAGTAACTTTAATCAAGTAGCTTGTTTGCCCTAATAAAGTTTACTTATTAACTTTAATCAAGTAGCTTGTTTACCCTAATAAAGTATACATAGTAACTTTAATCAAGTAGCTTGTTTGCCCATTTATTTTGTCATTAATGGAAATATTCTCAAATCACATAGGCTTTCTCCATTATTTGGTATTTTTCACAACAAAGGCATGACAATACGAGCCCAGTAGACCAGTCACTAGGCTCGAATAAACTTGCCTTTCGGGTAAAAAATACCGGATGTGGAGTTAGCATATGTGATTTGAGAATATTTTCATGACAAAATAAATGGGCAAACAAGCTACTTGATTAAAGTTACTATGTATACTTTATTAGGCAAACAAGCTACTTGATTAAAGTTACTAAGTATATTAGGGCAAACAAGCAACTTGATTAAAGTTACTAGGTATACTAACTATTCCATTAGGTAATGACAATATTGTTCACAAAAACAAGGGAAATCTCAAAATTTAAAAAAATATACAGCATACGATCATGTTTTATTTTTCCAATCATTATTGCATGAATTTCCGTGTAACTCCTTATATGGGTTATGAAGGCGTCGCATGACTCCACTTTTGTTGGCTTCCAGCTAGCTTCTTTTTATCAGTTTGACTCACAGTTGACCGAAGAAGGAGCGTATAGCCGTAAAGGCTACGATATTTGTGACTTCTTCATTGGGAGCTGAAAAAGAAAAAAATAAAATCTTACAAACCATAGGTACTAACTGTTTGACAGAGCCTCCTTCAAAACTGGAGGGTTTTAAGGGGTGAAAAATTAACAAACATCCATACATCTAACTTTCGCATTTATAATCTTAGTGAGATGAGATTGAATGAAACATAATAATATACTATTATTAAACAAGTTAAGCCAAATAAAATCTTTCTACGAAATATAAACGCGGGTAATAAGTTAACATGCTATTCCATGGCAATATTAATTTTATTGGGGATAAAAAGTAGTCCAGGTCATAGACTATGTATATTCCAAGTTTCAGCCGAATCCGTTCAGCCGTTTTAGCGTATAGAAGTAACAAACACACTGACAAACTTTCGTTCATTGATTCATAATATTAGTATGATGATTATTATTTACTTACAATCAGCAAGCTCAACTATATCCTTGACAAATTGATTTTTGAAGATTTGTCTGTGGGAAGTTTCGATACAACTTTTCTGTGTGTTCTGGATAGGCTGCTTTAAAATCTAACTCCAACTGCAAAGAAAAAGTACAACACTATCAGCATTAGGTTTAAATATTAGAAATAGTTTGCTCTCTCTTACCATTACAGATCCATGTGACTGGTAGAAGACATATACAGAGAGCTTCATAACATGGATTATAACCCGTAAAACAGTGATTCTAGATAATATTAAGCTAAGTTGATTTTGAAAAAAATTAAAAACCTAAGTCTATGGGTTAGATTATATTTTTTGAAATCAGGGCCAACTTGCCAAGCCCAACAACAAGATGTTGTCACTAAACTAAAAACCAATAGGTAAGGCAGCACTTTCAAATTAACAAACGTGTCCATGGAATTCTTTTGAACTTTTTATTGTTTGCAATTAATCCGAGATTTATTGGAAAATTATTTGTGATCAGATGCAACCACCAACGAATCATATGATTTATTGGGAATACCATAGTTTGCATTCCTCCGGTGATAAAACAAATCTAAATAAATTAGCCAGGTGACTTACTGCCTGAGCTGGTGCACTTTCTGACTGAGCTGCTGCACTGTCTGGCTGTGATTGCACTGGTAGGTACTAGGTTGTATATTCTTCCTTCCTCATTAACATCACAACTTCTTCCATCCTGTTCATCAAAAACCTCCAACGCTGTGGCTGAGAGATCAATGTTCTGAAAGAACAGACAAAACTAGACTGGGGAATTGTTCATGGTTATACATTTTTGCACATATTAGAAACACAACAAGCAAATTTTAACACAGAAACTAAGGTAAATCAATATCATTCTCACTCTAAAACCTTGGTAGGTACTTATTACCTAATAATAAAATCATATTAACAATGCTGGACAATTCACACAACATCATCTAGCCCGAAGCTTAGCAGAGCTCTTGTTTTGGTTACTAGATGACTGATATATTTAATATAATAGAATACATTTTTTATTATACACGGATAACATTCAGAACACCCTGATCATATATCTGCAGATAATACAAACTAAACTAACTAACTAAAAATAATGGTCCCGAGGCGGGAATTTAACCCGCGGACTTCCAGCGTGTCGCAGGCGGACCTTCGCCAGCTGAGCCACCTAGGTCGTCAACTTAGATCAATCAATTCAAACTTTATCTACTCAAAACTTACACCTTAACCAAAGATTTAACCTATAGGTACTTAATAAAAGATAGTGATGGAACTTACCAACAAACTACTTGTTTCCATCAATTCAAACTTTATCTACTCAAAACTTACACCTTAACCAAAGATTTAACCTATAGGTACTTAATAAAAGATAGTGATGGAACTTACCAACAAACTAATTGTTTCCAATTCTGTTGGCTGTTTCTCCATTATCTTCTCCAACAACAGAGAAAAAGAATCCTAAGCCCAACTTTGGGAGTAAGTTCCTTAATATCTTCGGATGTAAGGGAGGCTAATGCCTCTAACAAAATAGCGTTATCTGCAAGCGTAAAATTATTATTATAAACTACTAAGTACACAAGCTAGGCACCTACTTTTAGAAAGTTATTAGGTTAGGTTATGAAAAAGTTGGACAATTTTAGGTGGCCATTCCGTATTTCGGAGAACATAATTCTGGGGTCAAGTTCATCTTATTCTCGAGTCTTGATCTATCTAGGTAACTATAACTATTTGAGTTTGCCGTGTCATGTTACGTGATGTGTGAGCCGGCGGCGCCGGCTCGGCATGGCGGAGACGCCACCCCGCGCCGCCGGCGGCGTCGTCACAGGGAAACATCAAAAAGATTGAGCATTCATTTCAACATTGTAATTTGGTATTTGAAAACTACCTGTAAATGTCCCGATTAGCTCGCAGAGACGCGGTTAGAAACTCAGCTACTTCGTCCATTGTTAGAATAATAAGCGTGAGCGTGTAACCAAATCGAACATGCATCCACTGTAAACCGAACAAATACCAAGTAATCCAACCATTCCACAAAGATTAAACCACTTACATGACTTCTTCTAATAAATTGTAGGTTATTAGTTACCTTTTGTTTTGTCCGCCTCAAAAATTTTTCATATTCCAGCACAATACAACACTGACTGAACACTCGCCATCGACGCCAAAACCCAAAAGAAAACAGATCGGCCATGTTGCCAGTAGTGACTGCAGATTAGGGATGCCACCATGCCACATACAATCAGAGATTCGAAATTTCGCTTCGGAATCGAAAAACGAACGAAATTCGCGACGAAGGAACGCAAATGAAGAATAAGTTAAAAAAATATATTTACTTACCTATATATATGGCACAAAAAATAACTTTAATAATTAGAACTTTTATACTTATATTAAAATAAATAGAAAAATGGAACGTAAAATTTAATTTTATTAATTACGTTGGAAATTTCTTTTATCTCGCCATTTTAAATTGGCTAAGTATCCAATTTGTTTTTACTTTAAATTTTGTTTTTTTGTTGCTGTTTTTCCGAAAATATGCTTTTACGAAATTGAGTTGCCGACACTAGCTTATAGCTCTCTCAACCGCAATGCATTTGATAGCTGCTATAAAGTTATTTGATTGATGTAATAAAGTAGTGTGATAAATGTAATCAAGTTATGTGTTAAAAGTACCTATATATACTAATAGTAAGTAGGTATACGTAGGTACTCTGTGAACCGCAATGCATTTGATAGCTGCCATCAAGTTGTGTGATAATTTTGAACAAGCTTGGTTATTAAAACAATCAAGTAAAATGATTGACTCTAACAAGTTGTTTAAACTTAGTAAGCCTAATCAAGTTTGCATAATCTTTATTGCAGTAACAAGGAATGTTTGATTGAAGTGAACAACTATGTTGTTTGTTTTAAACATTTTTCAAGATTGTTTGCTGTAACAATATGCCCTTGTTAAGGTTGACTAAGAAACTTGTTTGAGAGGTTAATCATTTAAATTTGATTGGCGTAAACATGTGCTACTTGGTGAAAACAATTATGTTGTGATTACTGTGATCAAGAATTCGCCAATCAAGTTAAAAAGCCACTTGATTGGAGCCTATTTTTTTCAGTGTGTCAATGTCACCCTTATTATACATATGCTTACAGCCTATTAAATAGTTTGATGAATGTGCGCAGGTATTGCACGACCTCATTCCTTCTTCACCAATCCACCATCGGACCAGCAGACGCTCTGAAAAATACCATCCGTACCATTCAATATTCCTTAATGTCATACCAAAAAAATCTGCTTAACTTTCATAATAGCCAGAGAGTTGAATGAGCTTCCTGCGTCTGTTTTTCCACCAGAGAACGATCTCAGATCTTCAAATGAAGAGTGAATAAGTTCCTTCTGGGAAAGCGTACTCCATCTTAGGCCACATCTTCACTTACGTACGAATGAAGCCTCTTCCACTCCATGTGGAAGCAAAGCAAGGCGGATCTCAAACTCAGCGATATATTGAAGGGCTTCTATCAAAAAATACAGTTGTGACTGTGAATCCGATTCCGATTGACGTTTGCGCGTTAAGCACCTTGTTTTCAGTTTGCCGCATCCAGCGCCTTCCTGCAGTTGTAAGCACATTATCATCCCACCTGGCCAGAGCGCATCCAACACTACGTTTTCCCAATCGCGCTCGTGAGAGCACTTATGTGATTAAGAACACGTTTACCTCAGCGGTTGTTTGTTTTACGCGAGGTATAGACGGCCCACTGCCACTTCAGCTTGCTAATTCCTTGAGTGATGTCGATAACTTTGGTTCTCTGTCAGATGTATCATTGCGAATCCTATCCTTCAGATAAACTTCAAGCATAGCTCTTTCAATAACTTACCTAGTGACTTTGAACTGGTGTACTAGCTCCATCGAGTGACCAGTGTGACCACTTCTTAGCACTGTATTAATTTCATCAAAAGCAATCGCTGCAAAGGTTAAGTTGAAAATTATTAGAAATCGCCACTCCATATGCTCTGAAAATCTTTGAAATTGCATACGAAGACAAAATCTAGTAAATAATTAGTAAATAAGGATTCATGTAGGTATTATATTTTTGCTCACCATCATTATTAAAATACATTTTAAGAATTATCAATACATTACTGTGTACCTAAAGCTTAGCTACCAAAATTATCAATTAATAGTAAAATAATTAATTTATTGTATACGTGTGTGGTCAATTAGGGCTACCAACTTTGTGATAAGTAAATTAAAATTTCACAACAAGATGAATTGTTTTTTTTAACCCTGAACAACTGACTGGAATAGATTTCCATCTCTACGTGAAATTAAGTTAACTAGGTTTTATGGAAAAGTAGATTGATTTTTTCAAAATTATAAGAAATAAATAAATAAATAATTCCGGACAATCCACACGTCATCATCTAGCCCCAAGCTAAGCAGAGCTTGTGTTATGGGTACTAGATGACTGATATACTTAATACAATACATTACATAGATAGATATTTTTTATTATACATAGAAAACACCGAACGAAGGTAATGAACTGTGGAAATCACTAAAGAACCGATTCAGAATGTTCTATAGACGTAGACAGACAGCATTTATTGTTTTCTATAGTTAGATTAAACTATTTATTGATCAAACATTCGTCACATCAATTGATTGGATTTGAAGACTCCGAGATTGCATCTACTACACCCGAAAATACACATTGGAAGTTATATCATTGACGACCGATGTGGCGCGGCGGGCAAAGGTCTGCCTGCGATGCAGGAGATTCCGGATTCGATTCCCGCTCTGGCTGGGCACAGAATACATCCCTGGGACAGATGTTTGTATGATCTTCAATTGTTTATTTCGGGGTTATATTTTTTAACTAATTTATTGTATTAAAGTATCTCCGTATATATTATATATCCGTATTTAGAACCGTAAAAGTTCTGCTTAGCTTGGGGCTAGATGATGTGGATTGTTCAGTATTATTTACTTATTGTAAGACTCCGAGATTGTACCTACTCTATGACGACATGGATCAATTGAGCTACCTTAGACTGTTTGCAACCGTATGCAGTTAGCTCAATGGTTTCAATAAATAATAATAATAATAAATCAATATATTGGACTTTCTACACAGCACCATCTAGCCCCAAAGTAAGCTACTCAAAGCTTGTGTTATGGATACTAGATAATTGATATATTTAATACATTATATACCTACATAGATAGATATTTTTTATTATACATATTAAACACAACGGAACAAATATTTGCAGATTGTACACAAATTTGTTCCGAGGCGGGAATCGAACCCGCAACCTCCTGCGCCGCAGGCGGACCTTCGCCCACCGCGCCACATCGGCATCGGTCGTCAAATTGTATATATACTTGTTGTAATTTTTTCTATTCCTTGATTGTAATTTTCGTTGACAATAAAAAGATTTACCTACTCTACCAGAAACACCCACAGGAAGTTCATTCCACTCTTTACCGGTAAGTAGGTACTTATAACACAAGTAGGCCGGATATATTTTTTTCAGCACCGTGGTACTTTAAACAGGTCCTCGACACTTGGGTGCAAAAAAGCGCACACTTTTGAACTTTCTTCACATATTCAAAAACAGTAAAAAACCCCTCAATACCAATTTTTTTTTGTATAAATAAATAATTCTGGACAATCCACACAGCATCATCTAGCCTCAAGCTAGCCAAGCTCTGAAGCTCTGAAGCTCTGAGCAAGAATGGGTTATGGGTACTTTAAATAGTATATTCCATAGATAGAAATTTTGTATGATACATAGATATCACCCAAAACCCTGTAACAAAAATTTGCATTTCGTACAAACAAGGCGAGAATCGAACCCATAACCTCCAGCGTCGTAGGCAGACCTTCGCCCATCGCGCCACATCAGTCATCATTCTATATCTATTTATACTTATATCAAAACCTATCCAGTAGACTAGTAGCAGGCGTTTATCGTCTAGGATAAATACACAAAACTATCATCACATCACCATACATTGCGTAAATTATTAAAGTTTAAATAATGAATTTCAAATGTGAATTTTGGAAACACATTCTCCATCTTACGCTACATCTTAACTTTCTGAGTCAACCTGGGTGGGTCTCAAAACAAGAGTGAATAAATGTGTCTTCATGTCTTTTAAACCTTTGTTATACATCGTCACTTTCGATGACAGTCAAAACCTGAAGTGATTTTCAAATTCACGAATTTATAATGAATATTAGGTATTAATTCGATGTTATAGATATTATGGATAACTTATAAAATAATGGACAGATCTTAATTACATTTATATGGGACCACTCGAAAAGCACTGGCTAGCAAATAAAAAATCATCAAAATCGGTTAACCTAGAAACATTGGGATAACACACACAAGACAAAAATAGAGTTTCTTCTTCTTTGAAGTCGATTTAAAAAGAAATGAGGTTCAAAGACACAAAAAAATACATTTAGCTCTTTTAGTCAGTCTTTTAGTGCGCCATTTTGCTTCTCCCGTCTACGAATTTGATAAAAGTCTAATGGCACAAAATTTATCATCGCCATTGCCAACATGAAAATAATGTAAAAAACGATCCATCATGTTATTCATTCCAACCCCGAAAGGGCTAAAATCCACTTGTGATTTATAGACAACATTTTTAACAGATTTTTGGTGACATTTTCTCTTTATAATAAAACGATAAATGGCTACCTACTTAGTAAAAACTGCGAACTTGGATAAGAGCTCTTACGTATCTATGTACTAGCTACACTAGCTAGCAAAGGTGTCTAGTGGCACATTAAACTTGAATGTCTCAGAAGCTAATTAACACTGTGAGATGACGGTAATCTCTCACCCAGTTTTTTATATGAATAGACTAGCGACCCGCCCCGGTTTTGCACGGTTTTATTATACGTATAAACCTTCCTCTTGAATCACTCTATCTATAAAAAAAACCGCATCAAAATCCGTTGCGTAGTTTTAAAGATTTAAGCGTTCAAAGGGACATAATGACTATAGGGACAGAGAAAGCGACTTTATTTTATTTTTATTTTATTTTAATAACATAAAGGGTACATGCAGCAGTCATCACGTGACCACGGCAAATTGTAAACTTCATAAAACATCGGATAAAATAGGTAAATAAATGCGATGAACGCCAGTTAAATACCTAGTAATAATAATAGGCTGTATTTTAACCCTCATAGTGTCATGCTTACAAAAAAGTAGTCTCAGTAGTCAGAACCTATCAATATTTATAACTCATCCCTTTATGCAACAAAATTGGATAAAAATGATAAAAGTTTATGCGAAATATAATTTTACGCAAGGGAAAATTACTTTCAATATGGAAACTGAATTTAGCTAGGTGAATGTTCTTTTGTTGTATGTTTATTATTTTCTCGATAAAAGCTCGTTACAATCGATGAACCAAAAAGATTACTTGAGAATCATCTCAGTGTGCGAAAATGAGATGGCAAATTTATTCCAGAAAGAGCGGGAAGATTTTATTAAGACTTTTATTTACGTCGTGGCCGCTATGCGAGCGTCTAGATAAGGCTAGATGGGCGGGCTGCTTCGATAAACATTAAATTTAAAGGAGATGGCTGGAGAGTTCAAATTCCGAAAACAGACATCCGCAGGGTTATTCAGAAATTCCGTTTCAAAGTCAAAGTATGTGGAATCTGACACAGATTCGCGCGAAATTCAAATATTTCAGCGTTTTGCAAAAATTTAGCCATTCTACAAGGAATATAAATAGCGGAGAAGTAGTTTCCCGTAATTAGTGAAACATTTTCTATAATAATTTCTATTTAGCGCTAATTTGGGAAAAATCCTTACCCTTACTAATATTATAAACGCGATAGTTTGTATGGATACGTTTGTTTAAATACGTATTCATGTTTGTTCCTCTTTCACGAAAAAGTACTAAATAGATTGCGCTGAAATTACAAGTAGTTCTAGTCCTGGAATAACATAAAGGCTACTGACAGTATATCAGTAAATCAGTAAATTAATGTCTTTATTTCGTTAGGCTTACAAAATAAGCACTTAGACAAGTCAAATTTAATACTATAGGTACATAATTATCAAAATTATATAAGAAATAAAGTGATAATTGATTTTCAGTTCGCTTCAATCTTTTGTCCACTAGTGGAAGAAGCGAAATAGAAACCACTAGCACGTGTATAACTTATGTGTCTAATATACATGTTTGCCTTATAAATAATTACATACCTACTATTGTCGATGTGGAACTGAGCATCATCTGGCAAGGCACTAACGTCATTGATATAATCATTTATGGAGTAATATGCCTTCTTGATAAGATTTAGTTTTATGTACTGTTTAAATCTATGAATAGAAAGTTCAGTTGCTTCAGATGGAAGCTTATTATAGAAGCGCACTCAGTTATCCATAAATGATTTCCCCAGTTTTCGTAATCTGAATGAAGGGATGTGTAATTTGTTCTTGTTTCTTGTATTTCTATTGTGAACATCACAATTTTTCAAAAAGTTACTCTTGTTTTTGTGTATAGGTACATAAAATTTTCATAAATATACCTATTGCGAAATTACAGTTAGAATATTTATTTCTTTAAATAATTCTCTCAAATAAACTTACATATACACAAGCATTCCATAAATTAATTCATATGGGATAGAAAAAAGTTCCAAACACGATAGAACATAGTCAATAAAAAATTCTGAATGCTTTTGTTTTAGTTTGAAATTTTTGCTTACATTCTTTTTGTGCTTGTGAATACACCGACGCTCATATGATTGTATGTAACTAACTAGCGACCCGCCCTGGCTTCGCACGGTTTTATTATATGTACAAACTTCCTCTTGAATCACACAATCTATTAGAAAAACGCATCGAAATCCGTTGTGTAGGCTTGTCCGTTGTGTAAAGCTGTTTTAACGGTGCAGCATTGTTGAAAAAATGTAGTGATATTTACTTTATTCATGAATAAATAATTTATGCTATTGAGGTGCAAAAGTTCTCGATTTAAAAGTCTCCACACACCGGAGACGGAGCGGAGGCGAAGGGGTGCCTGTTTTTCCTATTGCACCGCGCCGCCACCGCCTGCGGTGTGTGTGTAGGCTTTCATATGATTCAATAGAATACAAATCGCACGCCTTCGGCTCCTCTCCGCCTCCGGATATAATGTTATCGAGTTATGAAGGTGCTATTTCAGGTCTAATCATATATTGTGCAATATTTCAGTCCGGTCCATTCTAGTTTTGACACGAGGAAGAAAGAAAATTTAATGAGTACTTTAGTTCCTGTAGATCTTACAGGACCAAAACGCCAGAAGATTACATTACATAATATGTAAGCTATTACGTTCTCTGGCAGAATGCGATTTCACGTCCTTTCGGTGGGTTTCGTCGTATTAGTTTACAATTTCATGAGGAATATCGACAGAACGTGTATATAAGTCGTACACAGTTGTATAAGCAAATCGTTTGCCAATCCACGCAGTCCGGGAAAATGGCTTGCTCGCGAACGTGTTAATCTAGGAAATAAAGTGATCATTATGATTTTTTGTTAACTTCTATCTTTAAAAAGTCAACTAGCGTCTAGTCAAAATTCAAACTTTTGCATTTATAATATTAGTATGCAAATAGTGTGATTTTACTCACCATATTTCATGTGAAAAATCTGAACAGTCAGCTAAGCTCCAGAAAATTCATAACGAAATCTTTTTGAGCCAAATTTCGAGCTCTTCAGAAATTAAAATGAAAAGTCGAGTGGAGATAAAATGTAAAGCACAAAAACAACGCAAAGAAAAGTTTTCGGTGAATTACGAAATTCTTTTTAACCTTGCTGGTGCATTTATGTAAGGAAAAGTACTGATATTACGTATTCGTATGTCATTGTATGAGAGTAATGACAGTAGACTACGGAAAGACATAACGTAAGATATTTGATTCGACATTCTCTGCTTTGTTCATACCTTCCGTCTCGTTTGATCTACAGTTAATAGTTCTGGGTGTTTTCTTTGTATCATAAAAGTAAATCTTGAATGTAATGTTTTAAGTATATCAGCATGGGACAGGGCTTGGTTTAACTCGAAAAATATCAAATAACAGTCTAAAAACTATAAATTAATTCTACGTATCGAATTGATATATCTACTTAAATAAACATTATTAAGTATTTTGATTGTACGCGTTTTGAATTTTAAGAACCTTTGCAGTGTAGTTAGGAAATAAACAAAATGATTTTGAGTTCATCTTATAATGTTATATTATATGTCAAAATCATTAAAGTCCAGAAATCACTAATCTAGAGGGTAGTATAGTGATTTGTGTCTTGGCTAGAATATATTATTTTTATACAAAGCGCAAATTATTTATTAAAATTTTAGAAATGAATTTAAAATATTTTGCACAATGTATGATATTGTGATTATTCAATGTCATTTTTATATCACACTTTCTCTTGAATCACTCTCTATCTACTAAAAAAATCGCTTCAAAATCCGTTGCGTAGTTTTAAAGATTTAAGCATAGATAGGGACAAAGGGACATAGTGGACAGAGAGAGCGACTTTGTAGTGATAAGTCTATCCTTTGACAACAAAATGTGCTTGGCCTAAGTCGTCCCGTTGTTGTCTTGTTAATGAGTTTAAAATTATACCTCTTAGGAGTAATGTTTTACATAAAAAGGACTTACAAGAGTGCTGTAAAATGCGCTGTAATAGGACATAAAAGAGAAGTTATATCCTGATACGGATTGTAGAAGACATTTGCAATATTTTGTGCTATCTTTGTAATGTTTGGTAATGAGAATAAAATCAGTGGTAAGATCGCTTAGTAGGTACCATTAGTGTACATAATTTGATTACAAAAACATTTTGAAAGCTCGATAAATAATAACTTCTATCTCACTTACATGTACTAAAAAGAGTGAGACAAATACAACATTCCGTGACAAAAGCCTACGTCGATTTGTACCATATAAAACTAAAATCGGCTTCGTATGAAACAAAGATTTATAGTCGTTTACGCACGAAACTATTCAACCGCTGTCAAACGACGAAAAAATAGTTCCTACTACTCTATTTAGTAAAGGCGCTGCAAGGCGTCAAATGATACAACCGGCGACCTTTTAAGCCGCGTACAGACTGCTGTAACGTAACATGCAATGTAACATGAAAGGAGCATTTCATAAGTGTGGACGCAGCGCGCGCACGAACTGAGCACGTACGTGTTCGCATCTTTTCCGGCATGCACGCGGCGAACATAGCTCAGTCTGCCGAGAACACGCGGAGATAATTTATTATACAATTATAACTGGCTACGATGATTTATCGATGCTTCAATGATAATCATCAATCATGTGAAAAAAAACATAACGTAAACGGCTCTGCTGTAGCTGTGTTTTCTTCCATTCTTCCAACGTTCGCGCACGTTCGAGTAAACAACCCGTCCACACTGGCGCTCCGCGCACACTGCGCGCCCCTTTGTGTTCGGCGAAAAAACCGCCAAATGGCGGATCGCGGCGCGCACGAGTTGAAATGCTCTGTTCGTGCGCGTAGTGTGCGCGGTTCGTGCGCGCGAGGCGTCCACACTATGTGATTTCTGTTACATTGCATGATACATTGCGACAGTGTGGACGGCAAGTTCTTTCATTGCGTGATACATTGCATGTTACGTTACAGCAGTCTGTACGCGGCTTTATGTTTATTAAAAATCTACGCAGCCATTTCAGTACAGAGCATAACCGTTTTTTTTAACTGGCTTCAGAGAAAAAGAGGCGGTTGTAAATACTACTGTTTCTAGGCACGTGTTTTGATGGGGCCCTGTGCATTTGTCCTTACGCAATTATAGAGCTTAATAATATTATTTTATTTATTAATTTTTTTCTAGGCAAGAAGAACACACATTGCGATTTTTGGACTTGCCATGCCACTCTCCCGCGAAGAAAATTATAACATATCTAATTTCTTAAATATTACCCAGAGTAGGCTTACGCACTTTAACATAAGAAACAAAATCACTCCATAGTATAAAACAAATTCGCTTTCTCAGTCCCTATATCCCTATGTATGCTTAAATCTTCAAAACTACGCAACGGATTTTCATGCGGTTTTTTTAATAGATAGAGTGATTCAAGAAGAAGGTTTATACGTATAATGAAACCGTGCGAATCCGGAACAGATAGCTAGTACTATATAAAAAGGTATTTCTTTAAAGGTTTGAATTAATTTGAACAGATTTCTTTTACTCAACGGAAGAATATAAAGTAGCTAAGAATGCCACAATACGTCTTAATTAGAGCTGTAATCAAGCTTTAAGCGCTATAAAGAAGCTTTAGGACGCTTTGTTAAGTTCGTTATTTCCTTGGCAAATGAACGTATGACCAAAATTATATTGGTAGCTACCAATATTAAGGTCGATTGTTAGTTATTCTGATACTTAGTTTAACTTTAATAATTATCTATTTGTTGACGACCTCAGTGGCGAAACGGGCGAGAGTCCGCCTGCGACTCAAGAGGTTGCGGGTTCAATTCCCGCCTCGGAACAAATTTGTGTACGATCTGCACAAATTTGTTCAGTTGTTATGGGTGTTTTCTATGTGTAAAAAAAATATCTAGCTATACTAAGCCAAGCAGCTAAAAAAAATTTAACATAACACAAGCTTTGAGTAGCTTACTTTGGGGCTAGATGGTGCTGAGTGGATCGTCCAGCATTATTTATTTATTTATTTATTGCATGTTTGTTTTATGGAAATTGTGTTGTTTAGAGACACAAATATACAGGTTTCGACAGAGCCTACGCCTTTGATTCCCTTTGAGTCGAGACCTAGGTCCGTTAGGTGCCGAGGCTAAGGTCTATTAATGTCTGGCGCTCATTATGGGAGGCCTATGTCCAGCAGTAGACTAATATATGCTGATGATGATGAAGGTCTCAGAAACTATTTTCGTAATTAAATTGTGTATCCTGGAATAGCCAGGTGAGACGACGATGTAAGAAATGATTCAGATGCTGGATGCGGCACTATGGCGCTCATTAGGGGAGACCTACGTCCAGCGTTGAGTATGCGACTAGCGACCCATCACGGCTTCGCACGTTAAACATATAAAACTTCCTCTTGAATCATCCTCTCCATTAACAAGCCGAATCAAAATCCGTTGAGTAGTTTTAAAGATCTGAGCAAACATAGGAACAGGACAGACAGACAACGTGAGCTATTTTGTTTTATAGTATGTACTAGTAGCGGATCGCGGTTTCACCCATGTAATTCCCGTTCTCGTAGAATTTACGGGATAAAATATAGCCTATGTGTTATTCCAGACTATAATCTATCTCTGTCCCAAATTTAATCCATATCCGTTCAGTAGTTTTTGCGTGAAAGAGTTACAAACAAACATCCATCCATACTTACAAAATGTCGCGTTTATAATATTAATAGGATATTAATAAAAGTTCCTCTTGAATCACCCTCTCCATTAAAAGCCGCTTCAAAATCCGGGTCGTAGTTTTAAAGATCTAAGCATACATACAGACAGCTTTATATTATGTAGGCAGGCTGTATATTATGTAGTGATGATGATAATAACAATGATACTAGAGCGATTCCTACCTATTGATTTATAATTTTAAAGGAGGCAGTATTATAGAAACTCTTGCTTTAATCCGGGTTGTTTTCACCCGAGTAAACAATATTTGAGATAACTCCTAAGTTCCACCAGAAGATTAGTCTTTAACCCTTTGTAGAAGACCGATAACAGTTAACAAACTGTTAAATGTTGAGTGGAAGCATTAATTGATTTCACTGAAGATTGAGATAAGTTAAGGCAGTGATTTTACAATTATTGCCTTTTAAACTTCTGGAACGCAGATAATATAATGACTAATAGACTAATCAATGTTCGATTTCGATAAAGAACAAGTCAAGCGCTTAGGCGCTAGGGGAGGTCTTTGTCCAGCCGTGGACTATAAAAGGCTCTTAGAAGTGTTATAGTTACTACTAATTAAATATTTTGAGATCCTTGCAGACTGATATACACAATCTAAAGGCCGTTCTACTAATTAATGAAAACAAATATTAACAAATATTTTTTTATAAAAACTTGTAGAACTATAAACAAGAGGTACACTTATTATCTAAATAAAGCTAGTATAACAATTAAACCTGAACTAGGTAGTCCTGTGTTTTAGGTGAATACTTAAAAAAAATATCAAGACGTTGGCTGCATTACTCCGCTTTATTCATGGCAATAACTGTAAGTCAGTCAACGATGTACGAATAAATAAATAAATGGCAATGATAATGCGCTACGCCAGATACTTACCAGCTCTTAGGTCTCGCGTTGCCATTATATACCTATTTATTATACTGAACCTAAAAAGTAAAAGTAAACATATTTGTTAAAAACTCTACCGTGTTAAAAATGCAAAACACAGTCTCCTTAAAAAAACAGTAAACACAATTCGGCAAAAGTTTTTTCTAATTTCGCTCATCTCGATTTATGACCGTTTTGTTTGAATAACGTTTATTGCTGCTTTCACCCTCGGGTGTTTTTGTATCCGGGCCATGTTTTTGTAATTTTTATTATTTACTTACATCGCAGAATCGAGATGGCCTGACTCGGCGGTACCCGGTAAAGGTTGTCGTAGATCTGCAGGGGTATTTTAATTCTTTGGAAAAGCCTTCGAATTCGATATCAGGAACTTTTGACGAGAACGCTATTTTAAACAAGCGGATTCGATAACTTTTGCTATTTGAATTTAGATCCTTAGTTCCTTAGCTTTGATATGAAATCAAAATAGTGTTGTAAAGACCTGACGGGAATGGACTTTTCCGATACGGAAATGAATCGAATGAATAAAAACATCCTTACTGGTCCGCTCCATTTCCAAACAAGAGCATTTCAGAACAATAATGTGCGTGCATGTCAAAATGGGTCTTCAATGCTAATTTTTAGATACATTTTACGCTGACGGCACCTATCTATTATTAAAAATATCAGAACAAATCAATGATACCAAAAACGTTAAATAATATTCCATTGAGATATTTTAAGTCTATTGACTTTATGATTGGTTAATAATAACGGACTCAATACCTATTAAAGAAATAGTTTTATTTAAACTGATAATGGTCTTAAATTACAATGGGGACCCGTTTCCACATTTACTTTATTAAATTTGTTGTGTCCACCGATACCGGGATCCGTGGATATAAATATTTAGCTGTTTTTTGTTGGAAACCGATCCCGGTATCGGTGGAGACAACTAGGCGGGATCAGTGGCTAATTTAATATGATCCCGGGATCCGTTGAGACAAACCCCTAAATGGTATTGTAATTTGTTCCGCGTTCCCTCACATGTTAGCCCCACATTCGAAAATAATCTGCTTTTGCCCCACGTCTTAAATATTTCTGGTTTCGTCCCGCATTATAAAAGGGAAAAGTAGGGTTGACAAATAAAACCAGTTGATCAATGCATTAATTTAACGCGAAATAAGCCACTCGCAGCAACTTAGGCCGCCGGTGCAAGGTATGGTATCGTTAGTTATTTTTTGAATACTTAACTAAATTTTATATCTATCCCATCTCTAATCTCTGAGATTTCAAATATGGAAGGTGGATCTATATCATATGAACTCATGTCAGGAAAAGATCCGAAACACACAACACCCCGGATGTAAAATGGCGGTCGGATTCCTTTGATCCCTTTCTAAAAGAAATAAATGTAAGCTGCTATAGTCGGGGAAAAACACGTTTGTCAGATTCCATTAACCTGTGACGTCATAAGATCTGAAGTTTGTGTATAGCATTTTAACCTTGTTTTTACATGATCGATTATTTAGAGATGGCGCGTTGTCTTTTGTTTTTCTCTAGTTATTTTCATCTGCAGTTGCAAAGTAGGTATAGATCTAAAACGTGTAGCTAGTTTTGTTTACTTACTTACGATAGAGTAGTTTTATGAAATTATTTAATATCCGATATTTTCCTACATTTTAACCACTAGCATCTGCCCACTGCTGCGCAATCTTTGTTTCTATGGGAACTTCTCAAGGCTATTTCTATCCAACGGGTACTAAGTTATGAGATGAAAAGTAGCCTAGTTCTACACAGGGTTGGAACTATGCCTTTTCATTTTATTTCATACATTCAAATTTCAGTCTAATCAGCTTAGTAGTTTTTACGTGTAAGAGTAGGTTACAAACATCCATAAATCAATACGTACAAGCTATTATGGTTATAATATTAGCAAGAATTCTAAGGACTAAAATTGTAGTGTCCAATTTATTATTAAAAATTACATAAAATATCAAAACGACAACTAGTACTTTTACTTTTATTAATTGCATAGCATCGATAGAAAAATAAATGAAACAAAATTTATACCGTATATCAAAAACGAAAGACGGTCGCGCCAGTTTACAGTAACTGAGCTAAACAACGTATAAGTTTTCCTCTTTAGAACCCTGAATCTTTACTTTAGTACTTTATTACTCGAGAACCAAAAATGTTTTCCTATTTCCGCTACAAGAGGAATAAATAACTCGTAAAAGATTGTTACCAAAATTGTTACTCAGGATTGTTACCGAAATTGAGGCAACATTGTTATGAACTTTACGGAATTGTAACAAAACTGAATAAAAGCGGTATCTTCAGAAGCGGCGCCATCTCTCTAAAAGTTTAAACTTAGTTAACTTACATCGAGACGGGCTTTTTGTGGCAGCGATCAAAAATCTTTTAGCTTTTAGAAGTATATTTCGTTTGAAACTGTCAAAATTAAAAAAGCTTCTAATAAAGGAACCATCATTAATTCCATAGTTTAGTAATCACTTTTGTACTGTTGTATTCAATACATAGTTTTCTTTACATTTAGAATCATCTAATGTAGCTTCACAGGAATAGCATAGATTTTTTTTTACTCCAGCAAAGTGGAATACAGCTTGTGACCCGTTGATGATACATTCCTATAGTTAACCAAATAAACGAAAGGTAAAATGCCAAGTAAACTACATGATTTCTTGGAGACAACGCCATGAAATTTGGAGTTGAAGTGCCTTTTACAACCGAGAAATAGTGATTTTTGGAAATTTAGGGGGTAGAAAATGAAATTTAAGGTTTTTGTAACTAGTTGCTTGATTTCCTTGAAACTTACAGAATAAAAATACTAAAAATATGAAATTACTGACAAAAGTTCCTGAAAATTGGGTAAAACGGGTTAATAACCCGTTTTTAAATGTTTTTTGTAAGCAAAAATTTAATATACGATGGTCATAAACTGCAACATTTAGTAATTATATTATACTTACTAAGAAAAAAAATACAAATGAAAACATGTGTTTTGAAAAATCTCTTTAAAAAGGTTTCAATAAGGGTTAAATTGAAGAGCACGGGAAATCGTAAAGTCCATGCGAACGAACCCGCGAGGGGAAAGAAGTACAATACAATAACACTTTAAATAGAAAAAAAGTATGTAAGTAAACAAAGAGAAATTCTAGTTCGTTCTTTCTTATACTCAATAACAATAAAACTATTCAAGGTAGATTACTATAAAAAGAAACAAAGACAACAATTTCTCTCTAAACTGAAATAGTTTCGCATAGGTAATTGGTTAGACCATTAAATTTTATAACCAATTTTATCGTAGTAGAGCAATCTAAACCAGACAACCTTGGAAACCTTTAAAGGCTCAGGTGGTAAAGGTTAGCATCTTCAAAATATCGAAATATTATCTTCACGAAAGTTATTGAGTACGCATTGTTATCAGAAGGGTCTCTAAGGTCCTGTGAGGTTAAATAAACAGGTTGAACTATTTGAAGATTTTACAGTAATAACTCAGGGCTGCAAATTAAGGCTGTTGGATGCGATAAGGTTAAGATGATGCGTCATTTTGGCGCTCAATAAGGGAGTCTAAGACTGTGTCCCCAGTAGGCAAAATGTTGGCGGCCGACTGAGTTTGCAGCGTATTGATTTAGTACGCCCTTCCATATATTTGAAATGGAGTGTCCACAGTTTGCTAGTTTTGCGCTCACTGTACGCAGTTTGCAGCGTTACGCGCGCCGACTATCTCAATAAGCGGCTAACTGATAACAGTTTGCTTACGACGCACGGAAATTGATCTTAGCAGCTAACTCAAATTTCAGTTCGCCACAAATTTGCGGCTCACTCAGTCGGCCGCTAACAGTTTGCCTACTGGGGACATAGCCTTATACATCTGTGGATTAATTTGGGCTATTTCAACTTACCTATTTCAGGACTAGAACTATTTCTATTCAAAATTTTTGCCAGATCCGTTCAGCAGTTTTTGCGTGAAAGATTAACAAACACCCATTCAAACTTTCGCGTTTATAATATTAGTAAGGATACATATCCTATTTTGAAATTTAATAAAAATATGTTACTACATAGTAATGAAATGAAATGAAATTTATTATATTGTTGAAACTATGTGCAACAGTTCATCCATTAATTATGGATATACAATATTTAACTTATATATACCTAACTTATTAGCTGAGTTATTTATTAAAATGATTATAATATTCTTTTATGTCATAAAAACATTTTTCCAAGAGTCGCCATCGGAGTTTTGTCTTAAATTTACAAGTGGGCAATTTTACTCTTATGTCTTTTGGAATTTTGTTAAATATTTTTACGATACCAGTAGACCAATTAATCACTTCTACATAGTACATACAACTACATAAATGGTACCTAAACAACATATTTTTATTTCGTCGTTATACAGATACATCGTGTATGTATCTGTATCCCGTTGATACATTCCTTATATTGATGATGATTCCTTTTATTGTACGAAGTATTGAATTTTATTTTAAGAGCATAATTAATTTGCGACCAGTCCTTTTGCACCAACCCTATAGTGGTCATCTTAAGCTGGTTTAATTATGAAATTTGAGTTAAACTAATCTTGAAGTCAAGTTCCAATACACCTTGGACCTCAACTTATAAACTAATATCTTCGTATTTATTATTGGTGAGTATGGTATTTTGTATAATGTGTGAAAGACTGTCTAAGAATTATAAAAAATTATCTGAACTTTAAATTCAGGAACGAATAATGTCAAAAGATAATAAAAAGTTTATAAAAATAAACTTTCAGTAATAAAACAATTTATTTATTACAAAAACACACATATTTGGTAGCTTACTGAAAAGGAAAAGGCAAAATTAAAACGAGTAAGGTGGTTATAAAGATACGGAAGTTGAACCTGTATTTTTATAACCACCATTATATCGTTATTTCATTATTATATAATAAAGATACGGGCTTTACTCATTGCACATGCCTACAATAAAAAGCATTGTTGAATCTTTTGCAAACTTTTCTCATCACTACATAGTATAAAACAAAGTCGCTTTCTCTGTCCCTAAATCCCTATATATGTATATGCTTAAATCTTTAAAACTACGCAACGGATTTTGATGCGGTTTTTTAATAGATAGAGTGATTCAAGAGGAAGATTTATACGTATACTAAAACCATGCGAAGACGGGGTGGGTCGCTAGTATTTTATGAGTCGCTCCCAGCGAGCCCGGTGGCACGGCCCCGGTTCCGGGGTCGTTTTCAAAATTTGATTCAACGAGCCCGGTGGTGCCGACCCGGTTGCTTACCGGGCTCGTTGGCACAGATCATGGTTCATCGAGCCCGGTGTCTCTTAAAGGAGTGGATAGCAGGTATTGAGTCGCTCCCAATGACCCCGACCCCGGCACCGCGCATGCGCATAAGCCCCGGTATTGTTTAAAGCTGGAGTATAATATATTATTGTAATGACTTATAAATAAAATGTACAAAAAAAAATACTAAAAACTGTAAATTACTAGTTTCATTATTAAGATTCAAATAGAGAGACAAAATGTATAAAATTCATGTTACCAAATGTTAGAGAACTCCCAACTCAAATCAAGTTAAATAATGAGATTGTTCACTTCGTAGACTCTACTGTATTCTTGGGGTTGCATATTGATTCAACTCTTTAATGGCAACCGCAAATTGATGCTCTCGCGGGTAGGCTTAGTTCAGCAGCCTATGCAGTGAGAACAATTAGATATCTCACTGATCAGGACACAGCTAGGTTAGTTTATTATAGTTACTTCCATAGTATTATGTCTTATGGTATTTTGCTATGGGGACAAGCAGCTGATATTCAGACTATCTTTGTTCTTCAAAAAAGGGCGGTTCGTGCAATTTATAAATTAAAGCCACGTGACTCCTTGAGGGAATTATTTAAAGAAATAAATATTTTAACTGTAATTTCACAATATATTTATGAAAATTTAATGTATAAACACAAAAACAAGAGTGACTTTTTGAAAAATTGTGATGTTCACAATAGAAATACACGAAACAAGAACAAATTACACATTCCTTCATTTAGATCATGGAAACTGGGGAAATCATTTATGGGTAATTGTGTGCGCTTCTATAATAACCTTCCATCTGAAGCAACTGAACTTTCTATTCGTAGATTTAAACAGTACATAAAACTAAATCTTATCAAGAAGGCATATTACTCCATAAATGATTACATCAATGACGTTAGTGCTTGGCCAGATGTCGCTCAGTTCCACATCGACAATAGTATGTAATTATTTATAAGGCAAACATGTATTAGACACATAAGTTATACACATGCTAGTGGTTTCTATTTCGCCTCTTCCACTAGTGGACAAAAAATTGAGGCGAACTGAAAATCAATTATCACTTTATTTCTTATATTATTTTGATAATTATGTACCTATAGTATTAAATTTGACTTGTCTAAGTGCTTATTTTGTAAGCCTAAAGAAATAAATATTTTTTTTCTGGAACCCAAATTTAGAATTACATTCACTTATATCTGCAAATAATAGGAACAACACACCACATCTTCTAGTATTTAATTACTTGAATAATTGTTCACTTCACTTCACTAACTTTGTCATACAAAGACACCACACGCTACTTTGACAGCTTCAGGGTGACTTACGTCTCTGGACAATGCATTTGATATTATTTTCTATTGGTAGAACTGATTAAGAACTTTAACACATTTTCGTACATTTTATTTATAAGTCATTTATGTTTAGTATAATAATATTTTATACTCCAGCTATAAACAATACCGGGGCTTATGCGCATGCGCGGTGCCGGGGTTGGGATCATTGGGAGCGACTCAATACGTGCTTTCCACTCCTTTAAGAGACACCGGGCTCGATGAACCATGATCTGTGCCAACGAGCCCGGTAAGCAACCGGGTCGGCACCACCGGGCTCGTTGAATCAAATTTTGAGAACGACCCCGGTACCGGGCTCGCTGGGAGCGACTCTATTTTATAATCATCAACAATATTGTGACGTAAAACGCATGTGAAGGGTACTAATGTAAGCGCGACATTCAAGGCATCATATTTTTGTGTAAATCAGCACTCTGGTATCTATTGGTTTTTCTATTTGGTTTTTAATATTATTTTATACAAAAAAAATTACTCCGAAAGGTTTACGATACTTAAGTTACGGACATTGGCAGAATTGTGACACCAAGAATTAAATTGAAATCAGTGCAATGAATGAAATTGAATCATTTCAAAATAAATATTACTCAATGCATACGATTTTGATACAAAATGTCAATCAATCGATAAACTTTGCAAATATCTACTCTGGATATTTTAGAATATTCCATTCACACTGAAGCTGACTCAGAAACTCTTCGCCAAAAATATGTATGGAAATTTAGTTTAAATTCGAAACAGCGGCAAGCAGAAATAAACTTTACCGCCTCAAGCATTCGCTTGTGTTTGCCATGAATAACTTGACCCATTTCCGATATTCACAATTGTGTAGGCTTTTTAGAGGTTACGATTTTAATCTTCAAATTAAATAATATTCTGATATTGGTGTGTGTAACAGACTATGTAAGTTAAGTACACAACGTGCATATACTTGTGTTCTAATTTAATGTTAGTTTATAATTGTATTTCTTGCATTCGTTGATTTGTTATAAATAAACTAGGCATACCACGCGACTTTGTCCACGTGGAATAAGATTCTTAATTAAAGGTTTCTGATAATTTCAAGAATTACAGACAGGGTTTATTAAAATGACTTTTTGTTAATTTTGTATATGATTTACAAAGAAAATTCTCAAAATTTTACATTATGTTATGGGTACTAGAAAACCGTTATGCTAAATTCATTAAACTACATTAAGTATATCTTTTAATACATTTGAAAACACCCAAAACCTCCGAACAAATATCTGCAGACCATATAATCATTTGTCCCGAGGCGAGAATCGAAAAAGCAACCTATTGTGTCGCAGGCGGAGTTTCGCCCGCTGCGGCGAGGTCGTACAAAAATAGTCGAGTTGCCTTTATTATTACAAAATCGTATCGTACATTCTAAAATTCCTAAGAGAGTTTCGACTATTCTCATTTTCATAGGTCTTGAATTGGAACGGCCTCGATATATTTTTATTCGAGTACAGCATTAGCGCTGTATCGATATTAATTGAATACTTCTTGTGAGAGGCAAATACTTATACTGCCTAAGTTGTTTGGTTACAAATAAATCATAATCTTACTATCTTACTTCTTATCTTACTACCTATCTTACTACCTATCTTACTATTTTATTAAATGGGAAAGTCTGTTATAAGTAATCTCCGTAACTACTTAAGTTATTTAGATCGAATTTGGTATGTATATAGTTTAGGACCTAGAATAAGACATAGGCTAATAACATTTAAAAAAAATAACCCAAAAAATGAAATAAATAATTACAGAATAATAATAAAAAATAATATATTTCTAAAATTTGTAAGAAAAAAACTCTGGATCGCGAGCGAAGCCGCGGGGCGCATCTAGTAATAAATAAATAATGCTGAACAATTCACACAGCACCCCATCAAGCCCAGAACTTATGGCTGAAGTTCTAGGCTAGATAGTGCTGTGTGGTATTTTAAATCCTAATGGAATTAAAGGCTGCAGCAGACCGGATGCGTATGCGTATGCGTAAGCGTAGACGTACACATACCACTGAGTTGTAATGTATGGAAATGTATGAGACAGGACACACTGCTTGCGTAACGTAGACGTGCGCGTCGACGTAATGCGTAGCCCTACGCAACGCAGCTCCCAAGACACAAACAGGCTGCATGACCTACGCCGTACCTTACGCAGAGCTTGATGTTGATGACGTTGTATTCAATCGCGCGCCCTTTTGGACGTCACACCGAACAATTTTGAACACGCACGTACCTTTGCTGTGCGTAGCCCTACGCGCGTAATTGCAGTCAGTTGTATTTTATTACAAAAAAGTTGTTCGATAACTCAGAGTGGAGACTTTAATATTTGTTTTTTGTGGACTGTAATTTAACGAAATATTTTGTGTTGTTTTTAATACGAGAAGCGACGAATGGATTCGTTTTGGATGGTCAACAGTTTGATGAGGGTGGCGATGATTATGGATGAATGATGTCTGGCACAGTAGGACCCTAACCTTTTTTCCGATGTGAATCGGCTTATTGGTCTGTGTTCAGCACCTAGGGTCCACGTACAGCACTAACAAAACATGGGTTACGGCGTAACTACGCGCGTGACTACGGACAAGGGGCCTGCGTTGCGTTCTCAGCTCGATTGCGTAAGCGTAAGCGTAGACGTATGCGTAACCCGGTGTGACTACGCATACGCATACGCATCCGGTCTGCGCCAGCCTTAAAAAGGTGCTATTATTGTAAAATTTACATGAGTTGAGAGAAAGGCACGCGAATCATATTGCCATACCATTGCCATACCATCGCCATACCATCGCCATACCATCGCCATACCATCGCCATACCATCGCCATACCATCGCCATACCATCGCCATACCATCGCCATACCATTGCCATACCATTGTCATAACATTGCCATACCATTGCCATACCATTACCATACCATTTATTTGTTTGATGATCTTAAATTTAGCTTACGATCTGCTCTTTTGAGCGTACAAAAATTTGTTTGTTTGAATTGATTACATATACATTATATTTGTGACTTTTGAACACACCACAAAGGAATATAAAAAAGAAATTTGTTGTACAGTTAATAAATGAATAAGTTTATTTTAAGACAGAAAGACCGGCGCGGCGACTGTAGGCATTTATAAATCGTAAATTCTGGATAATCCACACAGAATCATCAAGCCCCAAGCTAAGCAGAGCTTGTGTTATGGGTTGTTACTAGATACTTAAGTAATTTATTTATTTATTTATTCATTAATCATAACATCATTACAGGTTTCTTTTTTTAACCCTAAAGCGAATTTTTTTTTTTTTTTTTAGTTTCTGAGTAATTACTCAGAACTCTGGAACAAATATCTGAAGAACGCACAAATATTATTTCCAAGGCGGGAATTGAACCCACAACCTCCTGCGTCGCAGGTGGACCTACACCAGCCGCGCGTTTGCCAGATTTTTTTCAGTATGAAATATTTGTACTCACATATAAATTTTGTTTGATGGCAATTCTTCGTAACTGTTTGCTACGCCGTAGACCATCTACGCCGTTATATTTCTAAGTCATTGACCTCTCTACGCCGTAGACCTTTCTACGTCGATTGACATCACTCTTCGTGAATAATATGGTACTAGAAATAACAAATATCAAATAGGTATAGCTCCAAATTAAAAGTAATCCAAAGGAGATAGAACTTTTTCCAATTATATAAGTAATGCTGGACAATCCACATAGCACCGTCTAGCCCCAAACTAAGCTACTTAAAGCTTGTGTTGTACTAGATACTAGATATTTAATACATTATTTATTTCAGCTCGGCTAACTTGTTTGATGTAGAGGCATGGTAGAGGAAGGAAGTATAAAGCCGCGTACAGATTGCTGTAACGTAACATGCAATGTATCACGCAATGAAAGAATTTGCCGTCCACACTGTCGCAATGTATCATGCAATGTAACAGAATTCACATAGTGTGGACGCCTCGCGAGCACGAACCGAGCACACTACGAGCGCGAACAGAGCATTTCAACTCGTGCTCGCCGCGATCCGCCATTTGTCGGTTTTTTCGCCGAACACAAAGGGGCGCGCAGTGTGCTCGGATCGCCAGTGTGGACGGGATGTACTGCGGAACGCGCGCGAACGTTGAAAGAATGGAAGAAAACACAGCTACAGCAGAGCCGTTTACGTTACGTTTTTTTTCACATGATTGATGATAATCATAGAAGCATCGACAATCATCGTAGCCAGTAATAATTGTATAATAAATTCTCTCCGCGTGTTTTCGGCAGACTGAGCTATGTTCGCCGCGCGCATGCCGGAAAAGATGCGAACACGTACCTGCTCAGTTCGTGCGCGCGCTGCGTCCACACTTATGAAATGCTCCTTTCATGTTACATTGCATGTTACGTTACAGCAATCTGTACGCGGCTTAAGGGCCTTAAAACTATGCTCGTCATCCAATTAATATTATTAACGCGAAAGTTTGTAAGTATGGATGTTTGTTACTCTTTCACGCAAAAAGTACTAAACGGATCTAGATGAAATTTGGCACAGAGATAGATGATAGTCTGGAATAACACATACGTTATATTTTATCCCGGAATTCCCATGGGAACGAGAATTACGCGGGCGAAACCGCGGGGCGCTGCTAGTAAAAAATCAAGTCGAAAGGAAAGTGGAATTTTCTTGTCTTCTATTGCCATTCTAGTGGGATTGATGACTAGAATGGGAATAAAAGGAATAAAAAATGCATGACGCGTCACGAAATGAATGGTTTCGGCGAATGAAGAGATTCATTTTGAATTGAACACTTTTGCGAACAGTGACTATTGATTACTGATTGTAATTCCGTCGAGGATAATAGGCGATTACTGTGACGCAGTTGTTATGAAGTGAGACTTATAGATTGTTTTTTTCATATCACTATCACTACATAATATAAAACAAAGTCTCTTTCTCTGTACCTATGTCCCTCTATGTATGCTTAAATCTTTATAACTACGCAACGGGTTTTATACAGTTTTTTTCATAATCACAAGAACTACACACACATAAGACATAAGGTAGGTATAATTAATAAATAAATAAATAATTCCGGACAGTCTACACAGCATCATCTAGCCCCAAGCTAAGCAGAGCTTGCGTTATGGGTACAAGATGACTGATATACTTAATACAATTTATAGTCTTATAGTAAATAATGTGTAGTATCACTAAAATCTTACCCTAGGGGCGTATTAATAGTTAAGTAGGTTCTTTAAGATATCTAGGTATTCTATTGTATTTCTAACATATTGTTGCGTTTAAATATAAGAGAAAAATATTAAATGTCAAAATTATTAAATCAATCTATTTTTAATTATTATTATTGTCACAACAGTCCATGTATTCTTTAAGATCATAAAAACAGTTTTCATAAGATTTAATAAGATTCAGGTTTATACGTATAATAAAACCGTGCGAAGCCGGGGCGGGACGGTAGTTTTTTTAAAGGAGTTTTGTAAACATGAGTATATCAGTCTCATATAGACAATATAACACATATCTCATATAGGCAGAAAATAATCTATTGCACACTTTAATAAAATAATCAATTTACAACAAAACAACTTAAAGCTTTAGCTGTAGGCAAGTTAGCATATTTTGATATGTAGTTGAAACATTTAATTTTATTTATTATGTCGACTGATTGAATATGTTAAATTGAATTTAATGTTGATGGATTTAACCCAGATATTACTGAAACTATTTTTTATCTTCGATCATAGTAATTTTTTAATATGTTGTTTAAAATGCCCTAATAGAGTTAGGGAAAGAAGTAAAAAAAATCATACTTTTCTAGGAAAGTCGGAAAATGGTGGCCTTTTAAAAGGCCTGTAGTAACATAGGGGGTCGATTATATGCAATCCTAAAAGTCAAATGAAAACATCGAAATTTCAATTTTTATTTATCAAATTAGCTTGAAACACTAAAAAAATGGTTTTTTAATCCTCAACACGGTTTGCATAAAAAAAACAGTGCTTAGGGTGTAAATTTATGTCACATTGTTTGCAAATAAAATTGCACCTTAGCTGTGATGCTCTGTATTCTATCAGATTATTCGTTCCATCATATCGAGATACTTCCTGATGTGATCTAGCTGAACGAATAAAGCCTCTCCTACTTCTTCCTCTTGCTAAAGCTCTTCGAAAACCAAGAAGATCATACGGTCTTCCACCTCGTTTGTATACAACTGATGCGTTGTGTTCAGTCATATCTAGACTGACAGACAAGCATTAGCAAACTAGTTTATGTTCCGGTACATTAGATTTTTGTACTGATAGGTACCTCTGTCTGTCTTTCTGAAGTCCTAGTTTGACGGGAGTGAATGCTCATCTTTCATTGCTAAATAACTTTGGTTTCTCACAACTGTTGTCTGAATGAAACTCGAACCAACTCGGACTTTACAGTTTCAGGAGAAGCAGCTGTCGATGTCCACTACTTCGCTATTATCAGTAATTGTACCTGTTGTCCGTCTCTTATAGCGTAGCTTGATACAGAATCATAATCTTCAAACTGTCACCAAAATTTAACTCAGCTAGATCTCTAAGTTGCGATTCTGACTTTAGGAAAGTAATAAATTCTTCGTTACCAGCATCTTTATCTGTTACTAAAGAGGCAGAAGAAAAATTGTTATATAGCTTGGGAATAAACTTTCTTCATCACCACGCTCCAACTCGCCAAGAATCTCATTGAGAATGCGTGTGCCAGTCTACAACAAAAGTGCCTTGATACATTCTACAGGGCTTTTAAAAGGCCATCAACTTAAATTGTAAAAATGGTTCAAAAAAGTTAACTAAAGAATCGAAATAATGACCAAATCCTAGAAATAAGACATCCAAAATCAAATACTAAAGTGAAATATTCTCAAATTCTTCTTACAAATATAAAAAAATCTTACCTTTTTACAGCCACAGCGATAAAATATCACAGGCATGTTTTGAAACATCAAAATCTTTAAAAAAAATGCATCTGATTGTCAATACCACTATCACTAATCAAGTATCAATATGTACTGGTTAACATGACTATTAAAAAAATCATGTCCACGTAGAAAAAAACAGAGATAAATGCGGGTACATTTAATGCATTTTTTGGGTCTTTTAAAAGGCCGGACGCTTTATCTGGGTTAATACACCACACTTAATTAAATATAAACAAAAAATCTGGATTTTAATAATCTGAAATATATGAATACAAAACAATAAAAAACTGTTCAGCCTTTCTTGAGTAAAACTTTAAGTAACAAATCTGACTTTATTATATATTATTTTAATGACATAAGTATTGTATAAATATATAGACTATGACAATAATTTAGCATGTTCACAAAATAAAGACTCAACAACAAACTTTGCAGGTCTGAAAAGCCCCATCATTTTTCACAACTTCATAAAACTCGCTTCTAATCGAGCCTCGGTCAGTCCTCGATCCCGGTTGAAAACACCATTTATCTTAAATCAAACATCACCAACCTTTATACAGGCAGACGATAAATATTATTTTACGTATTTAAGGTCTACTGACTCAATATCAACTTTAGGCTGAGGTTAGACGATTTTCAATGTTTTTTTTGCTTATTGAGGTTAACTTTTCAAAGTATATGCAAACTTTTTTCATCGGGGACCAAATAAAACTAATGTAATGTGAGTAGTGCGCGGACCAGATATTTTTGTTTATTTATAAACTAGCGACCCACCTTCTTCGCACGGTTTTATTATACGTATAAACCTTCCCCTTAAATCACTATATCTATTAAAAAAACGCATCAAAATCCGTTGCGTAGTTTTAAAGATTTAAGCATACAAAGGGACATAGGGACAGAGAAAGCCACTTTGTTTTATACTATGTAGTTTTTATAGTGAAGAAGGCGAACTGTGTATACAGAATAATTATGAAAAAACTTTTTTATATACAGGGTGTTAGTGTGAACACCGTTGTCCTTGAAACCAGAGGTTCAGCATCATGAGTAGAATCCAAAACCGATGAGAAAAGCTTAACACCTATTTTAGTTTTGCAAGATTTTGATATTTCATGTCTTCGCTATCGTACACGATGCCATAGTCACTCTACATACTTTAAGTACCTACCTACGTAAGTACTTATACCCGCGCCTTACTTGGATCGTAACTTCATTACTTGTGTCCTTCAAAAGACGGGATATTCGCACAGAAGGTGATCCGACACGGACAACGGTGTTCACACTAACACCTTGTATAATGCATGTTTGAATGTGTTTGTATAAATAATTAGTAAGAGGGTAAATTCGAAGTCTGGATGACCTATACACTAAAATCACCAAAAAATCCTAGCCGAAATATTGATTTCGATTCCGAGGCTGGTTTCGAACGCGCAACTTCCTTCGTCGCAAGCGGACCAACCCCCGCTGAGCCACAGAGGTTGTCAAAGGTTTTATTCGTTAGCATCCACACTCGGCTTTACACGCGTTTTCCTAAAATCAAAATTTAAAATACCTAAATTAAAATAAACTTAAAATGTAACCTATGATATATATCCAGGGTAAAATATACTTATGAAAACAATTCAGCCCGATTCGTTCAGTAGTTTTGACGTGAAAATTCTAAAACTTTCAAAAATCTTAACATCCATATAATTGTAAGTACCTATATATAAGCAGAATAATCATAATAACCAGAATAATCAATTTATTGGTAATAATTATAACAGGTCAGTTTATAAATTTTTAAAATTAATTAATTACAATGACATAAAATAGAATATTTTTTATTTGTTTACAGAATCACACAGAAAAACTTTATAAAATTAGACTAAATGACTAAATTAACTACATGAGCCCTTTTATTTGACCTTTCAATGTAAATTGAGCCTTACCTTACGGTCAAGGCATAAAAGGTCAGGGTGTAAATTACAGAACAAGACAAGCGAATAGCATTGGAAATTGTAAATCAAACTAAAGGTGATATGGAATTTGACTCGATCGTGAAATAACAACTATAAGATAAGATTTGAAGTACTAGACTTGGCGTATATGATGTATTGTGTATAACGCTAATATTTTTTTATAAGTTTAGTGGTGCTTCGCCACCCCTTTTGATTTCGGTAGTCGTCTTTTTACACCCTGTATAATAAATAACTAGTATTTGCCCTTGGCTTCGCACTCGTTTGTATGGAAATGTCTCGTGTTTATAATAATAAGACAGATAATTTCTTTATTGCACCATTAAAATATATATCAGCGAAGCTTAAAACTTATACTATGGATGTTATATTATACATAATAATAACATAAGCGAACGAAATCGCGGGGCGCATCTAGTTTCTAATAAAACTGAGTTCAATCGGAGACTCAAAGGATTTGCGGACTGTATTTTTAGATTTATGTAACTTTATAACGACCATTTTGTCTAAGTTATCGGTTTAAACATAAATGCTATCTTTACGATAGACCTTAAATAATAACGCAGATATTTTATGCTCTGTGAATCAAATTGTTAGTGTAAGCAAAGTTTATTGCTTGGAATTTAAATCAAGATCAAGACTAGAAAATCGGTTACATTTGCGTCAGAATAAATATTTTATCATCTTTGTACTTATAAGTATAGATTCATCAGCCCGCAACTTCGCACTAGTAATTTCTATGGAAACATTTCAAGGCAATTTCATCAGATGGGAACTGAATTTATGCGATGAAAAGTAGCCTATATAATATATAGGCTACTTTTCATAGCATAAATCAGTTAGTATTATATTCATATATCTAGTATATATTATTCCAGGGCTACGTCTATTCAAAATTCCAGCCCGATAGTTTCAGTTGTTTTTGAGCAAAAAAATATTCAGAAATCTTTATTTCTTTAGGCTTACAAAATAAGCACATAGACAAGTCAAATTAAATACTATAGGTACATAATTATCAGATGGAAGCAGAACCGCGGTCAAAAGGGTATAAAATGAAGAGCTGTCTACAAGCTAATCATTAAAGACCACAAATTTTAGAACGAGCGTTTAATAAGGCTAGAGAAATCCCGGGCTTTGCCATAGCGCGAGACACGGGAAAATAAAATAATACCGCGATTTTTGTTTAAGATTATAATGTTATAGCTAATCCATTTGCGGCTTTATTTCCGTGTACTACAGTAATAAATACCACATTCAGCCCATTTTAACAACCTTCAAATAAGAATTTTCAAAAATCAGCTGTGCTCTATGCCAAAATTCAGTTTGTAGCTCTGTGGATACATAGATCAATTGATGAGTTTTCTGTTTTCTAACTAGATAGTGGAACATTTAAATCGGTCAGTATGGGTAATTCTGAAACTACAAGACATACGACTCTTTCATCGATTTTAGTGACAAGAAAAACTGCATTCACACATTCAAATAAATCTTGTAGGTACTTAGTCCGGGAATCGAACCCGGATGTTTTGAAAAATAAAACTAACACTATTTTGAGTTAGATCTCGATTGTGTAGGTCTTAAGGAGTTAATGTTACTATGAAAAGTGATGTCTAAAATTAATTAAGTAAATGCATTGTTTTCATATCACCGTTTAATTTTTTTTCAATACTACATTCAACACGTCTCTATGGTTGTTTGTGTCTTATTGTTTTAGACTTTCCCATACCGACCGATTTTAGGAGTAAATGTTACTATGAAACGTGATGTCTAAAATTAATTAAGTAAATGCATTGTTTTCATATTATCGTTTAATTTTTTTTCAATACTACATTCAACACGTCTGTATGGTTGTTTGTGTCTTATTGTTTTAGACTTTCCATCGACCGATTTAAATGTTACACTCTGTAGAGATTAAATAAATAAATAATGCTGGACAATCCACACAGCACCATCTAGCCCCAAAGTAAGCTAATCAAATTTTGTGTTATGGGTACTAGATAACTGATATATTTTATACATTACATTACATAGATAGATATTTTTTATTATACATAGAAAACAACCAGACCAACGGAACAAATTTCTGCAGATCTTACACAAATTTGTCGGGAATCGAACCCGCAACCTCCTGCGTCGCAGGCGGACCTTCGCCCACTGCGCCATATCGGTCGTCAAGATTAATGCTGGATAATTCACACTACCAACCGATGATATGATGCTAATGATGTTTCATTTGTTGGCAAAATAGTCAAGTTAGAGTACCCCGCATAAAATAAAATCCTACGCGACGAAGTTGTGGGAATATCTAGTGAAAGAAAAAAAAACAAAGTCAAACATAATAAGCTGAGCATTCCCTTGCCATTTCTTGATGTTAACCAACTGCTGTTTTCCACAAAGTTTGTTAATTTCACACACAATAAACCATTGAGATCTTCCGCTGCGAAAACTTCTGTCATATTTCTACTCTAATTTCATCTCAACAAACGTATGCTTAAAGTTTTCCTTGAGAACAGTTTCGCGGTGGATATTCAGAACAACAATGAAATGGTATGAACATTGAATACAAATGTGTACTGAATGTTGGAGGCCATGTTTTTGTTCGGCTTTTGTGCAAAACTTCTAAATTTACGGGCCCAGTGGAAGTGCAAAAAATATATATCTATAAAATAGTTTTTAATCTAAAATTACCTTCTTTTTAATCCTGATGGTTATACACCTATAAGTAAACTATGTTACCTTAAGAACCATACTCAATTAATAGGTATAGCCTACCAATCAATGGATCTATGACATCATAAAAAAATGATTTATCAGTAGGCATTACTAGCGAATATCAAAAATTTGGTTTGTTAAAAAAACTAAAGGTAAAACTAAATAAAAAGGCTTATAAGTGGTTTGACGTTATTGGGGTTTTTTGGTAACTTTCTATGCCAGTGAAGACGCGAACGGAAAACTAGTGATAATAAATAGGACCGTTTTCCACCCCAAAGGGAAGAAAACGATTATTTCAGGTCTTGCCGAGGCTTGACCTTTCGGAGATCACCTATACCTACCTAGCTGTACTCTATGCTATCTTCTTACCATAAATCGTCTCTGTGTGGGTCTTGCGCGCTGTCTGCGGGTGGCAGGGCGCGCGGGAGGGGAGCGCGATGGCTGGCGCGGTGACAGTTGACCGCGCTTCGTCAGTACGTACCTCCGAAAAGCCGGCAAGTACTTGCTCAGGTCAAGCCTCGGCAAGACCTGAAATAATCGTTTTCTTCCCTTTGGGGTGGAAAACGGTCCTATTTCAGCGTATTGCCTTCGGCTTGACCTTTCGGAGACGTGTTTATCATCTGCCGGCGCTCCCAAGCGTACTGTGACTAAGGGGAAACTTATCAATTCACTGCAGTAGATAAGTTCCTATATCCATTTA
The DNA here is from genome assembly GCA_944547425.1 of Eupithecia centaureata. NCBI lineage: Eukaryota > Metazoa > Arthropoda > Insecta > Lepidoptera > Geometridae > Eupithecia > Eupithecia centaureata. The sequence continues at coordinate 3,595,248 of OX155696.1, forward strand.
TATTGGGATCGAAAAAAAAAATCCGATACGTAATCTGTTACTAAAACAAAAATATATCTAATTCTCTTAAGAGGAATTTTACAAAGGTAAAAAAGAAACATAACTAGACACTTTCCAAATTAATCACATTTCTTAAAAGTAAAACAACAGCGTGTAGTTAACGCATAGGAGAAGTAAATAAGGTATAACCAGATCCAAACCAATCCGTCATATACGAAAGGTCAATTACTCAAATAAGTCAAAGGATACATTACTAACGAGAAAGAATTATCAAGCAAATTAGAATTGGAGCCTGGCGAGGCGACCGTTCCACTGGTTTACAATAATGTTTGAAAAACTTCCGCGAGTTCTTCCAATTACCTCGCACCAGAATATCATCTAAGGGAACATTGCTTCTTATGAAATAATTCGAGGTAACCGCTGCTAGAATGGAATCTGGACTACAATCAATACCCAAATCTTTAAAAGCAGTGTTAAGTCAGCCTGCAATTACCGATCTAGATGCCGCCGCCTTCACCTCTCCTGGAGTTGAAAAAAAAAAAAAAAAAAAAAAAAAAGGCCTTCTCTCGCTTTCCTTCTCGGATCCGATAATCCTATTAAGCATTTGGTCCATCTCTCTAAGCTAAGCGCCATATCCCCAGAACAACTCAGGTGCTTACCTGACTGACGCAACATTATACAATCAGATTAGGAACCGAATCTTGGCCAAAACGTAAACGTAATCCTTCATTTCGCAATGCTGCTTATCAATATCTAAGAGAGTTAAGTCATGAACAGGCCGCCCTGGTGTTAATAAAAGCAAAAATGCTACATAATATCTTGATCATTGAAAAAAGTTGTCCCTAGCCGGGACATGGGTACGTAACCACTGCAGAAGGTCTTGGATGTCCCAAATCTGAGAGATAAGATTCGAAGAGACGCATCTAACTAAGCTTATTACCATTAGAAAGGTAGTTATCAGAGGATGACCAGCCAACCGTCTTTCCTGAACCCGGACTGCTAATGCAACAATAACCGATTTGTGCACTAAAATTGTAGAATATGCTAAATTTTTGGAACGCAATAAAAACCTAAGTACGCTCCAGAGCCCGTCGTTTTAAGTCGCTTCTCCAAAACACTCCCCCTCCCATCGAGGAACCACAATAAAGAAGATCTCTCATGACTTGTTGAGGTTGAGATGACGTAGAACTCTGGGAATAAGAGGCGGTGACACCCAAGTTAGAGAGTAATGCCACTGTCGGTTGAAATCGTTGATAAATAAAGCATTCACATCCCTCCCCTCTTTAGTCAAATATGACGGAACAATCTTTGACCGACTTGTAGCAAACAGATCCAATTGAAGTTTGCCGCATTTGCGAAATATCTTTAGCAGAATCTCCTCCTGGAGATGCCAATCTGGAAATATCTTCCCTCGTGACAGACAGTCGGAGATGGTCTTGTAACGGCCTGTGAGGTAAAAGGCATGCAGAGATACATCCAGGTCGCCTGCTAAATCCCACAACTTTCTGGTCATTTTCATGAGGATTACTGAGTGAGTATCCCCTTGGTTTCTCAAGTATGAAACGAACGTTCTGTTGTCGGACTGCACCATCATCGATCTACCTCGAACTGTCTCATGACAGTCTGTCAGAGCGATAAGCACCGCATACATCTTCTTCCTGTTTATGTGCCACTGTAACTGGTTCCCTGTCCAAAGACCCGAGAGAAACTGATCGCCTATCTGTACCTCCAACCCTGGTCGGATGCATCGGTGGATACGACTGTTGGTTCAGACACAAAAATCTTGCCTAGCCTCCTGATATTCCTGGTCCACCACTGGACATCCAACAGAGCTGACAAAGGTGTAGCGACCCATAACTTCAGATAATCGCGAGAAAGCTGACGACTTGCTCTTTGAATAAGTCTGGTGTTCAATCGATCCATGGGCGTTACTAGAGAAGCAAAACCTAGCCTGCTGAGCAGAGCTGTACCGATATCCATGACCATTGACCTGTCTCTAGTATTTCTCTCAGATCATTTGTTAGTCTAGCTATCTTCGTGTCCGGTAACCTCGTCTGATTTATGTTGGTGTTCCAGATAATTCTATAAGATAATTCTATCTCCTGCGTTGGCCTTAGAACTGACTTTTGTATGTTCACATACCAGCCTAGCTGCTGCAGAAGATTTAAGGCCAACGCTAACTGACTCTCTAAAATTACCACGCTTTGATGGGCAAAGAGAAAATCGTTCAAATGAACTAGAACTTTTAGACCCCTTTCTCTCCAAACGCTCGCTATCCAATTGCTGACGGGAGAAAATGCTTGTGGGGACTGGAAAGGTCGAACGGCAAAGAGGTCATCTGGAAAAGTCCCCTTTTGTAACGGAATGTTAGATATTTTCGATGACTTTCCCATAATGGAGTATGAAAATAGGCCTGGCTGAAATCTAACTTGCCAAGATAGCCGCCGCTTTGAAGAAACTATGGAACTTGCTGCTGGTCATTAATCGGAACTTGGGAGGATTGAGAAAAGCGTTCAAGCAACGAAGATCGAAAATCTGCATGACCTTTCCATTCGGTTTTGGAATGAGAAACACTTTGGTCAGGAAATCAGAAGAGCTACTTGATCTTCCTATGACTCCTGCTGCTAAAAGAACCTTTAACTCCTTGGTCATGGACGTTGAGGTTCTTGTCGTAAACCGGGATTTCCTGAGTAGTGAAATGGACGGCGGTTTCATTACAAACAGTATCGCATAGACTCTTATTATCTTTAAAGTAGCTTTTGAGGCCGTTAAACTTGACCACTGAAGCAAAGTTCTTCAGTTGGCCCCCGTGAAAACCGTCAATACCTACGGTTGCCTTGATACCTTCTACTGAAACCTTGGCCACGCTGCCTATCTGCAGGCTTAAACTGGCCAGAACGGGAGACAGACGCATTTGATGTGGCCCCCCCCCTGAGCTTTTGGCGGTCTTTGTTGACGAAAAGACTGAAAGCTGGAACTGCTAGTATGCGAAAAGTGTTCCACGGCCTCTTTCGATCTCCACCCTGGAAAAACCGGACAACTACACCCTTTTCCCTCACAAACGTCGAGATTTTTCGTTCATCAAAAAAAGGTGCGACTCTGATGGCGGGATCTGATTCAAAGCCGCGCTTAATCCATTATTACGTGTCTTTAGTGTCTTTCGCCTGCAATCAGATACTTCAGCTCTATACACAAATTGCAACAAACTATCTGACAGCTTTTTAATTGGGAATCTTCCCCTAAGATCGTTTTAATACTATCAGCAGTTTCTGGATTATATTTAGCCACTGTCCGTAAATTCTCGGAAAAAGCCTTGCGTTGCATGAGGCCGTGTGATCGTGCCCAGCATACCATCAACCTTAGGGGGCCATCCAGACGATTGGATGAATAAACCGATTTAATTAACTTTGTTAACCTTTAAAGCACTGAATACAGGAGATGCCTGTAGCACTTTTTCAACGTCCTTGTATCGGTTCCACCCATAAATTCCTAAGCGTTGGCAGTCTATCCCTTCCTTTCTAATCCGGGCAGTAGGCTCAGGGACCAAGGGCCAAGGCAATCCGCCTCTTTAATTTGGGGTAAAAAGACAAAGTCAGATGCAAGTATATCTGAAACCCATTTGAGCTGGGTAAGGCTGTCCATAAGCGGAATTATTGGTGCCTTACATGAAGAACTATCGACAAATGAATCCGGATCCGATTCATCATCTTCCGATTCCGTTTCCGAGGCAGACTGGCACTCAATCTTTCAAAATTCCATGACTATGGAGAACATGTTTTCCATCTTCTTCTCAAGTGTCTTATATTTATAATCTGGGTTACGCTTATTATCAAGACAATGCTCGCTACCGTTTGATTCCTTGTTTTTCCGGCGGGTCTCTTCAGACTCTGATAGCTCACCAGCCATAATCTTATCTGCTTCTGAACGAGTATATAGCACAGGCCGTAATACTTCAACTGATTGAAATTGCGACACTCGAATCCGGATCGCCACATCAGGAGGCCCCAATATGAGAAATATAATAAAGAGCCCTAGAGAACGCCCAGTCTAACAACTTAGGCGCATATCTCTGTAGCCTTTCTCTGAAAGGTGGTTCGCTTCTGGGTTGAACGCTAAGGCCAATCCCACGGTTAGTAGGGAAAACATCAACTTATTAAGAATGCTGCTGTCCACATCATGGCCAAATACCTCCTCCTTGGCTATATCCACAACCTCCCAGCGAGTCCATCCTTCTGAAAGATGTTCTTGAGCCATTAATTTCACTCGCCCCAAAATAATTTCCTCTTGATCTGATTGAGCCTTCTCCTCCAAAAGTTCACCAAGAGTGACCAAACATCCGTCTTGAGCCATCTCCAAAAAAGAGAAGCATGCTGTCAACTCAAAGTCAAAGCATACCAAAAGTGCGCAGGCATTATGACCAGGCTTTATTAGCAAAGCAATAAAGAAAAGGTGAGGTTCATAAGAAAGCTTTGACATTGCAATCACGCACGTTAGCGCGACATACCAGGCTGTTTGAGATCTAATGCGTAGAGAACTTTGTCTTAAAATACGATAAAGCATGCGCTGCTCAAATCTTGAGAAGTCCGCCCAAGTAACGAGCGGCGCAGCTCGATACACTGAGCCGCGCAGCTGAAAATACGAGCCGCGCGGCCGAAATTTCGAGCCGCGCAGCTCGATTTTCAAGCCGTGCAGCTCGATTTTCGAGATGCACGCGGCTCAACCTTTGAGCCGTCAGTCTCGATATATGAGACGTAAACCGCTCAAGATTTGAACAGAATGAACAAATCTTGACAAGCGGAAAAACCGAGTGATGATATCGACAGCGGCTTTTTATGGGATAGCAAATAATCCACAAAAGTTATGATAGTGGCAGAGGCCGACAGATCATATTACATACAAAAGGCTTTGGTAAACACTTCTAAAAAACCGAGTGATGTTATCAACAGCGGTTTTATATGGAATAGCAAATAATCCACAAAAGTAATGATAGTGGAAGAGACCGACAGATCATATTACATACAATAGGCTTTGGTAAACACTTTTTTAAAAGCGGAGAAAACCGAGTGATGATATCGACAGCGGCTTTATATGGGATAGCAAATAATCCACAAAATTAATGATAGTGGCAGAGACCGACAGATCATATTACATACAAAAGGCTTTGGTAAACACTTTTTAAAGCATTCTGGAAGTGGTGAATGACCGACAACCAGGAATAAATAATAATTATAAATACCAAACTTACGTGGTATTTATTTATATCTGAAAAACCCACATAATAAACAGAAACAAATGTTACATGAAAACAAGCACTTACCGCTTTAAAAAAGCAATCCACTCGTAAATGCACTAATTTCAAGAACACAAGGTAAATTAATAAATACTTTCATAAATAAACGCTACAACAGCGTTACGAATATTTTTATAAAAGCACGTCCGTACAACTGGCAAATACAAGCGTACTGACGAAGCGCGGTCAACTGTCACCGCGCCAGCCATCGCGCTCCCCTCCCGCGCGCCCTGCCACCCGCAGACAGCGCGCAAGACCCACACAGAGACGATTTATGGTAAGAAGATAGCATAGAGTACAGCTAGGTAGGTATAGGTGATCTCCGAAAGGTCAAGCCGAAGGCAATACGCTGAAATACAAAAATTATTACCATTCTTAGTGTAATTATTTAATGTCTATGTCTTGTTTACTCCAAGAAAATTATACAACTCTGTTTTCAATTTCACTTTTTACACCTTATTATACTGTGACTAAACAGATGGTAATACAACAGGCCTCTTAGCGATTAGCTAAATGGGAAGGAAATTCCTTAAGACAATATTTACGCAAGCTTTCTTCGGCCGTCATAAAAACAAAATTACGTTCATTTGTCATGAACAGTTAAGCTCAGGATTAGGTGAAGCTGGTAACGACGTTGTTAAGGCCAATGACGTGGAAAATAATGAATTATCTTGGTAGAGATAAATAGTGGTTTTTAATTTGATATCAGTAAATCAACATCTTTATTTCTTTAGGCTTACAAAAAAGGCACTTAGAAAAGTCAAATTTTAAACTATGGGTACATAATTATCAAAAAGTATAAGAAATAAAGTGATAACTTTTGCAGAACTATGTATTGGAATGTTTTAAAGGTAAGTGTTACGTATGTAAGCGTATACGCTTGTGTGCGTGCCTGCACAGCCGCGCCACCTCGTCTCAATAAACAGTGTGTTACCAACCAGCGATCGTTTCACTCCTGTCCCTGAGCTCCCGTATTCGCATATTTAACAGTGGCGCCGATCTACCTGCATGTGCAAAAAAATAATCATGGCGAATTCTGCGCAATACGGAATTTTAAATACGTTTGACCACAATTTGCAAACTTGGAAAACGTATAGAGGCCGGATCTCGCAGTATTTTCTGGCAAATGATATTACGGCTTCGACGGATTCAACGGGGAGCAAAAGGAAGGCGATCCTGCTGAGCGCGCTCACGGACGGCTCCTACAAGCTAGCGACGGACTTGGTACTGCCAAAAAGCCTGGAAGACGTGCCCTATTCAGATCTACTGGATATCCTCGATGCGCACTTTACTCCTAAGCGTATCGGTTTTGCTGAGCGTCATAACTTTTACGCGGCAACTCAACAAACTGGCGAAACGCATTCTCAATGGGCGGCGCGTCTACGAGGACTTACGGAAAAGTGTGGCTTTTTGAATATTGAAGAGGCACTTCGTGACAGATTTCTCATGGGCATGCTGCCGGGACAAGAAAAAGAGAAGCTGTACACAAAAGATTTGGTTAATCTCAGCATGGCGGAGGTCGTCAAAATGGCGGAGAATTTGAGTTGCGCGCGCGCGGCAGCGGCCAGCGCCAGCGCGCCCGCAGCCGACAGCCAGCTGTTCAAGATATCGAAGGACGTAAAGAATGCAGCTGTAGGAAAAGTTAAATGCAGTGTATGTGGTTATACGAATCACAAATCATCGGAGTGCCGGTTCGCCAATTATGTTTGCAAAAAGTGTCACGAAAAAGGCCACTTGCGTAGAATGTGTTCAAAGAAAGTGAATTTCGTTGAGTTGGAATGCAGTGACAAGGGTGAGCATGATGCCGGTGATGATGGTAAGTTATTTTATATCCGATCTTTCAGGGGAGAACCTATGGTAGAAAGTGTGTTGATTAATAAATTGCCATTAAAATTTGAAGTAGACAGCGGGTCGGCAGTAACCGTAATTCCAGAGAGTTTTTACAAAAATAAATTCAAAGATGTACCCTTATCAAGTACGGATAAACAGCTGATGACGTACAATGGAAAGAAGATCATCTGTTTAGGAACGCTTCGGTTACCGGTCTGCTACGCGAGTCAAACGCACTATGTAAATATATTTGTAGTGCGCGACGGAGGGCCACCGCTTTTAGGCAGGGATTTTATATCTTTATTTAAATTACAGCTCATGCCGGTAAACTGTATCAATTCAGAATTTTCACTCGAATATTTACAGGAGCGTTTTGCTGAATTATTTTCTGACAAGTTAGGAAATTTTAATAAATATAAAGTTAAATTGAAGCTGAAAGAAAACGCTAAACCCGTTTTTTGCAAAGCGCGGCCGGTGGCGTTTGCCTTACGCGACAAGGTTGATAAAGAAATCGACAGGCTAATCGATTTAGGTATTCTTGAGCACGTTGAATACTCGGACTACGCATCTCCCATAGTTCCGGTCCTAAAGCGAGACGGGACCGTAAGATTGTGTGCTGACTATTCCGTTAGTATAAATAAACAACTACTAGTGGAACAATACCCGCTTCCCACTACAAACGAGCTATTTTCAAAGATTTATGGTGGTCAACAGTTTACTAAGCTTGATCTATCCATGGCATATAACCAGTTTATGTTAGACGATGAATCAAAAAACCTCACCACCGTCAACTCCAGCCGTGGGCTTCTAAGATTCAATAGATTAGTGTTTGGTTTGACCTGCGGGCCATCTATTTTTCAGCGGGCGATCGAAGGTGTACTATCAGGCATAGATGGAGTCTTGTGTCTTTTGGATGATATCGTCGTAACAAAGGTAAAGTAGCCAAACTGTCATTTTGGCCATTTTGACTTTATTATGGCATTGCTATGTTGCCATTATAATCTTGACTGTGGTAAAATATGTGATCTGTAGCTATTGTCATTTGAAGATAATTGTCATTATTCTTTTTCCATATCTGTATAAAATTACGTTCCCACAATAGTAAACTTTTCTATGTGCTATTTGTTCAGTTTACCCATACAAAAATACCTTTTTTTCGCAATTGCCACAATTTTCAATAAACCAAAGTGGTATATTGTATACTTTACCTTCATTAAAAATGTACTGAAGAGTAACATTCTACAAAGGTATACTATCCTAATTGTTCTGATTCGAGTCTTTGCCTTGGTTACAAAGCAAGCGAAATGTCTATTTCCACAATACTGTAGTAGCCTAAGTGGTAGATTGAATACTTTACCATTGTGGAAAAGTGTTGTGACGATTTAAAGTAATTTATTTATAGATTGTATTAGTTTAAAAAGTAAGATTTTTTTAAAGTATAAATAAATATTTGTGGTCAAATTATTTTAATTGTTTTAATGGTATTCACCCAAATTTTCTAATTTAAGTACTTACTCATAAAACAATAAAAATGTTTATACCATAACTGCCCTTGTAACGAAAAAGGGCACATCTAACATTTTTTTTCAGATTTGAGTTAGATACACATACATTTTATATACATTCGGATATACATTCGGAATCAGGAAAAAAAGGCGCATCTGCCTGAATTTAAAAGAAAAATCTATCCTTAATAAGCAAAGAGTTACGAAAAGCCTTAAAGGCACAAGTAACATCCAAATTCATATTTTTTAACTCAAAAAAGCACATATTACAATGATTAAGTTAAAAGAACACAAATGCATAGATATGGCTTTCACCTTATGTTATTATTTTTGTTTTGCTAAATAAAAAAGGCTTATTTAAGAGGTAATTATGTTACCTCGTGTGGAAAAAAATGGAAAGAATTCAAAACTGTGATGTTTTGTCCCAGAATCATCGTGTTCAACCAGAGTTTTGTTCCTATAGGAGATAAAAAGATGCACGAGACTGGTAAAACCTTTGCTGTATGGCATGAAGGTGTCTCAGGAAGCCTTGTGGCAACACTGGAATATAAAAAAATGCATTCCGCCACCACGACAAAAGTTGATTCAGAGAGGTGTGACATCAATAAGAAAGTCTGCTATTTTGGCAAAGCTCGGTCCTGTCATGCCTTCTAATAGAAGAGTTTTTTGGGAGACTTTAGCAGTTAATGATTATTCTGCTGACCTCACTCAAACTCATAAACGAATATTGTTGCAATAAATAGAGAGACATTCTAAACCAACGTTGATTAATTTTATAATCTTCCGTTCATAGTTCTATATTTCGTTCATAAATAATATTTGTGCAAAAAATCTTCTATTTATGTAAGTGTGATAATTGATCTCTTTAACTGTGTAATTTAAGTTCCTTCAAATCTAAAAGTTATAGAGATCAATTACACTTACATAAATAGAAGATTTTTTTCACAAATATTATTTATGAAAATAATAGAATAAAGAAACATTAATTAAATCAATCAACAAGTTATAAAGAGATCACATCATTTGGCCCCTCCATTATTCTGACTTAATTATTTACCTAATCATCCTTCTCATACAGTTGTAATTATTATTAATTAATGTTAAAAAGTTAGATGGCAGTTAACATTAATTGAGATCAAAACAAATAACAATGATAGACTATGTTAAGTTTATAATAAAATTAAATCTATTATAAGAGCTAGCATTCCTTTTAGGTACATAGATCAATAACTGTGTAATAAGAGTTCCTTAAAGTTTTAACAAATGGAAGTTATTTTGTTATTAAAAAGGAATGCTAGCTAAAATTAGGTATATAAAGTTTCTGGTACAATTTTATTATAAACTTAACATAGTCTATCATAATGATTTGTTGTGATTGTACGAGTCCGCACATTATGTATACCTACCTAGATACTTACATACTTAGGTTCGCTTAGGTATGTAAGTATCTAACTCTGTACGAAGCTGTGTCTGCCACAGCGAATAAGCAATTCAGCAATTTTATGTTTTTATATCAATAAACTCAGTCTGCATACAACCTCCGTGTCGTTCGGTCATTTAACTCCCATCCTAATATCAGTATCAACCCCTATCAAAATATAATTGTACAGGGTAGCGTTAGGCCCGTACAGTGATCTCAATTATTTTTGTGTGCCATATAACTATTTCACCTTGATTAATAATAATTACAACTGTGCGAGAAGGATGATTAGGTAATAATTAGTAAGTATGATTGTGATCTCTTTAAATATGCAAACAAAGAAGGACTTTTTAATTGATTTAATAAATGTTTTTTCATTGGGTATATTATTTTCGTTTCATTTGTATAAAAAAAAAATTTCCTGTTGGGTAGGTAATTGAAATATTTTTGAATATAATAACAATATGTAATTTTACCTCATCGTAAAAACGAAAATTACAAGCAAGGAATAGAAATTACAACTAGTGTTTACAATTGAAACCATTGAGCTAACTGCAGACGGTTGCAAACAGTCTAAAGGTAGCTAGCTCATTGATCCATGTCAATACCATAGTAAAATAATTTCCAAAATAAGCTGTTATGAAATTACATAAGAAAGACACAAATGGCGTAGAATGTGACCTTTTATTGTAATATATAAAACAGTATTACATTAAAAAGTCGCAATTGGCTAGTTGTGACCTTTTGATGTAAAATTGATACTTTTAATTTTATATAATATAATTAATAATAATATGATAATTTTATTTTTTGTACTAAGTTAAAAGGAAAAACCACGATTTTAAAAATAATGGGATAAGATAAATAAATAATAAAACTATGCTGAGGGAGATCTTATGTATATGCAACTAATTGCATTAAAATATTTTATAAATTAATTATAAAAAGAATATTATGTCAGAAAAACATCGAAAAACTTTAAACCCATTTATCTCGACTTTTACAATTTGTAAATGGAGAAGGGCACAACTACCCTTCTCCATTATGAGGGCAGATAAGCAAATAAATAAAACAAACTTTATATCGAAGAAAATTTAGTCTAGTTTATAATAAATTTGAGTATAACCTAATAAACCGTATATTTCACCAATGTCAATTGACTAATCTGCCACTTTGGCTATTTGTACACATAAAAATATTTTTTTTCCAATTTATTCCTACGATGGTAAATATGCCAAACTGCTTTAATTCCCTAAAAACTATAAATATTATTATTCTAAAATTATCTAAATAAAATATATAGTTTTTCATCAATGAGTTTTCAAAATTGAGACGTTACCTATAAAACCTGATTTACAGTCTTTGATTTTGTTTTCATTTTGCAGTACTGAAAAGTTTGGCATTTGCAGATTGGTTAATTTACTATTTCATCGACGATATATTGATAACAGGGTCTGATAAAAAAGAACACATGCAGAGGTTACTTACCGTGCTAGAACGTTTACAGGATGCTGGTTTAACTTTACGGAAGGATAAGTGTAGTTTTTTTCAGAATGAGGTTAGTTATCTCGGTTATATTATAACAAAAGACGGTCTCAAAAAATCTCCGGAAAAGATTAATGCTATGGTCGAAGCTCCAGTTCCCACCAATGTTACTCAGCTACAGTCTTTTCTAGGTTTAGTAAATTACTACAGGAATTTTGTACCTAATGCATCGACTGTCCTTAGTCCGCTGTATGAACTGCTGAAAAAAGGTTGTAAGTGGGAATGGACTGATAAACATCAACAAGCTTTTACAGCAATAAAAAACTTGATGACGTCAGACCAAGTGCTTGCTCATTTCGATCCGAATGCTAAAATAATATTGACAGTAGATGCTAGTCCTAGTGGTCTAGGCGCGATTCTATCACAGGTGGGGAAAGAAGGGACAGAAAGGCCTGTTTCTTTTGTTTCTCGGACACTGAACGCTGCTGAGACTCGTTACTCTCAAATACAAAAGGAAGCGACAGCTGTCATTTACGGTGTTCGTCGTTTTCACCAGTATTTATACGGTAGGTCTATACCTTTTGTTTTACGGACGGATCACAAACCCTTATTATCTATTTTCGGCCCATACAAAGGAATACCAGAAATGTCAGCAAATAGACTTCAACGCTACGCCTTATTTTTAAGTAGCTATAACTATACAATAGAGTATGTACGCAGCGCTGATAACAGCGCTGATTACCTGTCCCGCTGTAGCCTACAGCGCGCGGTACACGAGTGCGCTTGCACCGAGCGGTGCCAGTGCTGCGACTGTGAGGTAGCCTATGACAGGGCTACCTATGTATGTTTTGTGATGGACGGCACTATGCCGTTAACGTTAAAACAGCTACGCACAGAAACTGATAATGATGAACTATTACAGTTAGTTAAACGTTACGTCATTAAAGGATGGCCACCTAAATTAACTGATGTTAGAATAAAAGCTTATCATTTGTGTAGATCGCAGTTATCAGTTGAGAACGGGTGCCTTATGCGAGGGCACAAGGTCGTTATACCGACCTCTTTATATAAAACCGTGTTATCTGAACTACATCAATCGCATTTAGGTATTGTTAAGACTAAGGCCGAGGCTCGCTCAAGATTCTGGTTTCCCGGCATCGATCAAGCAATAGAAGCGATGATCAGTTCATGTGATGTATGTACACAGCTTCGCCCCTCGCCGCCGCGCGCCCCTCCAGCTTGCTGGAAATACCCGACTACTGCATTCTACAGGATACACGTTGATTTTTTAGGACCGATAAAGAGTTGCATGTACTTAGTAGTGGTTGACGCCCACACCAAGTGGATAGAAGTGTATCATATGAATTCTACTACGTCATCAGCTGCGGTAATTGGGAAACTTTGTGATTTTTTTTCAAGATTTGGCATTCCAAATACTATAGTAAGTGATAACGGTACATCTTTCTGTTCGCGTGAATTTGAATTGTTTTGTTTAACTAATGGAATTAGTCATGTGACATCGCCGGTGTACCACCCGCCTAGCAACGGCCAAGCCGAAAGTTTTGTTAAGATTGCAAAAAAGGGAATTAAGTCCTGTCTTTCGTCATGCAATAAAACTGTGAAAGGCAGTACTGAATTAAAATTATTAAGATACCTTATGGACTATAGAAACTCTGTGCACACTACTACAGGGTTGTCTCCTGCTGAAATGGTATACGGTCACAAGCTAAGGTCACGTTTAGACTTGATTAATCCTAAATCATCATCATCATCACCCTCGTCATTGGTTCCTAACTATGCACAAAATCAACAGTGTTTGCAAACTAATCATAATGTAATAAATAAAACAAAACAACTAAAGATAAATGAAGTAGTATTATACAAAAAATATGTAAACAAAACAAATTATACGTGGTGTAAAGGAATTATCACAAAAAAGATAGGCAAAGTTGTGTATTTAGTTAAAGATTTGGAAAGCTCAGAAAGTGTAAAAAGACATATTAATCAGTTAGTTAAATACAAAGGGACTCGCATCAATCTGGAAGATACAATGAATGTAAATAGGCCAAATCCATCCTCGTTTTCGCCGGATTCATCAGCATCACCTCCTGCGTCGCCTCCAGCGTCGCCGCCGCCGTCTCCAACATCGCCACATTCGCCACCTTGTTTGCCGCCGCCGACGACGACTCAACAACTGCATCTACCATCCACGTCTACTTGCTCACCGGTTGCCACGGATGAACAGACTCCTCAAGGAAGAGCTCAATCAATATTGGCTGGGTGTTCGACTCCAAGTCGGAGGGAGGAATTATACGAAGCGCATGATTCGCCTCGTGAGTCTGATAATGATGCAGTTAGCACAGATAAGTCTGTAGCTGAGGAAGAGTTTTACGAAGCAGAAGAAGCTGCTGGCCGGGACCCAGAAGAAAATAAACAAATTAAGGACATGGGTTCAACTCCTCATAAAAGATTGATGCGTAATCGTCCCGCTGTTTCATATAAGAAGTTTTTTTAGTACTTAAATAGTTAGTAGGTGTTTATTGTATTAGGGGAGGAATGTTACGTATGTAAGCGTATACGCTTGTGTGCGTGCCTGCACAGCCGCGCCACCTCGTCTCAATAAACAGTGTGTTACCAACCAGCGATCGTTTCACTCCTGTCCCTGAGCTCCCGTATTCGCATATTTAACAGTAAGTATATCAGTTATCTATAAAAAAATGCTGGACAATCCACACGGCATCATCTAGCCCCAAGCTATGAGTAAGTTTGTGTTATGAGGACTAGTATTATTAGTCATCTTACCCATAACATAAACCTAGAAGTGATTAGATAATCATCATCATTCAACTGGACAGTAGCCTCCTAATGAGCGATAAAGCTGAAAAAAACTTGCTTCAGCTTGATTCATTCAGCATGTAACTGCAGTCTTTCATCCATCCAATCTGGCTGGAGGACATACTACACTACGTTTCGCGTCGTCGATTCCACTCAAGAACACGTTCACCCCAGTGATTGATATAAATAAATAAATAAATAACTCCGGACAGTCCACACAGCATCATCTAGCCCCAAGCTAGGCAGAGCTATAATAGTTAATTTTCTTTAAGATACCCGCGCTGCAGAGCGAGACCCTCTAGCACAGGTATAATATTACTTAAAAAAGGGTCCAATACTACTGAAATGTATTAGATTACGTTAAAGAAATAAAATATTTTTTATTTTTTGTATTGTCAGTTCTTCGCAAGACATGGCTAGCTCAGCTACGTCATCGCTAATTGAGCTATGTCGATAACTTTGGTTCTCTGTCAGATGCATCTGACAGAGAACCAAAGTTATATATAAGTTAATATAACATAGCGCATTCTTTACGAATCCCATCACAGCAAGGATGAAAATATCAGTAACAATATCTCGCTACACCTTTTCGATACAACAAATTCAATTCGCGTGCATCGCCTGCCCTCTTACAAACTGAAGTGCCATGCAATGAAAGAAGGTAATACCTAGGCAAGATCTATCCTACTAATATGTATTATAAGCGCGAAAGTTCGTAAGTATGGTTGGATGGATTTTTGTTACTCGTTCACGCAAAAACTACACAACGGATTTGGATGAAATTTGGCACAGAGATCGATTATAGTCTGGAATAACACATAGGCTATATATATTTTATTCCGGAATTCCCACGGGAACGGGATTTACCGCCCGGAGGTAGTAGCGCCTCGCGGTTCCACCCGCGGTAATTGTATTATAAAAAGAGGAAGAGGATGACTCTCAATTCAACTATATCTTTTGTGATTTACCTCATTATTTGTGTTTACTTGTTGTACCGATGTTAATGATTATATTTTTTTTTCATGTGGTCCCATAAAAGTGATTCAGATTTTACCGTACTTTTTGAGTTCCCTTTATCGCACCTCCAGAATCGAAGTGACGCATCTCAAAAACATGTTTTTTGGGAAATGCGATAAAAAGATTTTACGTTTGCGTTAATTCTACATAATATTTGTGTTATGGCACATCCAAATTAAGTTTTTTATATATTTTTTAGAAGTCATTGGATAGACTGGTATTTTATTTATATTTGTAACTTATTACTGATTGAAATTTAATTTAATTTATATAAGTAATTACCATTTAAAAAAAACCTTCCAAAATTAGGTCAGTTTTGTACTAAAACTAAATCAATGCTAATGACTTTTTTGAAAATAGGTCTCTTTCTTAGCTTAATTATAGTAATAAACATTATATAATTCGATTTAGGTCACATACCTACATTAATTAGGCTTAATGTACTATACTGACACAAATCAACTAAAAGGTTACTTTTATACTCAAAATTTACAACAAAGTTACCTGATATTTGCGTACTAAAGCGTTGAATACGGCTTTAGGTCCTTCTAAAATAAACGCTTAAAAATCTTGACTGACGCAATCCTGAAAAGGATCACTTTTCCACAGGGAGAGGGAAGCAAAAACGCCAGAATGAAAGAGACCCACATATCATGTTTTCTGTATTCTAACCAACAAGTGGCACTTTTTGAATCACTAGCCGATGCAGTTTTTTTTCCTGAGTCTTTCTACATATTTAACTCATTTTCCCTATTTTTTGAGATGAGTCACTTTTATTCTGGAGGTGCGATATATTCCCTATTATGTATCCTTTATAATTCAAAGCAATTTTTCAAAGTAATACAAAGTAATTTATTTCGGAAAATGTACAAAATCACTATTGGAATTCGATGATGCCTGCAGTAGTTTTTAGTAAAACTGTATCAAACTACGACTATAATGATTTAAGAACTTGAAATAGATTTATAGTTTTTAAAACACGCCAAATTATTAAAAAATCTCTAAAATTGGTATTCTTCCAATATAAATAACCCGCCATTATTAACCGCATATACTTACTCGTAATGAAAGGAAAGACTAATTTTAATTACTATTAAATTATATAATTATTTAATTACTATTATATTATAATTACTTCATATTTTTCTCATCTAGCTTTCCATTAGCAGACATTTTCTGTCCGAAGAACCAACATTACCTTTTCCATTAGTAACTTTTTCAAATAACACGTAACAAGTTACTAAAACCAGTAAAACGTAAATTTCCCTAAAATTCTTTGAATTAAAATCTCCATTATAACTCAAATCAGGTTCCATAGAATTATGTAAAGCTTTCGAATCGAAAAGGCACTTTTCAAGGGATGCCGATAAACCCAAATTAAATTTCACACCTTTGTTAAATTTGAAGAGAAAATCAGGGACCTGTTAAAACGTTCCTTATAATAATTGTGCCCACATTTTTTATTCGTAAAAAGTACAAAATTATATTAAGCCTACTTTCGGTTCCATTTTTCCGTGAAATTCTTTTGACTGGTTTGAATCGGACGTTTGTAAATATTTATGGAGATAAAATAAACATTTCGTAACAATTAAAGTTACAATCAAATAATAACAAATGAATGTAATTTTAATTGAAAGCGAAGCCGCGGGGCTCTTCTCTCGATTTTAAAAATAAGAAAAAACCATATTTATCCTTGAAATCAATACTCTAAAAGGCAGTTATATTTTTTGGTTAGTGAGTGTGTCATGTCATTGCAGGGTCTGTGAAATTATAATCAATACATAGTATAAAACAAAGTGGCTTTCTCTGTCCCTATGTTTGCTTAAATCTTTAAAACTACGCAACGGATTTGATGCAGTTTTTTTAATAGTTAGAGTGATTTAAGAGAAACCGTGCGAAGCCGGAGCGGGTCGCTAGTTTAAAAAGAAAAGCATCATCGTGTCATACTCGTAGATCTATTTTTGACAGAACTAAATAACTTCATTACACTAGCAGAAGTCAAAATGAAACCAGTAGCACTCAACCATTAGGTTATTATATGAAGCGGGTTCTCAAGTTCCGGATAATACGTTAAACCAAAGAAGCATGTAGGTAATCCTCCAATTCAAATCTGGTTATTCCCAGCGGACTATTTCCCCCTATTCAGATTTAGATGCCAAAGAACAAACGATGGTTGGCAACTATGAAATATTAATTCCGATGCAAAACGGTACACTTCAGTGCATAATAACGCTTGTGTTATTTTCTACACACGGCTTTCTTTTCTGCATACGGACTCATGTAACTAAACCTTATTGCAATTCTGACTGTGTAGTAATCTAAGCTATTCTCTGAGATGTCAGGTTACAAAGTTTCTCGAAAGTATAGTTTTCTTCGAAGTGTAGCAACTATTATTTTGAATGTTGCTTACTCCACAGTTACTTACATCTATAAATTTACCCCGACATGACTCTAAGCAAATTTTTTTTAAATCTATGATAATTAAATCAAAATATGGCATGGATGTATCTTGTGAGTCAAGTGATCACTTTGTTTCATAGTTTACTACCAGACTCTTGGCTACCACGTCAGAAAATTCAAATTAATATCTTCGAGTCCGGTTAGGTCTAGGGGAAATAAATAAACTTTCCAAAAATGGCAAAGAGATTCATATCCGAATACGACGATGTTCTTGTCCTCGAGTGTATCATGTTTCTCATTGAAACCCCCTCGTGAATGTTTCATGTGTGTTGAATGGAATTCAATTTGGATGCGGGAAGTCGCGCGCTGCCACTATACGTCTTTCATAACTTGACGGCTGACGTGTGACATTTTCCTTTCATTCCACATTCAAATCTGAGTCTAATCTTTGTGCTTATAAAAGAAGGATGTCTGTCACAAAAAAAAAACCATACAATCACAGATAAAATATTGTGTTCTTTTAATGCATAGTGGTCTTATAAGACTTGACGTCTTACGTCTGTCAATAATATTATTTCATTCCACTAAACTGGTTCTGTTTTTTTATAAAACAAGTCATTTATTTGTTTTCATGACACGATATAATATTCTTTTGTTTATTAAATGATGGATTAATTAAATGAGAAACAATGTGATAAGTTGAGGATTTACTGGGCCCATACATAACTAGGACCGCGGTCCCAGTTACCTGATTACATTTTTTTTAAATTGTTGAGCATTGTTAATTTAAATATTAGTTAGTCATACATTGTAAAATATGTATCATAAATTAATTTAATATAAACGAATTACCTATGCTTATTTATCGTGTCGGTTATTACTTGGTTATACATATTTTAAAAGTATAAATGTTCAGTGGGTCGTGGCAAATAAATAATTTATTTTCATTTCAATAAAAAAAATGAATAGCTGAGTCGGTTTTAAAGTATTTAATTATTTAAATTTCTCAGCTGAAATGAAATGTATGTTGTGTATGAAGAGTAGGTAGTTAACAGTTTCAACCGCTAGCAAATTTGTTGTGTTTTTATCCGTCAACGTAACTGTGAGATAATTTCTTATATTAAACAACGAGCCATAGTGGTAGATCTTCCCTGCTTTAATGTTTTGAGTTTTTAACTTGCTAACCCCGAACTATTTTAAATTAATACGCTCTTACATTTTTATACCACCCCTAAATTCGACAGCGCCTAGTTTTTTGCTTCATTTTCTTCGTGAATTATGTAATCTTTTGCGAGTTTTCTGAAGAGAAAATATGAAATAGACTTATGAATTCAAAAGTAGCTTAATACGTAAAAATATTCTGTTTGTGTGTTATTTTTTAACTATTTGGTTTTAGTTTGCGTTCATATTCGAAGATGTGAATGTATGTATATTCTAAGAACTATTTTAAGCTAGCTAGACTCATTTGAAGATTCCGTTCGTGATCATATTAGAGTTTCGATGTAGTGCATAATTATTAACTTAAAAATTTTACCACTCGATGGACTAATGATCTGTCATTCGTCCGTTCTTATAGTGATTTGTACCTACAGCGATCGACAACTTGAAGTTGCAAATCTGTTGGGGTCGCCCCGCCGTCACGCATACCGTCGTCGTCGGTATTGTTATTTTTATTTTACATATTAAGTATTACGTCCATTTGTTAAGATTAGAATATTAATCAGTGATATTTGAAATGCAACTGCTCATCGAACGAACGAGCTATATATATAGGTATATATGTATAAGAATTCTACTTACATAAATAACGGTAGATAAATTTTACTAATAGATAAATTAATTTATGTTGTAGTAAGTGATAAGTCGACAACCCTGTGCCGTAGCAATCCGCGCAAGACAGCGATAGAGTTAGATCTTTGAAGAGAGCAGCAATATTTAGGTCAATATCGCGGTAGGCCTGAGCGCTTCTGAAAGCTGATATTGTACTTCGTTGCGTAGCATCAAGAGCCGGTATTTATATGGTCTTTTTCCTGATGTGCTTTGCATTTATTCTGTGCCGCTGACATATTGTAGAGGTCGAAAGGAGTTGATGAATGAATGAATGAACAGTTTGTGTGTACTAAAATATAAAGTACCTATTATACTGTTATAAAAGCTTATATCTGATTAAAAATAAACATGGTACCAAAAGGCTATACAGGGTGTTAGTGTGAACAGCATTATCCTTGAAACCAGAGGTACAGCATCATGAGTAGAGTCCAAAACCGATGAGATAAGGTTAATGCTTATTTTAGTTTCGCAGTATTTTGATATTTTATGTCTTCGATATTGTACGCGATGTCATGGTCACCCTAGAAAAAATGTCCGTCTATGAATAATGCGCACCGTGAAGGACACTGTTCACACCACGAACAATTAACAAGTACCTAAGCGGGTGCGACTGACCGCAGTCAGCTGTGCACAAAATAGATACAGCTATAAGTAGTATGCGTGTCTCGTGTACGTGCGTCACCTTAGTGATTTTACGCCTTACGAAGATTTTGGTTTTAATAAGCTGTAAAAAATAGATGTTTGTTTTTCACCGGTTTTGTACTCTACTCATGATACTGAACCTCTGGTTTCAAGGATAACGCTGTTCACACTAACACCCTGTATATGTATAAAAGGCTACATAGTATGTGTGGTATGGATGTTTGTTACTATTTTGGGCAAAAACTACTAAACTGCTGAACGTATCGAGCTGAAATTTGGAACTAAACTTTCATCCTATAAATCAGTTCCTATGGGATATAAAAGAAACCACGCTTGCGAAGCCGCGGGCAGATACTAGTGTAGTAGTTTCATACATATCACATCCCGAATATCGCTTTTTTCATTCCAATACGCAGGAAATTAATTGCTTTTTCATTCACTTCACTTTAATCTTTTTAATTAAGAGTGAAATGTCAAAAACCCGCTAAGCCTAACCAACCCACACACATTGTTCACAACCGGTCTATTGTTTGATGTGACCTTTCAACTGAGTGAATGGGTCACTCACTTATTTATGCCCGACCCTTGATCTATAGATATTGGCCATCATGATATGGAGGACCTAGATTGTATTCGAAATAAGACTCCGACAAAACGGAAAAATATATTTCGAGACTGTTGAAAGACAGATAAAATTTGTATATTTATTTATTTATTACTTACTTATAATTAGTATTATGATACGCACACTATACTTATACAATATTCACGTGCACATCTAAAGGTTGTCTGGAAGAAATCGCTCTCAGGCCATCATATTCACATAATATTATAAACGCGAAAGCTTGTGAGTATGGGTGGATGGATGTTTGTTACTCTTTCACGCAAAAACTACTGAACGGATATGGATTTAATCTGGCACAGAGATAGATTATATTATGGAATAACACATAGGCTATATTTTATCCCGGAATTTCTATCGAAACGGGAATTACGTGGGTGAAACCGCTAAACGCTGCTAGTATACCATATAATAGAAATCACAGGGTACATCAGCCGATAGTTCTTGTATTTAAGTTTAATCTATCTACAGGGTTATTTTTAAAAGACCAGCAACATTCTATGACTAAGTTCCTACGAGTAGTATCAAAAGTTGTAGAACAAACGTTGTTTCAGACGATTCTACAAACCCAGTAACTGATGATTTTTGGTCTTTTAAAAATAACTCTGTATAAATATCTCACAGACCTGAATTTGAACTGGAGTCTATAAACTTAAAGTATTAATTTTGTTATTCCTATAAAATATTAATTTTAATTTAGGTGGCCAGTAGGTAGGTACTTTAAGAATTTGCCCGAAAATATATAGGGGCTGGGTCTCCTTTCGCACTAGAAAGGAAGACAAGATGAACTACCTTCCGGATGAAATTTATCATTATTAATCGTCCATTGCCGTCTACCTTCCTGTTTCAACTGATACCCGAGTGAATCATCGGAGATAATAATTTATCACGGTTTACAAAAATCTGAATGATTCTGGATGCGGCAATCTGAAGACAGAGCTGTATGGCGCTCATTAGCGGAGGCCTAATGTCCAGCAGTGGACTAATATAGGCTGATGATTTATCACATATAACATAATTAGATCACATAGCTCACTAGTATATACAATTATAACAAACTCTTAAAAATCTAAGCCGTCACCAGAAGGCAAAGTACCCAGAATGCTGGCAGCATTGCCACGTTGAATGGCAATGCTAATTCGTTGACCAAAATAGAAGCCAGCATTCTTATCTCCTGTGGACTCTATGAGAAGTTTCGTAAGATCTTTAAAAATTGTGTGTGCCCCAGGACCCCAAGGACCAAGGGTTTCCATCCCAAATGGCTGATGATGAACCAATATCTGGAAATTTTGCTATGAATCAGTGAATCAGTATATGAATATCTTTATTTCTTTAGGCTTACAAAATAAGCACTTAGAGCTTGCTGCCATATTTGTAGAAACTAAGAAGTCAAGTAATTTATTAAATGTCTCGCCTTGGCTACAATAGTCATTGATCTGTTTTCCTGTTTAAATACGCAAAAAATGCTGACTGTACAAACAATATAAAACCCAAAAAGCTCGAACCTCAAGCAAATAACTCGGTAATATTTTTATCAGACTAGGTCAGCCCCAAATTACGATTTCACACGCATTCGTTCCAATAAATTAATCACTTAAAGTTCCGGAAAATCCACAAAGCATTGATTTATTACCATTTATACTGATTTTTTTCGGAAAGCTGATTTATTACGGAACGATATAAAATATAGCATTGAACTTTGAATCGATAATGAGAACCTGTGAGTTTCGGTAATTGAGATGGGCCAAAATTTCAGTAAGTTTTAACCAAGTATGAAAAGGTTTTAGGGTGTGAGTTGATACAGGGTTAATAACATGGAGGCAATTGTACATCCTTGAATTTGCTATTAATATTATAAAGGTGAAGCCGCTGTAAAATGTTTGGAACTTAATAATTTGGCTTGTTAAAAAGTATAAACAGGGCATTTAGCGGGAGTTGAACCTGCGACCTTCCCTCGGTATCAACAGCGCCACGAAGTCAAGTATACCACGTTTTTTTTTTATACCACCAAGGTGGCAAACAAGCATGCGGCCCGCCTGATGGAAAACGGTTACCGCAGCCTATGGACGTATTCGAAAATATATGTGACCTTCTACGGACACTAGTGTCAATTCCTGTCGATATCGATTTATTTTGCGATGCGTAAGTAAATGTTTTACGTAACAAATAATGCCGAAGAAAAGTTTAGAAAGTAAAATAGAAAGAGACTAGTTCAATCGGGCTACTGCTTGGCCACTAATTTGTTTAAACCAGTTTAACTAAACGGAACTTTTGCTTTCTTCATTTAAAGTTATTTGATCGCTCTAAGGGAAACTTAGTCCTTGTTTGTAGTTTCAATTTAAAAGTTGCAGATTTAAAAGGGTTCGTTCCAGGAAATGCTTAGCAATGACTAGTTTATATTTAATTTAGTCTTTATAGAGTGTTTGCACTCACAGTTGTGTAATGCTTTCTGATGTTTTTATTTTGGATTGCTGGATAATCAGCAACGACAATTTTAGCGAAAAACTTAACGAAATTTTGAATTTTATTTGGCATAGCCATTTCGGCATTTGCTTAGCATTCAATAGGTTAACAACAGTTAGCCACGTGGTATGTAAGGTATTTATTTCATCACGGTTTATCTCTACACACTTTAATACAAAGTAGCATCCCGCTGTCTATGTAATATGTATGCTTAGATCTTAAGTACTACGCAACAGATTTTGAAGCGGTTTTTTTAAATATAGAGTGATTCAAGAGGAAGGTTTATATGTATAATACAGGCGTGCGAAGCCGAGGCGGGTCGTTAGTGTTAATGAAGAATGCCTTCAGCTAAGTCGCATTTCTCTACAAACCGCCGTCGACGATTACGGCTAAGTCAACAAAAGAAGGGAAATGGGAAAACGTCATAAATAACAGACGTAAAAACGTTTTCTTTGGGAGAATCCGTCTCGCATGTCACGAATATTAAGGTACAGGGCTGTTACTTTGCTTATTTATTTACTTACTAGCTATGGTCGAGCTTCGTCAAGGCTAAGCTGAAAATTATGTCCATAAATCTAAATTAAATAAGCGCCAAGAGCGAGTTGAACTCGCACACATGGGTTCTATTCCATTACCTATCAAAAAGGGTTACATGACCCCTTAAGTATTTATATTATACTGTTTTTAGTACCTACACATAATATCATTGAACCATCATCCTTCTTGTAATCATTTCATTTAATTTTCTTCATTAATTTCATAGAGCGATATAAGAATCAAAGTCATTGATAATGCAGCTGTATTAATTAAAATAGGTAAATATTAGATGTATATAAACTAAATGACTAACTGCTAGTGGTTTTTTACTTCTTTCACTAGTGGACAATAGATTTAAGTGAAGAAAAAATTTATTACTTAACGCTTAATTTTTTCGATAATATTTTCATTTTATTTTTACTTAAGTACCTATTTAAGTGCTTATTTTGTAAGCCTAAAAATGTATTTTTTTAATGTCTAAGTTCAAATAATTATATATACCTACTAATTACTTTTCGTAATAAAAATAATGAAACAAGAAAGCGGAACATTATACTAATTCCATTACATACTGTGATAGCAATTAGTTGCGATATTCCATTCCTAAAAATCTCTCAAGCAAACATTATAGAAAATGTAAATTGACCAAGCCAGAATCCAAGGCTTATGCAACAAAGCAAGCTTGACATCCCTGACCGAAAATGTTTCATTTTCACCTCCCCAGTTTATTCAGGGGTTTATTACTGGATTAATTTAAACCACATCGCATTCTATGCAAAACTCCTGGCACCGTACTCACAATGTGGGATGAAATTCTGTATAAAACTAGCTTTTGCTTACGATTTTGAAAGAATTTGTGGACTACTTATATTTATTCATTTTAATATACATTTGTACATTTGAAGGTCTTCATATCTAAGCAACATGTCTTTGACAGACAGAAGAAGGTGAATGCTGATGATGTGGAGACACTTCATGTGTTTTTATGTCATCATCATCATCAGCGTATATCAGTCCACAGGTGGACATAGGCAGTGCCGGATTTATATATTTTTTGAGTGTAGGCCACTTAAGGAAACCAAATTTAAAAAACAGCAATAAAAATTGCAAAATTACTCCAACTCAAACCAGTGAACGTGTTTGACTTTTATCGTCTGCAATCGAGTGACCGTCCTCTAAAATCTGCCGCCCCTAGGACGCTGCCGCCCCTAGGCCGCGGCCTATACGGCCTATTTATAAATCCAGGACTTCACATAGGCCTCGCCTTATGAGCGCCATAGCAAGCACCCTGTCTTCAGCTTGCCGCAACCAGCATCTGCCTGCAGTCTTCCGCAGATCGTCATTCCACCTGGCCGGAGGGTGTCGTACGCTACGTTTACTGAGTCGCAGTCTCATCACTACATAGTATAAAACAAAGTCGCTTTTTCTGTCCCTATGTCCCTATATCTTTATGTCCCTTTGAATGCTTAAATCTTTAAAACTACGCAACGGATTTTGTTGCTGTTTTTTTAATAGGTAGAGTGATTCAAAAGTTTAATAAAACCGTGCGAAGCCGGGTCGCTAGTTATTCTAAAATTAAGAAACACACGCACACTTATCTTACTAAAAATTCCTTAACTAACCCTATGACTTGGTCGGCCACGTTAAAGGTGGAACAAGCGAATAGCCTTAAATTCGAAAAGGTGGAGACCCGAAAAATATCGAGATGTTTGAATGCGTGTCAATCCATTTCCATTTTTCCATTTTTGCCCAGCAGTGGGACGAAATAGATTAAAAAATAAGAGTAATTTTGTAAAATATAGGTTATTTGGCAATTGTTCTGCTGTTTCCGTTTAAATAGCAACAGCAATGAAATGGAGTGGAAGTAATGTAATTGCGGGAGAACCTTTTAAAATAATTACTCCTTTTAACTAATGTGCTAACGAAAATAACGGTCGTTAAACGAGCTTTCTCTCCGCTAATCCATTGCATTAGATGTAAGACATAGGATGAGGCGTTATTAATAAATGCGGTCAACCTACATTATTATTTTATGTTCGTTTCTGTCCAATAACTTCGCATGCTGTGGTGTATTGAGAAGTTTTATTGTACTGTTATTTATAATAAACAAAATAACTATTTATTTATTATAAACGTTACCTATTTTAACTCTTAAAAGAGTCCCCTTTATTACCCAAAAATATGACGTTGCTCTTATAGTGGCCACCAAACTCTGTTTTCGTATCTCTTCCTAAACAAGACAAAACAAAACTACTACAGATGCACAAAAAAAAGCTTATGTTAGGTATAACAAACGATGAATTTTGGAAATTCCTTTGTTTAAATTAATTTTATGATAAAATAAGTGGTGGCACTAGTTTAGCTCCTGTTTGCGCCAAAATCCCAGTGATAGGGCACTTATCAAGGGAGGCCTAGTCTATTAGTGGACTAGTAAAGGCTGTTTATGTTATGTGAGTGAACTTAATATTTTTTCTCGGAGCAGCTATAGTGGTTTATTAACAACCCGGTAAGCCGCACCAGTCTTGTCAACGCTTAGCAAACTGCTAACAACTTCAACAAATTGAGCATGCTCAATTTATTGGTATGGATTAAGCGTGTTCAATTCAATTGCTTTATAGGATTTCAATTATCAATAGCTTGAACTGAATTACAATTGGAATGGAATTGATGTAAGTTTTTAATGGTACAGTCACCGAGAAAATTTGGTGAACCCATAGTGTTTGAAATATATAGTATATATAATATATACATGGAATTTATGTTATATTGGATGGTTGGTAGTATCGTTAAAGCTTAAAAACGTATAAATAATGCTAAACTATTCACAGAGTAACATTTAATCTCAAGCTAAGAAGAGAAGACATTGTAAATGTTGTAGTATATATAGTTTATAAACCAATGAAAACACCCAGAACACCGTGAAAAAATATATGCAAACATTTGTTCCGAAGCGGGAATTGAACCAGAAACCTCCTGCGTCGCAGGCGGACCGTGTGCTATGAAAGTCGTAAAGTAGGAGAGGGTTTGTGGAAAATTAGGTGAGGCAAAATTATATAGCTAAATAAAAGAGATATTAAAATAATATCCATAAATTACAAATTTCGCCAACTACCCTTTCCAAAAAAGAACTCAATAATATTCTGATAATCTACTTTCGTTGCTGACTGTACACTCAAATTGAAGTAACGTGTTTAGAATGGAATTAAACTAAATAATCGTCTGAAAGATCGAGGCTTCACAACTTTTAGTAGGTATCTTTAATAGGTGCTATGTCGCCAAAACTAACTAAACTAATTTTATATCATTTGAAAAATAAATATACTCCAACAAATTATTCTGGATAATTCAGAATTCACACATCAAATGATGCGGTCATTTTCATATCGATCGAAATTAAAAAATAATGCTGGATTATCCACACAGTATCATTGAACCCGCTTGGGGTTCTAGATAAAATTAGCAAGTAGCTAGATAAAATTGCTTACATACACACGTATCACATAAAACTTATATTATATAAATAGAACTATTATTAGAATTAGTGAGTGTTCACGCCTAGCAAGAAAATAATAGCAACCTCCAGTCTTTACAATTTCACAGTTCTTAACTTCGACTCCAACTCGCGAGGCTAATACATTGTTCCTCTGCCCTTTTTTCCCTAAACACTGTAAATTAATGAATACTTGGTTTGGTGCCTAATTATCCTGTACGCTGTATGCACCCATCTCGCCGAATATTCAAAGTTCAAGTTGCGTTATCGCACTTCCCTCCCAGCTTCTTTCTTCGGCAAGCGGCGGCCCGCGCGTGGAGTTGAGTGCCGGCTCACAGGTGACGCCTAAGTCGAGGAGCGTGAGACTCAGTTTTTATTTGTTGTAACCTAAAGTCGACTTCTATTATTTGCTGCTATTTTGATTATATTGAACGCACCGCTCTCTTTTGAAGAACAAAGATATAAAAGATAGCATAAATAAAGATAGTATGTAGCCTGATATAAAGATAGCCTGTCCCCAAAGCAAACTACCACAAGACATATTATGGAAGTAAGTAGTAACTATGATAAACTAACCTAGCTGTGTCCTGATCAGTGAGATGTCTAATTGTTCTCACTGCATAGACTGCTGAACTAAGCCTGCCCGTGAGAGCATCAATTTGCGGTTGCCATTGAAGAGAGGAATCAATATGCAACCCCAAGAACACAGTAGAATCTACGAAGTGAACAAATTAAAGCCATTGGCTTTATAATATAATACTAAGTAAAAAATACAATATACAAGATACAAAAATCCGAACAACAGAAAATACCTCTGCAAAAGTCCAAATAATTTACGAAGCGAACAATGTTCAACATTCGATTGGGGATCGAAAAGCAGGCGAAATTAAATTTCTTGTAACAAAGTTTCATTCCTCGAGGTTTTACCATTCAGTAAAAATTACAAGTTTGAGTTGCTTTCGCGTGATAGGGTTCCGTCATTACTCTTCACTACATAGTATAAAATAAAGTCGCTTTCTCTGTTCCTATGTCCCTATATCCCTATGTCCCTTTGAATGCTTAAATCTTTAAGACTACGCAACGGATTTTGATGCGGTTTTTTGAATAGATAGAGTGATTCAAGAGAAGGTTCATACGTATAAGAAAACCGTGCGAAGCCGGGGCGGGTCGCTAGTTTGTCATAAATCCTTCCTAATTTTATAAATGTGAAAATGTGTATGCATGTACGGATGTTTGTTCATCTTCACGCAAAAACCACTGAAGGGATCAGGCTGAAATTTGGAATAAACGTAGTTCTAGCCCTACACTCAGTGCTTCCAGATCCCAAAAGTAAAATTACAGTGTTTCTAGTTTAAAAATACAGTAGTTTCTAAAAATAATGCAGTAGATTTCAAAATCGATTACAGTAAAATTACAGTATTTTGTTTAAATATTTATGGAAAATTAAGCTGCTTCCTGTCATTCAGTCATTAAAGTCAAAGTGCTTAACATATATTTCGATACAAAAAAAACAATTATTATTATTTTATTTATTCCAGAACGATTTGCTCATGATTATCAATATAATAATAAATAATAAATAAATAAATAAATAATTCCGGACAGTCCACACAGCATCATCTAGCCCCAAGCTAAGCAGAGCTTGTGTTGGGGGTAATGGGTACTAGATGACTGATATACATAATACAATATACTACATAGATAGATATTTTTTACTATACATATTAAACACCCAGACCAACGAAACAAATTTCTGCAGATCGTGCACAAATTTTGTTCCAATATTTATCGACGACCGATGTGGCGCGGTGGGCCAAGAAGGTCCTTATTGATATTAAAATTTCTTTTAAGCTCTTGACGGACCAGCGTCATTACTACGCACATCACTTTCCTCACTGCTTGAGCTCATTTTTACAGCAATCTCGCTATAATTTTTTGGTTTAGAGTTTATTTAACATCACTGCATACTACTATGGCAAAACAAGTTTATGAATAAATAGACGAAAAATGCAATGTTCCTTTATAAGACAGAGACGGCTACTATTGATAGTTGCGTCCCAGAGTGCTCTACGATAGTTCCGTATAATTGCCAGGCAGTTCCCCGCAACTTTATTACAAACAGACCTACTATAAATTGTCAATGGGTGTAGATTAGCTGCGTGTCGTTTTACGTATTAGAATGATAAAGTTATAAGAAAATTAAATACAGTAAAGTCCATACACTGTATTTTATCATTACAGTATACAGTAGAAAAGTCTAAAATACAGTAAATCTACTGTAATTACAGTGAATCTGGAAGCACTGCCTACACTACACATAGGCTACTTTTTATCCCATAAACCAGTTCCCATGGGATATAAAAAGCCACGCGCATTCGCCCTCCGCGTCACATCGGTCGTCGAATAGACGCCGGTTATCTACATTACATAACTAGCTACATTACGTACCTAACCTTCCAAAGAAAATTACAAGGAATAGAAAAATTACAACTAGTATTTACAATTAAAACTATTGAGCTAACTGTAGACGGTTGCAAACAGTCTAAAGGTATCTCAATTGATCCATGTCAATACCAGTCGTCGCGTCCCCAAGACACTGGCTGCAT
Source organism: Eupithecia centaureata (assembly GCA_944547425.1). Lineage (NCBI taxonomy): Eukaryota > Metazoa > Arthropoda > Insecta > Lepidoptera > Geometridae > Eupithecia > Eupithecia centaureata. The sequence goes on from OX155696.1 coordinate 3,625,220, forward strand.
TACCACGCTGTATGGCAATGCTTATGCGCAATTATTTAGTTTCATGCACTACGAACAAATTGTATCGATCGATTAGAGATCTCAATTCACTGGTCTTGGACAAAGAACTTCTTAGCAATAAATCTGACAAAATCCATAGATGTGACAGTTTTATCACCATGCTTGGGAAGTATATATATCTATATATAGTTTATAATTTTATATAGTACGTATAAAATGTATTTTATTGTTTACATTTTTGTATTATAATAACTTAATTTTTAGTATTATCTAATTATATTTAATTATTATTTTTTATATTATTTTAATTTGTATTTGTATTAGACGCACACACATCTTACCCCATGTACAATCCGACGATCCTATCCATACCAGGTTGTCTGGCAGAGATCGCTCTTGAGCGATAAGACCGCCAATTGTAGCTTAAGTTTGTATAAATTGTTTCTGTGAATTGTTTCTTAGTTTTAAGTGTGCAATAAAGAATTTTCTATCTATCTATCTATCTATTAAGGTGTACAGGAAACTTCCGTTTAAATGTACACCCGTGTTATATGAGTCTATTTTAAGTTGGCTTATACTATACCCTTTATGATTTGTTTCCGGATTTTATTAGGTCTACGAGCTCTTCAAGGCGACTGAATTATGATAAAGCAGACTAATTTAGTGTATAACACAACTTTTAAGAAGCTATATAAGTAAATTACTCTACGTTAATTAAGTAATAGCTTAAGTATAAATTATTATTAGCTCGAATAAAGTTTTATTAATAATAATGTGTACCGCGTGTTAATTTTTCTTTTAATGGTGTTAGATACTTTCTTGTTTTCTTTTCTATTTTACCTACTTTTCATTTAATTTTGCTTCAGTTCTCTTTTGTAATTTTTCTGTGATGTCTGTGAGTGATAATGATAACAATAAAACGTCTATCTATCTATCTACGTTGTTCAGTTGGTACTTATTTATTAGATATAAGTATTATTTACCATTTTTTATACTATTATATTAATCTTTTTAGATCTTTAAGATATTTCATGAATATGCCCTTTAACTTGTATTCACGTTCTACACATAAATGTTAGAACTTGCTCACAACTATTTATCGCATGGTGTCTTCACCTATTTATAATGTTACTATGAATTATAAATAAGTTAAATCTAAGCTTGATTACAAAGTGTACACTATGTTGGTGATCAATAAATAAACTAAATAAATGTGTAGGTATGCCATTTATTGCGGTATACCTACCCTTACAATTGTTATAATATTACTAACAACCAGGAAGTCATACGAGATCTCAATTCAGACCGAACTACTTTAAATGGAGGACCCTTCTCTATAATAACCATCAAGGCTCCTATTTCCGTGAATTTGTGAACAATAAACCACTTGAATTACGCGAAGGAACACCTTTGCGGAACCCTAATGAGGTGAAATTTCGTTGGACATTGTTGGGCGTCCGTATTGTGTGTTTTCTGCCAGTTTCAGAGGGTTGTGTGATAATTTTAGTGCTTCCTTGTAACTGACAGGGAGAGCTATGTTGAAGAGTTTGGTACTCTATGTAACTAGTATATACTTTTTTTTTATTTTTTACTGACAGTCCACACAACATCATCTAGCCCCAAGCTAAGCAGAGCTTGTGTTATGGGTACTAGATGACTGATATACATAATACATACATTATATAGATAGATATTTTTTATTATACCTACATAGAAAACACCCAGACCAACGGAACAAATTTCTGCAGATCGTACACAAATTTGTTCCGAGGCGGGAATCGAATCCGCAACCTCTTGCGTCGGAAGACCTCGCTCACCGCGCGACATCGGTCGTCAACTCGTAGTCCATTTTGAAGGCTTACTGATACTTTATACTCCAAAGCAACTTAAATCTACATTCTTCTGCCCGTATAGCGCCTTTTTTGTATTTATTTATTTTTACATTTACATTACATTATAACGTTTCTGTTAAACTGTGTAACAGTTTGTCGGCAAAAACTCTCGTGGTAATTTGGCACAATTAATGTACGTAACTAATCTCTTTTTTTTTTCTCGTGAGGAAATCCTCCATGGATATCTTCCCCCGAGGAGGAAGATTATGTCAGACTCTTACTGACTAAAACCTCACGGTCTTCTCCTTGCACCTATGCTAGGGGACACGGGTACTTATAAAATGCTTCCGCGAGCCCTAACAGTGACGTTCCACATGTTGCGAAACCCTTCCAAAAACTGGGGAAATCATATTTTTTTTGAATGGAAGTTTCTCTTAGGACGTAGGCACAAAAACGGATTTTTTATATTCATATTCTATATTAACAGAGCCTCGCGCTTTCACCCGCGTAATTCCCGTTCCCGTAGGAATTCCGGGATTAAATTTATGTGCCTATGTGTTATTAAAGACAAATCCATCTCTGTGTTAATTTTCATCCATATACGTTCAGTAGATTTTTGCATGAAAGTGTAACATACATCCATCCATCCATCCGTACCTACAAACTCTCGCGTTTGTAATATTAGAAGGATGGTTGTTAAAATGAGGTATATGGGGTATTATTAAAGTCCACACGAATGAAATCATGAGCAGGTCACTAGTCATCTAATGTAATAGAAAATCCAAGCCAAATACAAATAAACTTATAAGGTGATAAATTATGTCTTTAAGACCCTCACATGGTGTTCAAGTAAACAATGCCTCATGATAATAGGGGACATCAGGCAGAAAGGGCAAAGAGTCCATACACCAAAGTTGCGGGTCCTTCTGAAATAATTAAAATATGTAACTATCTAAATCCTGAGCTACCTTTAGACTGTTTGAAACCGTCTGCAGCTTAATTATTTCAATTGCAAAAATTAGATTTAATTTATTTGTATTTCTTGTTTTTAAAATATTAGATAAAAATATTCAGGGTTCGCCGATATATATCAGCGGATATATTATATCATGATATATATCACGATATATATCAATTGATTTTTTCCTTGATATATAGTTATCAATTGATTTTTACCTGTCTTCTTAACAAAAAAAAATTGAGATTGATGTTTACCCTGGCAATACGTAGCGAACAACTACAATTTAGAATAATTTAGATTGTTTTCCAAAATGGCAACCTCATTTAGAGCTTGTCCAGAAAGGCGAATTCGCCGCGATTCCCTCGCGCGTATTACGCGCGACCGTTGCGTCCACAAGGAGCGTATCAACATCGCGTATTTGGGGACGTATTCAGTACGAAACATGGAGTTGAACGAAGCGGGGTAGTTTCCTAGGGGTAGTTTCAAAAAGAAAAAAATAGTGTTGAATAATTTACTTTGCAGTTTATTTATACCGAGGTTTGAGTGCATCAAACCAAGGAAAAAATTTTTCCATACAAACTTTACCACCCTATTTAACCCCTTAAGAGGTTAAAATTTCGAAATTTTAATATCCTATGTCTTATTCTAGGTCCTAAGCTATCTAAGTACCAAATTTCATTTAAATAACTTAAGTTGTTACGAAGATTACTTATAACAAACATTCACACAGAATTTCCCATTTATTATAATAGTAAGATCTAGGTCCTAAGTTATCTGAGTACCAAATTTCATATAACTTAAGAATTCCGTGTTAAAATTTTGGCGCTCCATTTCCCTCAATACGTCCACTCGCTCTGAGTTCGCGCGTTACCTGGACGCAACAAGGCGTCCCTAGTATCTCGACTCGCGCGTAATACGCGTGAATCAATCGCGAGTCGAGAGTCTGGTGAATTGCACGCGATTTACGCGCGTGTTTTCGATTCGCGCGATGCTTGTGGACGCGATGTATGGGCGTCTAGTATCTCGGTTACGCGCGAGTCATTTTGCGCGAACAGATTCGCGGCGAATTCGCCCTTTCTGGACAAGCTCTTATAGTTGGGGAAATCCCCTTTATCTTACCAGTACAACTGCTTTTTATTGAAATTCAAACCATAACTTCATTCATATTAGGTTTATTTTACGTTAATAGTACGACTAGCTTTTTATTGAAATTCAAACTGATTGATTACTTTTTTTATGATTACAAATTATTATTAAAATTAGTTGATTTATCTCACAAACAAACGAAGATTATTGTAATAATAGGAACTTGTTTTTTTAGTGTTCCTTAAAAATCTTTCTCAAATAATCACTTAGTAGTTATTTTGTAATTTTTTCAAGTTTTCACAAACAAAAAGTGTGGTAATTTGACATTTAAATTATTTTACAAATTCCTTTCACATTTTTAAGTGTTTAATCCCCTTACAGAATGAAAATGGGTTCTTTTTCTTAGCCAGGATACCTATATATCCGATATAAATCGGATATAACTAAAACAAAAATCGGATTTTTGATATCTATACTTATAATAAAACTGTAACAGGTCCAAATCTGTACATTGAAGATATTTTGAAAATTTTTTTTGGAGGGCACTCTATTATCGATACTCAATCCATAACTGTAATTTTTTTTATTCATGTCTGTCTGTCTGTCTGTCTGTCTGTCTGTCTGTCTGTCTGTCTGTCTGTATCGTAAACGCGCATCACGCCGAAACTACTTGATGGATTGAAATGAAACTCGGCATGATTATAGGTCATAATACGAGGAAGGACATAGGATACTTTTTATCCCGGAATTCAGTAAGGTTCTCATGGGAGAGGGTATGAAAGTAAAATTCCTTTACCGCGCATCACGCCGAAACTGCTGAATGAATTGGAATGACACTCAGGACGATTTGAGTTCATAGTACAAGGAAGGACATGGGATACTTTTTATCCCGAAATTCAGTAAGGTTCCCCTGGGAGAGAGGGTGGAACAAAAATTCTTTAACCACGCATCACGACGGAATTGGATGAATTCGAATGGAACTCGGGACGATTGGACATGGGATACATTTTATCCCGGAATTCAGTTTGTTTCCCCTGGGCTATACGGGTTTTCAAAAATTTCTCACAACATCTGAACGACGCGTGTGTACGCGTCGTTCAGATGCAGTGAGAAATTTTTGAAAACCCGTATAGCCCAGGGGAAACAAACTGAATGGAACTGATAAACGCGAAAGTTTGTAAGTATGAATGGATAGATGGATGGATGTTTGTTACTCTTTCACGCAAAAACTGCTGAACGGATCTGGATGAAATGGCACAGAGATAGATTATAAGCTGGAATAAGAAATAGGCTTTATTTTATCTCGAAAATCCCACGGGAAAGGGAATTACGCAAGTAAAATCGCGAGTACTCCAAATACTAATCATGCGCAGACGAAGTCGCGGGTACCAGCTAGTTTATTATAAAAATCGGATTTTTTCGAAACCTTTTAATATTATTATAATTAGTATTATTCAAATTTATTTTATTTTTAATAGTATTATTTATATAACCTAGGTAGGTACATATTATTTTTATATATGTACCTGGGTTATAAAATTATTATTACTATTAATAATTCAATTCTACTAACGTCCCATACCAGCTTCACACGGGAAGAAAAATATTTTTAAACATTTCGGCACAATTTTAGGGTAAGCGTTGAGTCACCGAATTAGAATTATCAATGTATCTATCTAAATAATTAGAGTACAGGTAGAGTAAATGCTCCCTCCCTCCTGAGCCTCCCATAGATACTAGAGTAGGTTTATACTGATGAACGGAATTGAACGGAGTAGGTGCGATCGCAAAACGCAGGCAGCCCCGTTTTCACCTAGCCCGCGGTCGGACGTGTGTCGAGACTCGAGCGCGTTCACTAGATACCTACGTAGGTACGCTAGTGTCCTCTTTCGTGCCGGCTCAATTATTTTTGTATATTTATTGTGATACATAATTGTCACCTCTTCCAACGTAATTCGGCAGTTACATAAGTGTTGAACATTTTTTTACGCATCATCATGTGAGTAGGCATCGTCATTTTATATTGGTTAAAGCTGCACCTATGTTCATATATTTCACGCTTAGAACATATTTACATGTCTTTGATTAGTTTAGTAATCATCATTAAATTTTAACATTATAAATTTAAACACCCTGCCTTCTGTGAGGATTCTTAGCACTTCATAATCTGTTTCTGTCTATCTTTTCATTATTCACCCGCTAAATTAACTAGCTAAATTCATTCATTTTGTCATACATTGTTTCCTTCTTCCGCACCGCTTTGTAACTCCGTTCTGATAGTGAATCACCTCTGCACCAACTACCTACCTAGGTACTTGCTTTCTCGGCTTCTCTTCATAGGCTCGTTAATACGGGGTGTTCACCATCAACGGAAAGCGATGAGAACAAAATGTTTACTGTGGACGTTTCTTAGTACATAAAACTAAATCTTATCAAGAAGGCATATTACTCCATAACTGATTACATCAATGACGTTAGTGCTTGGCCAGATGTCGCTCAGTTCCACATCGACAATTGTATATAATTATTTATAAGGCAAACATGTATTAGACACATAAGTTATACACATGCTAGTGGTTTCTATTTCGCCTCTTCCACTAGTCGACAAAAAAGGGAGGGGAACTGAAAATCAATTATCACTTTATTTCTTATATTATTTTGATAATTATGTACCTATAGTAGTATTAAATTTGACTTGTTTAAGTGCTTATTTTGTAAGCCTAAAGAAGTAAAGATATTGATTTATTATTTACTTCACAGGGTCCAACACTAGGGTTTATCCCTAGGGAATCATAACATTCCGAAAGCTAACACGGCTAGACCACCATCTTCGACGGCTGACGTCACTGGCCCTTCCGCTTTGAACCGTCGTTATCCACCCTCTTGCGCCGCCTTCAGGACAGCCAGGATAGTACCGGACTACGGAGTAAAACCAAACTGGCATAAACTCTAACGACCTTTTTATATTTTCATATATTCATTTGTGTTTCTGACGTTTTTGTTTAATTTTGATATCCACAAAAACGAAAACGCCACAATATTCCTACTTGAGGAAGACATTATAAATTGTATTGGCACCGCTGCTGCGGTAACACATCTAGTGATAAATTAGTTTGATTTGATTAACTTTTTGGCACCATTATAATACAACAACAAGAACACAAGAGCGATGGATTCTAACACACGTCTAAATAATTTGCTGGCCAGAATAGCAGAAGAACAGAATTATAAGAACTGTGACATAAAAGTGACGCCTGTATCTACCGGTGGTGCTAATTACTCCTCTCTCCTCTACACCGCCAAAATAACCAGCCAGGGTAAGGAAGATCTACATCTCTTCATCAAGGTATTAGCTATAGGCGAGAAAATTAAAGAACAAATTAAAAGCGAGGAATCTGTTATAGATAGAGAAAAAGCCTTTTATCTTGATATAAAACAAGCATACGATAAAATTGAAAACAAGTATGATATTCCTATGAAACACCGCTTGTGGCTACCAAAGTGCTATGGCTCAGAAGTGAGTCCATTGTTAGAAGCATTGGTGATGGAAAATTTGGTTGTCAAGGGATTTGCATCCTTTGATAGATTCAAATATGCGGATTGGGAGTATGCAAGCAAAGCGGCGACAGAGCTAGCAAAGCTACACGCTCTTTCGTATGCACTACAAGTAAATGAGCCAGAAGAATTCAAACGCATTTGTGATAAAAATGTTTGCGATGTTATGACGGAGACCATAATTAACCAAATGTGGGCATCAGGAGTCAAAAATGCTATGAGTGTTCTCCATGGTGATGATAAGAGAAAATTCGAGAAATTTGCGGATGAATTTTCATTTAAGAAGTTTTCGGAATACAGGAAACCCCTTCAATTGACTGTGATCGGACATGGAGACTTCAGGCCGAGCAATTTTATGCACAGGGTTCTAGAGGTGAGCGTCAAAAAAGTCAAAAAAAGTCAAAAGTCAAAATGCTTTATTTCCTTAAGACCTTACAGGACACTTGGACACGTCATAAAATACATTTTATAAATAATTAAAACTAGGAAATAAAGTGTTCACTTTGATTTTTTGGTAAAGTAAAAAAAGCGAACAGAAACCTTTACATTGTTAGGTTGTTATTTTTCGAGTTGGAGCAAAACTCATCCCAAGCTTTTTTATCATCTAAATAATCACTTCAAACTAATCAAACTTTAAGTTATTTATTTCAGTGGTTAATTTATTTGGTAAAATATAGTATTAAACATGAAATACTATATACATAGTTTATCTATCTATACTTATAATAAAACTGTAACAGGTCCGATTCTGTACATTGAAGAAATATTGTAAATTTTTTTTGGAGGGCACTTTATTATCGATTCTCAAGCCAAAACTGTATTTTTTTTCATTCATGTCTGTCTGTCTGTCTGTCTGTCTGTATCGTAAACGCGCATCACGCCGAAACTACTTGATGGATTGAAATGAAACTCGGCATGATTATAGGCCATACTACGAGGAAGGACATAGGATACTTTTTATCCCGGAATTCAGTAAGGTTCTCATGGGAGAGGGTATGAAAGTAAAATTCCTTTACCGCGATCACGCCGAAATTGCTTAATGAGTTGGAATGAAACTCGGGACGATTTGAGTTCATAGTACAAGGAAGGACATGGGATACTTTTTATCCCGGAATTCGGTAAGGATCCCCTGGGAGAGAGGGTGAAAGAAAAATTCTTTAACCACGCATCACGACGTAATTGAATGAATTCGAATGGAACTCGGGACGATTGGACATGGGATACATTTTATCCCGGAATTCAGTTAGGTTCCCCTGGGGTTTACGGGTTTTCAAAAATTTCTCACAGCATCACTGAACGACGCGTGTGTACGCGTCGTTCAGATGCTGTGAGAAATTTTTGAAAACCCGTATAGCCCAGGGGAACCAAACTGAATGGAACTGATAAACGCGAAAGTTTGTAAGTATGAATGGATAGATTGATAGATGGATGGATGTTTGTTACTCTTTCACGCAAAAACTGCTGAACGGATCTGGATGAAATTTGGCACAGAGATAGATTATAAGCTGGAATAAGAAATAGGTTTTATTTTATCCCGAAAATCCCACGGGGAAGGGAATTACGCAAGTAAAATCGCGAGTACTCCAAATACTAATCATGCGCAGACGAAGTCGCGGGCACCAGCTAGTCTTAAATAATACTGAAAAATATTTATTATTATTTAGCACTAGGCTTATGGAAAATTGCCTGTCCTGACACCAATCTTCCAAAAGTCTTCTCAGAGGCTGTGGGATGAGCCACTTTGTGAGCTGGTACGGAAAAATCTTATTAATACGTCTACCAGCTAAATAGAACGTGCCCGTCTACTCGCCGTTTCTGAGTGGGAATCAGGACTTTGATGACTTTGGTTACATGTTCTGCCTTCTTAAAATCTAGGTACCCTTTTAGACAACAACTCATTTCGGGTAGCCACCTCCTTGCGTTTAGGTTCCCCTTGCCTAGTTGCACACCGTTGCCAGTGTGGTGAAACCACGGGACAAGCTAGGTCACTATGCATTGGCATGTGTCTCCAGTGCAGGACGTGTGTCCCGCCATAGTTCAATTAACGATATCATCCGTCGGGCTTTTACAAGCGTCAGTGTACCAGCTACACTTGAACCACGTGGCCTTATGCGAGATGATGGTAAAAGACCTGACGGTATGACTCTGATTCCCTGGAAGACGGGTCGGCCTTTAGTTTGGGATGCCACGTGTGTAGATACTCTAGCGCCTTCACATCTGGCAGGGACATCAGCAAGGGCTGGCTCCGCAACTTCATCAGCGGAGTCCCTCAAACGGTGAAAATATGCTAATCTTGACCGAGGTTACCTATTTGAGCCATTTGGGGTGGAAACCCTTGGTCCTTGGGGTCCTGGGGAACACACAATTTTTAAAGATCTTACGAAATTTCTCATAGAGTCCACAGGAGATCAGAATGCTGGCTTCTATTTTGGTCAACGAATTAGCATTGCCATTCAACGTGGCAATGCTGCCAGCATTCTGGGTACTCTGCCTTCTGTGAAGGCTTAGATTTTTAAGAGTTTGTTATAATTATATATACTGAAATATTTATAGATGGTACAATTCACAATTTAATATTTATTAAAAACAATAATGTCATGAAGTTATTATAATTTAACGATCACAATGAATAATAATAGTAGTATAACGCATTTTACCTGCCTAATAATAGTAGTATAAAACTCACAATTTTACATTTTATTGTTTTTGTTAATGCGTCAATTCCTCATTTTTTAATAAAATATGTGGTGGCACTACTTTAGCTCCTGCTTGCGCCTTAGGTCTTCCCACTTATAACAACTCCACGCCAACGCGGCAGCAACTCTACTCACACTCTCGATGAGTAGTCAACTAGTTGATCCACGCCATGATCACTAGTGGGCAATGCGTTGTCAACGAGTGGGTAATGCGTATTCAACAGACAACTCGTCTAACATCAGTTTTCGGTTGAATTTTGTCCAAAGAAGTCGTCAGTCGCAAACGCATAGTCGTTGCGTAGACAACGTGTGGTCTTTGCGTGTGGACAACGTTGGTCATTGCGTGACAAACCTGTCGGGGTTGACCTTTAGTGTACGATGCGTAAGCCACTCGTCGTACACTACTTTAATATCATTTTTTGAAATTAAACCTTGAACATAATATGACACAGGGCTTAAATTTCAATATTTGGCATAGAGTCGAGTCGCCGTTGTTGTTTTAATGTGCGAAGACCTTTAATGTGAGGCTTGTACTGAAACTAACCTACTTAAATCTTTCCTTCAACACCTGCAAAATTCCAGGCAGATATTACTATTGTTTTATCATAATTATCAATATAATATAATGACTTAACACAGAATCATCTAGCCACATGGTAGATAAATATTTGAAGTGGTAAATTGCTTCCTTTACACAATTCGAAAATGAAAATATACTTTATCAATATGCAAGTCATCATGATTGTCAAATCTAAAGTTATATTTAGAAGTGATCGTCCATACGCGGATACCTATTATGTAATAAAAAAAGCAAGCACCTGGTTGGCTGTGTCCGACTCTGGTAGAAGCGTAGCGTAACATTTTAACTTGACATACCTACATTTAACTTTATTTGTATCACTGGGACAAATCAATAATAACGAAATCAATAGTCTATTGAAAATTAAATAAATGTGCCTAGGTACATACTTTTTTATAATCCAACACATTATAGTTACTATATACAGTAAAGTCTTATATATAACCAGCACATCGCGGTTTCACCCGCGGTAATTCCCGTTCTCGTCGGAATTCCGACATAAAAAGAGTGTTATTCCAAACTATAATCTATCTCTGTGCCAAATTTCATCCATATCTATTCAGTAGGTACATTTTGCGTGAAAGAGTAACAAACTTCCATCCATCCATACTTACAAACTTTCGCGTTTGTAGGATACATAACATAATGTGCTACACGAAATGACGATTGATGTAATAAACGTATGCCTGCGACGCAAGAAGTTGCGGGTTCAATTCGAAAATGTGATGTATGTATATTGTATAAGTATTATAAATCAGTCAGTCAGTCTAGTACCTACTCATAACACAGGTTCTGCGTAGCTTGGAGCTTGATGATGCTGTGTGGTTTGCTCTTTATTTATTTAAAACTAGCGACCCGCCCTGACTTCGCACGGTTTTATTATACGTACAAACCTTCCTCTTGAATCACTCTATCTATTAAAAAAACCGCATCAAAATCCGTTTCGTAGTTTTAAAGATCTAAGCATTCAAAAGGACATAGGGATATAAGGACAGAGAAAGCGACTTTTTTTTATACTATGTAGTGATAAATACATTTAAAATTGAAACTTTATTACGATTGTAACTTTATTCATTCAACTTAAAAAATCAGACGAGATATTGAGAGTAATACAGTTTTAAATATTTCAGGATAACACCGTAGAAGTGGTAATATTAGACCATCAGACGTTTTACCTGGGCAGCCCTATCCCTGACTTGCTAAACCTGATTGCAAATGCCACGGACAAGACGTTTAGAGATCAGTATTATCACAAACTTATAGAGCACTACTACACTCAACTGAGTGATGCCTTCAGAAGAATGAAAATTGATCCCGAGAAGATTTATTCCAGGGAAGACTTTTATGCTGAGGTCAAAGAGGCAAGTTATAGGACAAACGAATGTTTGTCTGGACAAAAAAAAATACCATTCTATATATTTTGCTTCTTAATCATCATCAAACTATATCAGTACTCTACTGGAAATAGACCTCCCCTAATAAGCGCCATAGCGTCGTAGTCTTCAACTTGCCGCATCCAAAAATGTTTGTTTACAAAAAAAAACAACTTTTCTATATCAAAGAATAGTAAAGGGTGCACGATATATTAAGGCCACCTTGTTCGAAGATTTAGGCCAGGAAGATTTTTCTAAGCCCGCGGGCGGCGTCGCGCCGCTCGCGAGTTTGTAGGTATTCAGGCATCATTAATAGGAAACTAACACTACAACATCCACCTCAGCGATTTGTACTAGAAAAATGATTTATCTAAAGATTGGTGGAAAAATAAGGTCAATAAGTTTATTTTTTTATATTGATTTTTTTTTAAAAAGAGGCAACTTCGGTATTTTTTTCTATCGAGCGAAGTTCATCTGATTGTGTAAATGTAAGCAAATTGATCTGTATGTAAGATCCTCAACTGAAACATATTTTTTCAGAAATTTACGTCTATTTTTGACTGATTCACATCGATTTTAAAACAGCATTTGCGGTATAAGTGGCTCTTAAGTAGGCAGCGCATGATCGTTTATTGATTTATTGACGAAAGACTACAGGCAGAAGCTAGATGCGGCAAGCTGAAAACAGGGCGCTATGGCGCTCATTAGAGGAGGCCTATGACTAATATAGGCTGATCATGTTGCTCGGTGTTGATAAGTGTTGTTTATTATTTTATTTTATTTTATAGAAGCTGCCATACGGCTTAGTAGCAGCTACCTTCGTGCTTCCATTCATCACAGTGGAGTCTGACAAGGCACCGGAGCTTACAACAGACATGAGTATTGACAGTATGCAGGTCACTCACCTGGGACCCCTGTACGCGGAGAGGATGAGGGATATGTTCAGCGACTTTGATAAATGGGGAGCGTTAGATAATTAAACAACAAACGACACGAGTTTGCAAAGGTCTCTAAGTCATGTCGAGCTCGTTTTCCGGGAAATGGGAGATTTTATTCTAAGTCTAATTATTGAAATTATTATGATCATCACTGGCCTTGATCACTAAAAATAATATCAAAAGGATTCAGTTTATAAGACAGGAATTTTGAGGTTTTGGAAATAAATTCTATAATATTTAATTATTATTTTTTGTTTATTTTACATCTAACGAACAGATAAAATGCAAAATGTAACAGTGATATGCGAGACAATCCACACAGCACCATCTAGCCCCAAAGTAAGCTACTCAAAGCTTGTGTTATGGGTACTAGATAACTGATATATTTAATACATTATATACATAGTAGACATAATATTGGGTGCCTATTAATTGAAACACCGAGTCAACAGACAACTTTTTTCCTTTCTACATTCGTATATTTACATTAAGTGAGTAGGAAATACGCCACAGTGACTTATACCATTTCGAACAACGTGAAAGATATCCAATAACTCTACCTGGAACTATTTACTGAATTTAATTCCCTTTGCCCTGTGTTCTTTTGGTCGAGCGGACCCTTGACTTCTAACTTTCTCATTTCTACCGAGTCAAAGAAGGTTGTTTACCGAATGAATGGAATTTTCATTACATTTACTTTAATTTCTTTGACCTTTAAATTGTGTGATTTTTTTGTACCCGAGTTGATAGTTCTAAATCGTATTGACGTTTTCAAAGGTCGAATCATGTTTCTTGATGAATCTAACGAATCATTTTGATTTTCGATGCACCATGCGGAGACTTATTTATGAATAGATACAAAAATACGATATGTAGACCTTCTGTAGGCTATAGGTAAGCAGGTAATAAAAAACACAGAGAAAACTGAAATAACATGACTGGTGGAATCTCACAACAAAACTTGAGCTTTCAATCATCATTGACAGATTGACTATTTTATACTGGATGTGTATAAAATAGTCAATCTGTCAAACTTTTTTAGAATAAGCCTGTAAAACTTACTTGTTTTTTATGAAACTTTGCGTCCCTAGCCTAAGATCTAGCATTACTACGTTCCGTAGGAAACATCTTAGTCCCTAGCCAGTCAATGACAAGTTGTTTCATCGACAATTTGTCATTTTTTGACTTAGAAAGTATAACTACGATGTCTTAAAACAACTGTTATGTTAATTTATTTAAAATTAATTAACTAAAGTTCTTATTGGATAAATACAGCTCATGTATCCCTTATCGCGTAAAGGTATAATCGATTAACCCTAACAATACCATTTCCAACCCACTTGCCAATCGTGGTGGTTATGGTAAAAAGAAGGCACTCAAGAAAGACGTTTTTAATTTCTCTTTAGTTACAATTTCTGGATTCGTCTGTCAAGGGTCATATTAGCTTTTACCTTGACAAACCTCCTTAGATTTTCTACAGTACATAATAATATAGAAATTAAATGTATTTTTCAATTCAATTCAATTCAATTTTATTTATTTCGGTTATTCACCATAATTTTTAGTAATAATTTTTAATAATAATTTGGCTGGTATTAAATAAATAAAAAATTTTGCTATGTGAATTACAACAATAAAATTAATGTAAGGATGAGTGTTTATCAAAGTAACGCCAACACGAATGCGGCTGTCCCAAACCAAAACCTAGTAAGAGAATTTTGAAACATTTTAACATTTTTAACATTTTTAACATTTTTTTAACATTTTGACATTTTGAAAAATTTACAGGAGAAGCGAAACAAACTTTTTTACGTGCCTCTTCAAAAGTATGAAATTTTATGAACTATTCGTTCGTGATTAATTGGTAAAATTTTTTTTCTACAAGTAGAGAGTATTAAAATCGAAAAACTGTAGCACATACCTACACGTTTTATGAGACTCACCTACTACATAAATATTTTCAGACGATTTATCCAGAAACAAAATCAAAAACCTAGTATAGTCTCTTACTAGGCATTTAAGTTGGAAGATTGGAATAGTTGAATTAGTGTTCGTCACTAAAAACCTAGTAAAAGTTTTACTTAAATTTGGCTGACCTGACTTAGCTTGATTTGACATAAAATAATAAGTAAATGATACAAAATAATTATCTTAAAATAAATCTTTCCTGCACCACCTGCAAAATTCCAGGCAGATATTAATATTGTATTATCATATCAATAAATAACTTTTCTCAAAAAGTTTATTAACAACGAAAATTACAAGCAAAGGAATAGAAAAATTACAACTAGTATTTACAATTGAAACCATTGAGCTAACTGCAGACGGTTATAAATAATGAGTTAACACAGAATCATCTAGCCACATGGTAGATAAATAATTGAAGTGGTAAATTGCTTCCTTTACACAATTCGAAAATGAAAATATACTTTATCAATATGCAAGTCATCATGATTGTCAAATCTAAAGTTATATTTAGAAGTGATCGTCGATACGCGGATACCTATTATGTAATAAAAAAGCAAGCACCTGGTTGGCTGTGTCTGACTCTGGTAGAAGCGTAGCGTAACATTTTAACTTGACATACCTACATTTAACTTTATTTGTATCACTGGGACAAATAAATAATAACGAAATCAATAGTCTATTGAAAATTAAATAAATGTGCCTAGGTATATTCTTTTTTATAATCCAACACATTATAGTAACTATATACAGTAAAGTCTTGTATATAACCAGCACATCGCGGTTTCACCCGCCGTAATTCGCCGTTCTCGTCGAAATTCCGACACAAAAAAGAGTGTTATTCCAAACTATAATCTATCTCTGTGCCAAATTTCATCCATATCTATTCAGTAGGTAGGTACATTTTGCGTGAAAGAGTAACAAACTTCCATCCATCCATACTTACAAACTTTCGCGTTTGTAGGATACATAACATAATGTGCTACACGAAATGACGATTGATGTAATAAACGTATGCCTGCGACGCAAGAAGTTGCGGGTTCAATTCGAAAATGTGATGTATGTATATTGTATAAGTATTATAAATCAGTCAGTCAGTCTAGTACCTACTCATAACACAGGTTCTGCGTAGCTTGGAGCTTGATGATGCTGTGTGGTTTGCTCTTTATTTATTTAAAACTAGCGACCCGCCCTGACTTCGCACGGTTTTATTATACGTACAAACCTTCCTCTTGAATCACTCTATCTATTAAAAAAACCGCATCAAAATCCGTTTCGTAGTTTTAAAGATCTAAGCATTCAAAAGGACATAGGGATATAAGGACAGAGAAAGCGACTTTTTTTTATACTATGTAGTGATAAATACATTTAAAATTGAAACTTTATTACGATTGTAACTTTATTCATTCAACTTAAAAAATCAGACGAGATATTGAGAGTAATACAGTTTTAAATATTTCAGGATAACACCGTAGAAGTGGTAATACTAGACCATCAGACGTTTTACCTGGGTGGCCCTATCCCTGACTTGCTTAACCTGATTGCAACTGCCACGGACAAGAAGTTTCGAGATCAGTATTATCACAAGCTTATAGAGCACTACTACACTCAAATGAGTGATGCCTTCAGAAGAATGAAAATTGATCCCGAGAAGACTTATTCCAGGGAAGACTTTTATGCCGAGGTCAAAGAGGCAAGTTGTAGGAGCCAAACGAATGTTTGTCTACACCAAAAAATATCATTCTCTATATGTGCTTCATCATCATCAAACTATATCAGTACTCTACTGGAAATAGACCTCCCCTAATAAGCGCCATAGCGTCGTAGTCTTCAACTTGCCGCATCCAAAAATGTTTGTTTACATAAAAAAAAAAACTTTTCTATATCAGAGAATAGTAAAGGGTGCACGATATATTCAGGCCACCTTGTTCGAAGATTTAGGCCAGGAAGATTTTTCGAACACTACAACATCCACCTCAGCGATTTGTACTAGAAAAATGATTTATCTAAAGATTGGTGTAAAAATAAGGTCAATAAGTTTATTATTTTTGTATTGATTTTTTTTTAAAAAGAGGCAACTTCGTTATTTTTTTCTATCGAGCGAAGTTCATCTGATTGTGTAAATGTAAGCGAATTGTACTCTGTATGTAAGATCCTCAACTGAAACATATTTTTTCAGAAATTTACGTCAATTTTTGACTGATTCATATCGATTTTAAAACAGCATTTGCGGTATAAGTGGCCCTTAAGTAGGCAGCGCATGATCGTTTATTGATTTATTGACGAAAGACTACAGGCAGAAGCTAGATGCGGCAAGCTGAAAACAGGGCGCTATGGCGCTCATTAGAGGAGGCCTATAACTAATATAGGCTGATCATGTTGCTCGGTGTTGATAAGTGTTGTTTATTATTTTATTTTATTTTACAGAAGCTGCCATACGGCTTAGTAGCAGCTACCTTCGTGCTTCCATTCATCACAGTGGAGTCTGACAAGGCACCTGAGCTCACAACAGACATGAGTATTGACAGTATGCAGGTCACTCAACTGGGACCCCTGTACGCGGAGAGGATGAGGGATATGTTCAGCGACTTTGATAAATGGGGAGCGTTAGATAATTAAACAACAAACGACACGAGTTTGCAAAGGTCTCTAAGTCATGTCGAGCTCGTTTTCCGGGAAATGGGAGATTTTATTCTAAGTCTAATTATTGAAATTATTATGATCATCACTGGCCTTGATCACTAAAAATAATATCAAAAGGATTCAGTTTATAAGACAGGAATTTTGAGGTTTTGGAAATAAATTCTATAATATTTAATTATTTATTTTTTGTTTATTTTACATCTAACGAACAGATAAAATGCAAAATGTAACAGTCATATGCGAGACAATCCACACAGCACCATCTAGCCCCAAAGTAAGCTACTCAAAGCTTGTGTTATGGGTACTAGATAACTGATATATTTAATACATTATATACATAGTAGACATATATTGGGTGCCTATTAATTGAAACACCGAGTCAACAGACAACTTTTTTCCTTTCTACATTCGTCAATTTACATTAAGTGAGTAGGAAATACGCCACAGTGACTTAAACCATTTCGAACAACGTGAAAGATATCCAATAACTCTACCTGGAACTATTTACTGAATTTAATTCCCTTTGCCCTGTGTTCTTTTGGTCGAGCGGACCCTTGACTTCTAACTTTTTCATTTCTACCGAGTCAAAGAAGGTTGTTTACCGAATGAATGGAATTTTCATTACATTTACTTTAATTTCTTTGACCTTTAAATTGTGTAATTTTTTTTGTACCCGAGTTGATAGTTTAAATCGTATTGACGTTTTCAAAGGTCGAATTAAGGGTCGAATCATGTTTCTTGATGAATCTAGCGATTCTAGCGATCATTTTGATTTTCGATGCACCATTCGGAGATTTATTTATGAATAGATACAAAGATACGATATGTAGACCTTCTGTAGGCGGTAAGCAGGTAATAAAAAACACAGAGAAAATTGAAATAACATGACTGGTGGAATCTCACAACAAAACTTGAGCTTTCAATCATCATTGACAGATTGACTATTTTATACACATACATTCAAACTTTTTTAGAATAAGCCTGTAAAACTTACTTGTTTTTATCAAAATTTCGTCCCTAGCCTAAGATAGCATGCATTACTACGTTCCGTAGGAAACATCTTAGTCCCTAGCCAGTCAATGACAAGTTGTTTCATCGACAATTTGTCATTTTTTGACTTAGAAAGTATAACTACGATGTCTTAAAACAACTGTTATGTTAATTTATTTAAAATTAATTAACTAAAGTTCTTATTGGATAAATACAGCTCATGTATCCCTTATCGCGTAAAGGTATAGTCGATTAACCCTAACAATACCATTTCCAATCCACTTGCCAATCGTGGTGGTTATGGTAAAAAGAAGGCACTCAAGAAAGACGTTTTTAATTTCTCTTTAGTTACAATTTCTGGATTCGTCTGTCAAGGGTCACATTAGCTTTTACCTTGACAAACCTCCTTAGCTTTTCTACAGTACATAATAATATAGAAATTAAATGTATTTGGCTGGTATTAAATACACAAAAATGTTGCTATGTGAATTACTACCATAAAATTAATGTAAGGATGAGTGTTTATCAAAGTAACGCCAATACGAATGGTTCGGGTCATTTGAAAAAGATCTGGAATTATGCAGCTTCTGACGTTGGAATGGCTATTCATTTTATTCTGCAAATCGTAAGCACAAGGAAGAACAACTGCTAGGCATCTAGTCATAAAGTGCTTACATTGGGACATAGGGACTGAGAAAGCGACTTTACTTTATACTATGTAGTGATGATATCATATCAAAAGAATAGCATCGGCCATTATTTATTTTAAAATCTAATATAACGTCTGTTGGGTCGTCTAGTATAAATACGGGTAAACATATCAAGGTTCATAAAAAACCTGAATGGCTATTTTTTGCCGTGAAAAAACATTGAATCATAGTTTTCAAAATAAAGGAAGTGAGTATTTTTCCATACGGATACAAAACAGATGCGGCCTTACCACACTTGTTTAACGTGGGTTTGTAGAATGACTTTTGCTAAACAGTCTGTTAAACACGTGTCTATGTCGTGATTTTGTTTTTTGTAGTAAAACCATCAGCCTGATGGTTTTTACAACAAACCATTTTATACGTTTGTATATCTACTGTTGCCTTGGCACGAGAGGCTGAGCAGTAGGTATTTTAGATCTGAGAGGAATCTGTCCGATCATAGAGGAACACAGACCATTTTTTATTATCACGTACATAATTATCTATTTACTTAAAATACCCCACATTAATAAATATGATTATTGCTTGTCAAGCAGAATAGTATCTAGATATATATATTATTTTATAATATTACTAGCGACCCGCCCCGGCTTAGTACGGTTTTATTATACGTATAAACCTTCCTTTTGAATCACTCTATCTATAAAAAAACCGCATCAAAATCCGTTTCGTATTTTTAAAGATTTAAGCGTTCAAAGGGACATAGGGAAATAGGGGCATAAGGACAGAGAAAGCGACTTTGTTTTATAGTATGTAGTGATATGGTAGATCTTAGAGGATTTTTGAGTTCTGATTTTCGGATGGTAGGGATCGCATAGGATGTTTTTAGTTTTAAGTAAAGTAGTAAACTTTCAAAACACCAGGCTTCACTCGTGAAGGCGGAGGCGAGGGGACTTTGTTTTATAATGTAGTCAGTTACTTTTGTCGTCGTATTACGCAGCAAGCAAAGAACGTAGTAATTGATCTTAGGCAGCAAGCAATGTCATGTGGGCGTACGACGTTTCGACATTTACATTTACACACTGTCGTGTTCACGGGATCACGGGATGACCTGTTGAAACTTCGGGAAAATAGATCAATAAACGCGATAAATAGGTACCCGTACATAAATATATATAAGAATGTGTTCTGATAGCGTAAGTTTAAAAAAAGACCTTTAGCACCATCAAAACTTCATTAATTTTGCCATATTATTTTTGGTCCGTTGCAGCCTGAATCAAACAAGCCTCCATTCACTATCTTATGAAACTACTTGTAATAAATAGTAACCTTGTAAGTAGCATCATCAGTGAAATACCTCCGATATAAATAAACCCGTACCGTCGTAATTAATCTTGGTTGTGGCTAATGTCCTGACTACACTTAAACACACGTCGACACTCGCTTACTTAGTGAGGACTAGGTGTATTAATATAATAAAATCATTGTTTCAGGCCTCTTAAGAAAAGTAATATGGTAAAAACTACCGGTAGTAACTACTAGTTATTAAATGAATTTTATTTATTAAAAGTTACCTACATTTTAGCAGTACCTAATACTCACCGGTAGGAAACGATTTTAGAAGGTACGTAAGTGCATGCATCTATAAACAAAAAAGTCTATGAATATTTCTTATTCATTTTCTTTTTTGTTCATTAACAGTACCTATTGTGTACTTGTGCAAACAACATATTTAGGTAAAAAAAAATCGGCTGTCATGGAAAAAACAGAGCATTCGTTCGACGATCGAGATCAATATACTCGTAACTTGTGGTCAAGGCATAAGGAGTGGGTGGACCGAAACCTTGCCAAATCGAGGAAATCTTGTAAGAAATGGTTTTTCCCATATCACCTACCTACTATTTGGGTTGCCCTTATAAAGCTTTTTTTGGTGTACGAAATAAATCAGGTAAAACCTCTTTGGTTTCTTATTTATGTTGCTTGAAACCGACTTATTCGTTAGTTCTCTTGTAAGTACTCAAGTTGTCACTGAAGACATTAATTTTCTTTTTATTTATACACTTTAACATTTTGTATGAATGTAGTATATTTTTCTGAAATATTTAAGTTTTTTATTAAATTATTGTGCTTTCGTAGGTTTCATTGTAATTGTATCCCTTGTACTATTAAATTATCAAAATAATAATAAGGCTTCTATAAAACTATGAACCTTGTTTTTGTTATCTATGCTTCAAATACTAGAACAACAAAAGATGAAAGTGTGAAATCGAAATATTTCATACATAGACATTGTTACTAAAGGTACATAGAATACACACAGTATCAGGGATCAAATATTTACAGATCGTACAAACGTTTGTCCCGAGGCGGAAATCGAACCACCTGCGTCGTAGGCGTTCCTTCGCCCGCCACGCCACATCGATCGTCATATCAGCATTATACCTACAGCCTGACAGTAGGCTTACAATATTATGCGAACTACTTACACTTCATTGCACAAAAAGAACAAAATATACAAAACAGGATATAGGTAGTAAGAGATAAAACAAAAGTGACGAAAGTGATAGGTACATATAGATCAACGAGCCAATTAAGGAACCCCACGACTTCGTCGTACGCATAAGATATAGTATCGTACATTTTTGTAAAAGATATTTTTACTGTCATCATTACTCATCATTATGATAAGCTTACGACCTGCTTGGTGTAGAGGGCGAAGCCAACACAAGAGGTTGCGGGTTCGATTTACGCCTCGGGCAGGTGTTTAATACGATCTGCAGATATTATTCAGTTTGTTCTGGGTGGCTCAAAAATATTTATATAGATAGTATATTTTTTTAAGTTTATTAGTTACATAATCGGACTGGATGTGGATATGTGTATTCCTTTTTTATTTATAATTATGGTTTGTTTTGTTAATGTTTAACTCTTATGTTGGTTTCATCAAATGATTTAGTTAATTGTTGTAGTCCTTACTATTATTTCATATAAGTTGCTTATTTTCGTAGTTTTATGAAAGTACGAAATTCTATGTTCGTAGTATATGATCATATCATCGTTTATTTAAATAAAAAAATTAAGTACATTAAAAACACCAAAATTTACATTACAAAATGCCATCATCATTATGTCATTAAATAAATGGACTCCTTACCAACAACATAATCTAATCTCTTAATACAAAAGGTATTTTGCGAAGGTAGATAAGGAAACAAATAAATAAAACACCACTTGAAGTAAACTATCACCTATCTTTTGAAGTGATACCGTAACAACACCGTTACAAAGTATTTCCAAATAATTTTGAACTGTTGAAAGTATTGGCATCATTCATAAAGCGCAATGTCGTCAAATACACATCTGAATAACGTACTGCGAAGAATAGCAGAGGAACAAAACTATAAAAACGGTGACATAAAAGTGACGCCAGTATCTACCGGTGGTGCTAATTACTCCTCTCTCCTCTACACCGCCACAATAAGTAGCCAGGAAAAGGAGGATCTACACCTCTTCATCAAGGTATTAATCGTCGGTCAAATTTTTCAAGATGAATCAAATAGAAATATTAATGTAACAGAAAAAGAAAAAGTGTTTTACTTTGACTTAAAACAAGCATATGAAAAGATAGAAAAGAAGTTTAACGTTCCTGAGGAACACCGCCTATGGCTACCAAAATGCTATGGCTCAGAAGTGAATCCATTCATCGAAGCATTGGTGATGGATAATTTGGTTGTCAAGGGATTTGAATCCTTTGATAGATTCAAATCTGTGGATTGGGAGTACGCAAGCAAAGCAGTGACAGAGCTAGCTAAGCTACATGCTCTTTCTTTTGCACTACAAATTAATAATCCAGAAGAATTCAAACGCATAAATGATAAATATATATTCGATTTTATAACGGAAGACTTTTTTGAAAAAGTAATGGTGATGGGAGCCCAAAATGTACTCAGTGTACTTAATGATGTTGATAAGATCAAGTACAAGAAGTTTTACGATCAACTCACTTTTGCCAAGTGGACAGAATACAGGAAAGCCAAAAAACTACAGGTGTTCGCACATGGTGACTTTAGACCAAGCAATTTTATGCACAGAGTTTTGGAGGTAAGTGAACATATTTTTATTTCTGAACGTTGAGATGGATGTGTAGAAAAAAATAAAAAACGACAGATTGATGGACAAAGTTTTGAAATGATAGGTTAATGTGTAACGTTATGTTACAAGAAGAGTGTAAGATTTGGAACAACATATGTATGTACACGGTGATAATGGCCAAAGAGTCAACTCATCTGCAATCTATATCACCTGTAGGATGCTAAAAAATATAAAAATCTTGAAATGAGTGGAAATTTTGAGCGTGAACGCGACAATTCACCAAAAATATTGGTAGGCCACTACTTGGTTATTGGTTTTTTGATTAACTCAACAAATATGTATCCGTCATCAATAAATAGTCTTATTTTAATTGCTAATGGCTGTTGCATAGCGATAAATTAATAAATAACCCTGAGCAATCCACACCGCATCATCTAGCCCCAAAGTCAGCTACTCAAAGCTTGTGTTATGGGTACTAGAAAACTGATATAAATAAATAAATAAAAACAAACACAAACCCACAACTCGCCCGCGCGCCAATGAGGTCGTGGTGCCCACAGACCACACCTTTATTATTGTTATACGTATGAACAATATGGAACTTTAATTATATCAAGCGTCAACAGTGATGAATCTGAATCAATACCCGCGTGCATTCTTGTGACCTACATCGTGGTTAGCAATAACAAACTTTTACTCTCAAGCGATCAAAAATATTGGCAGATATAATGTATATAATATTTATATTGAAATTTCAGGATGGTAGCTTAGAAGTAGTCATATTGGATCACCAGACGTTCTGCCTAGGAAGTCCGACCTCTGACTTACTATATCTGATTGCCATCGCCACTGACAAGTCATTTCGAGACCAGTATAATGACAAACTTTTAGAGCACTACTACACTCAACTGAGTGATGCCTTTAAGAGAATGGATATTGATCCTGAGAAAACTTATTCTAGAGAGGACTTTTATGCTGAGTTCAAAGAAGTAAGTAAACAGATATAAGCTGCATTGAAAGTTGAATAATATCTCAACTCTTATATAGTTTTATTAGTATTCTAAAATTCAGAAAAAAGTAAACAGATATAAGCTGCATTGAAAGTTGAATAATATCTCAACTCTTATATAGTTTTATTAGTATTATAAAATTCAGAAAAACGCGATGGCGTCTTCGAACACGTTTTTCCGGGTAAAAAGTATGTAACCTACCTATATGTTATTCCATTCCTAGAACGTGCGAACGTTTGGATGTCAAAATATTAAAGCGATAGTGTTATTTTTGGCTCCTTACTATAACAACAATATTTATAAATGCGAAAGTTATGATGGATGGATGGATGTTTTTAACAGCTGCGGGCAGATACTAGTAGGCAGGCAAAAATACAAGAAAACAAAACAAAAAAATGTCTAAAGTAATCTACGGTGAATACATACTAAGTCTCGAATCTTTCGTAATATTTGAATAATTTTTGATAATAAAAAAAATGCGATTCGTGATCCGAGAGCTGGTGAGTATATATCTGGCCCAGGCGCATCAGCATTGCCAATAAGCGTGGTAATGCAGCCAGTGTCTTGCAGACGCGACGATTGGTATTGACATGGATCCATTGAGCTCTCTTAAGAATTTTTACAACCGTCTGCAGTTAGCTCAATTGTTTCAATTGTATATCCTAGTTTTGATTTATGCTATTCCTTGATTGTATTTTCGTTATTAATGTATATATAATTTATGTTACATTTACAGAATCTCGCTGCCGGTCTAATCGCGGCTACCATGTTGCTTCCTATCATCACAGTGGAGTCTGACAAGGCACCGGAGCTCTCAACAGACATGAGTATTGACAGTATGCAGGTCAATCAACTGGGACCCCTGTACGCGGAGAGGATGAGGGATATATTCAGCGACTTTGTTAAATGGGGAGCGTTAGATGATTAAACAAAATTATATACTTATACTCTTATATTCATCGCATCTTATTGCATCTCTCTTATATTATATAATAATAATATAATAATAATAACTAACTTAGATAACTGGTATAATGCACCTACAAATTTTTTATTTAAAATTTAAATTGTTTTATATGTTATGTGTTTAGTTTCGTTTATTTTAATATACATTTTGTTATAGTTTTATTTTATCTATCAAGGTGTCTGTGACCTAAATGCAGCCCTTAGCAGAATACCACGCTACAGCATGGCAACATGCTCTAGTATTAAGCTGAGCTATGGGCCATTTCTCTGCCACAAAGATTAACCTAGTATATTAATTTTATTTTGTTAAGATAGTTTATTTATGTTAGTTTAATAATGTTAGATTAGTTATAGTTTTTGTGGATATTGTGAAATAAATAATTTTCATTTTATTTTTCATTTCATTTAATGCTACTTTGATGTTTTATTGCCGATATATAGATAAAGATCATTTATTCCAAAATTTACAAGGTAACCTTAGGCCCTTACATGTACATAATGTATGTCCTATATTAGGTATCATGTAAATTATATTTATATTATACCAGTACATAGTTTTTTTATCCACATCGGTTGTCACCACCTGCATGTTTGTACCATTCAAGGATATAAACTCCAAAGCAAATTTATACAAACAGCGTTTCATACTGTTGTAATAACACTTGAAGATGTAATGTTTGAAACAGGTGTTTCAAGTTGTTGAACCAGCAGTAGTTGAAAATGTCTGTACAGTTTGTTTAGAACTGTGAGAATCCTTATTTGTTCAGAACTTGCGGTATACCTACGTATTTTTGAACAGTAACAATAGAAAGCCAGGTGCTTCAGGTATATTTTTCTACTGCCAGAATTCGGAATACAATATTTGTCCTTCTGTCACTGAACACATTGTAACACATTTCTTTTTTCTTTCGCAATTTTTCTTTCTGTAAGTAATTTAATTTATGTGTAAGTAATAGCAATTATCTTGGTTTTCTTCCTTAAATCTAAAGTTGTTCTGGGTGTTTACTATGTAATAAAAAAAAATATTTCTATGTAATGTATTAAATAGGTATATCAGCTATCTTATCTAGTACCCATAACATAATACAAGCTTTGAGTAACTTACTTCGGGGTTAGATGGTGCTGTGTGTAATTTTTTTTAAATTTATTTTGTATGTGGTGAAATCGGGCCTCTAACCTTAATCGGTCTCAGCAGTGTTCTATAGTAACCAAAGCTATATTGGCCAATTACCGTAGACATTTACTGCCATGGTTATTACGGCCACCTTTACCACAAGATAACCGGATTAGTCCAGTTATCTTGTCGTAAAGGTGGCCGTACTAAAGAACACTGCTGAGAATCATTATCTGAAACTAACGACAAAAGTGAGTCGAAAACTTTGTACGAGGGTTCCGTGATATAATAGTCTTCGAGGTTATGTGGCAATGTGGGTGCACCCACATTGTTACCATAATATATAGTAGTTGGTCTTATTTTCATGAAAACACCAAAATAACCAAAATATATATTATAGGTAATAAATAACTTTCGTGAAACTCTATGAAAGAAAATGAAAAGGCTCAGCTACATGTTAAAACAATAATTCATTTTGTATGTAGTCATACATAAGTACAGTATGAATATTTCATCATCATCATCCTATATTAGTCCACTGCTGGACATAGGCCTCTCCTAATGAGTGCCATAGCGCCCTATCTTCAGCTTGACGCATCCAGCATCTGCCAGCAGTCTTTCGCAGATCGTCATCTCACCTGGCCGGAGGGCGTCCTACACTACGTTTGCCAAGTCACGGTCTCAAGAACATGTTTAGCAGGAATATTTTTCGAAGCTCAATTAATTGCTAAGCTAATTGCTAAAGTTACTACAAAAATAGTGTGTAATATTGCCGTGGCACAAATTAAATCGAGTAGGTATCAGAGGCTATTTTACAGTTAGAAATCAATTCAGCCTCACTAGTTATCTTTTAGACCTTTCGAGAGGGATTATTTTGTACCCGCGTCGATTGAGATCAGGCTTTTTCACTTAATGAAAAACTAAATCTTATCAAGAAGGCATATTACTCCATAAATGATTACATCAATGACGTTAGTGCTTGGCCAGATGTCGCTCAGTTCCACATCGACAATAGTATGTAATTATTTATAAGGCAAACATGTATTAGACACATAAGTTATACACATGCTAGTGGTTTCTATTTCGCCTCTTCCACTAGTGGACAAAAAAGTGAGGCGAACTGAAAATCAATTATCACTTTATTTCTAAGATATATTATTTTGATAATTATGTACTAAATTTGTATTAAATTTGACTTGTCTAAGTGCTTATTTTGTAAGCCTAAAGAAATAAAGATATTGATTATTTGATTATTTGAATGTGAATGCGAAAAATAGTAATTCATGATTTGTATGAGAATTACCCTATGACGACGGGACGACTTTTATAAATATTTATAACGCCGATTGGTATGAAAATGTATGTGTATTCGTGTGACCACCTAAGGTAAGCATTGTAGTCGATTTGAAAAAAAAAATCTGAATTTTGACTGTCAAGACTGCAGTAATCAATTAGTAGTACCTCTCTAAACCAGAAATACTGTGCCAAAAGTCTAGAAGTTAGAATAAGAAACGTAGTAAAAAAAATACTATAACACCCCAAAGTTTACTGAAACAGGGAACGTGAAAGAGAAATCTATCAGTAGAAGGAATAGAGGACCCTCGCTCATATAATTAGAGATGTCGCGTTGATTTTATCACGATTATTTTTATCATAAATAGGTTATTTCTATCTTTCGAATACGATACCCTAAAAATCCTAAAAATCAGTGTCTCCGTCATAATGAAAATCATAAAGCCTAATTAACTCGCTAAGATATCTTGTTACGGCAGCCATTTTGAATTTTGCAATTGACAGCTTCATTAGAAGGCTTCCGGCTTGTTGATTATTTTGTTGAAAATAGAATCGATTTGTATTCTTTTCTTTTGTCTTTTGTTTAATTAACGACATCGGGCTTTGACTTCTCCGGTCAGTTATTTTATTTCTGAATAAAAACTCCGCAGTTCAAGTTTTTTATTTCTTTTTTATTTCTTATCTGCGAAAAGTCATGATGTAGAGGGTAGGTTTTTACAAGCTTTTATTTAAATTGCCCCGTTAATTAGTAAAGTTAGGATGTAATACGTAAGTAGGTATGTCTGTATCGGACAAATCTTGCCAATGAATTTATTGCGGATATTATGCAGATGTGCAGTGCACATATCAGTGAAATCATAGTTCAATAACAGTAAATATCAGGACCGTCAATTTGGTGTATCGATTTTCAGATTAACAGATCTGGAGGGAAGCAAGGAACGACTGAGCGAAACCACGGAACTTCATCAAGTTTGGAATTATTGTGTCCGTGATGGTAGCGTACCCATAATCGAATACACGATTGTTGTTATGCTTATTAAATACTGTATAAACAATGCATAATTAATGCAAAACTAGAATAAATAGTGCCTCTCTGGTTTCGAAAATAATGACCATTCTTAGTGGGTACGCTAGCATAACGATCAAGCTAGCGTACACATGACCGTACTCAAAAACGACTCATGTTACAGAAACAAAATTTACACAAATAATACGCTACAAATACTGCCACAGCTATGCAAAATTTCATAATGATCGCTTCTAAAGGAACGGAGATAATAAACAAGACTTTCAAAAACATTCCGAGCTAGCGTAATGGCAGCGTACGTACACATTAAAAAACCTAATAGATCTTATAGAAAATGAACTTTACTGATTATAAATGATATATGTATAAATAGTGCGTGAAATACTCCCTCTGCCAGTAGTCATTCTTTAAAAAATTCTTAGTGAAACAACGTAACAAGTCCATGTGAACTTCTAGGAAAAAATGCATTGTGGTACAGTCGCACACACAACAAATAATTTAAAATGGAAATTATACACCGTACAATGTATATTACTAAATATAAGTAGTTTTGTTACTTTCATGAGTAGGCATTGCTTCTGAATGATGCTACCTACGTGCTTGAAGGGTCCATCCTATAGGTGCTGCAAGCTTGTCGTAGTAGGAAGTATTTCTGTTAACTGAATGCACATGAATTCAATGAAAAGAAATACTTGATTTTCAATATCGTGCTAAAGTTTTGACAAATTATTTACCACTACAAATCAGTGCCTCTGGTGTCATTCGATCATTCACAATGATCGATATCAATCATGACCTAGTATGAAGATGATCCGGATCATAAGATCGGCCTATCATCGCCTCACTTCGAGTTTTCGTTTAATGCCAGAAACATACTTGCGTGTCGCGGTGTGTCGGGGCGCGCCAGAAGCATATCGGTTTCATACATTTAGTGGGTGATTCTACGAAAACTCGTTTTTTGTCTGACTTCTGTGGCACATTTTTTTTTGTTGAAATTGCACATCATGATAGTATATTCTAAATGAAGATTTAATTCTGAATTTTTTGGTAGTGAAGGGAACTTTATTGGCTTTATGGTTACGGAGTTATTCAATTTTAAAAATATGGTGTCCACGGAAATCAAATTTTATATCACCAAAATCAAATATGGGTTGGTTTGGTTTATCAATAAAAATATGTGTTTTCGGTAGTAAGTAGATTATTAAGCTTCTTAAAACTAAGGACCAATTATTTGACGTTTGTAGTTTTAATCAGTTTTTACAAAAACACCTTTAAATCATTACTGTAAATACAAGTAACTTTTTACAAAAATCACACTAATAATGTTTATCTTTGTATTAAAAATATTATAATTATTCATTTTTCACCTCCTGGATGCTCTCGATCATCCTGGACACCTCCTGGATGCTCTCGATCATCCTGGACACCTCCTGGATGCTCTCCATCATCCTGGACACCTCCTAGATGCTCTCCATCATCCTGGACACCTCCTGGATGCTCTCCATCATCCTGGACACCTCCTGGATGCTCTCCATCATCCTGGACACCTCCTGGATGCTCTCCATCATCCTGGATGCTCTCCATCATCCTCTGGATGCTCTCCATCATCCTCTGGATGCTCTCCATCATCCTCTGGATGCTCTCCATCATCCTCTGGATGCTCTCCATCATCCTCTGGATGCTCTCCATCATCCTCTGGATGCTCTCCATCATCCTCTGGATGCTCTCCATCATCCTCTGGATGCTCTCCATCATCCTCTGGATGCTCTCCATCATCCTCTGGATGCTCTCCATCATCCTCTGGACACCTCCCGGATGCTCTCCATCATCCTCTGGACACCTCCTGGATGCTCTCCATCATCCTCTGGATGCTCTCCATCATCCTCTGGATGCTCTCCGTCATCCTCTGGATGCTCTCCATCATCCTCTGGATGCTCTCCATCATCCTCTGGACACCTCCTGGATGCTCTCCATCATCCTCTGGACACCTCCTGGATGCTCTCCATCATCCTCTGGACACCTCCTGGATGCTCTCCATCATCCTCGGAACACCTCCTGGATGCTCTCCATCATCCTCTGGATGCTCTCCGTCATCCTCTGGATGCTCTCCATCATCCTCTGGATGCTCTCCATCATCCTCTGGACACCTCTTGGATGCTCTCCATCATCCTCTGGACACCTCTTGGATGCTCTCCATCATCCTCTGGACACCTCCTGGATGCTCTCCATCATCCTCTGGACACCTCCTGGATGCTCTCCATCATCCTCTGGACACCTCCTGGATGCTCTCCATCATCCTCTGGATGCTCTCCATCATCCTCTGGATGCTCTCCATCATCCTCTGGATGCTCTCCATCATCCTCTGGATGCTCTCCATCATCCTCTGGATGCTCTCCATCATCCTCTGGATGCTCTCCATCATCCTCTGGACACCTCCTGGATGCTCTCCATCATCCTCTGGACACCTCCCGGATGCTCTCCATCATCCTCTGGACACCTCCTGGATGCTCTCCATCATCCTCTGGACACCTCCTGGATGCTCTCCATCATCCTCTGGACACCTCCTGGATGCTCTCCATCATCCTCTGAACACCTCCTGGATGCTCTCCATCATCCTCTGGATGCTCTCCATCATCCACTGGATGCTCTCCATCATCCTCTGGATGCTCTCCATCATCCTCTGGATGCTCTCCATCATCCTCTGGATGCTCTCCATCATCCTCTGGATGCTCTCCATCATCCTCTGGATGCTCTCCATCATCCTCTGGACACCTCCTGGATGCTCTCCATCATCCTCTGGATGCTCTCCATCATCCTCTGGATGCTCTCCATCATCCTCTGGATGCTCTCCATCATCCTCTGGATGCTCTCCATCATCCTCTGGATGCTCTCCATCATCCTCTGGACACCTCCTGGATGCTCTCCATCATCCTCTGGACACCTCCTGGATGCTCTCCATCATCCTCTGGACACCTCCTGGATGCTCTCCATCATCCTCTGGACACCTCCTGGATGCTCTCCATCATCCTCTGGACACCTCCTGGATGTTCTCCATCATCCTCTGGACACCTCCTGGATGCTCTCCATCATCCTCTGGACACCTCCTGGATGCTCTCCATCATCCTCTGGACACCTCCTGGATGCTCTCCATCATCCTCTGGACACCTCCTGGATGCTCTCCATCATCCTCTGGACACCTCCTGGATGCTCTAGACACCTCCTGAGACACCTCCTGAGATTAAAAAGACAGACCTACTAGCTATAATAATTTAAATGATAAAAAAGCTTCGGACGAGTTTTGCTCCAACTCGAAAACTAACAACCTAACTTAACTAGGTAAAGGTTTCTTGTTTGCTTCAGTACTTCAACTTTTAAAAAGTGAAGTGAACAAAAATGAAAGTGAGCGCTTTATTACCTTATTTTAATTATTTATAACATGAATTTTATGACATACCCAAGTGTCCTGTAAGGTCATAAGGAAATAAAGCACTTTGACTATTGACTATTTTGTCATCTTAAAACTGACTGTTTCTTGTCAAATGTTTTTGATTTCCATTTGTTTTGTATAGGTTTCTATTACTTTTCCCAAGTTTTGTCTAAACCAAAAAGCTATACTTCGGTGTATGGTGGTAGTACCATTTAATCTAAGTGGTTTGCAAAAGGTTTTCACTTTATGTATATACATACAATATTTATGTATTGTCCTGACAAAATCAGGGATTATAGCTATTTTTTTATTGGAATATTGAAGCGTAACGCAAAGAGGTGGGTCACGTCTATTAAATTAAAATCAAGAACGCTTCTTCTTTTATTGATTCCTTGCTTGAAACGTCTTATGAAGTTTTATTTCACGCTTCAAAACTTAAGCCAAGTTCAAAGTCCGTTAAAGTCTGCAAATTATGCGTTAACATAAACAAATCGTTAAATTCTGTACAACTCGACGTGGACGTTAAATGTCTGTAAAATTAAACAGTTGTACCTACTGGGCCGGAGAATTGTGACTAAAATGAATTTGTGCACCACTTTAGCTTAATCGGAATAATAAGGGTGATAAACTTTAGGACAAATGAAGAAATATGGAAGGACTTTGATGAAAATTTTACACGCCCATAACTACACTCGAGAGCAATGAATCCGGGTCACTCAAAGAATCCAAAAAATCTCGGAAAGTAAGAATGCTAGGTTAATGCAATAAATTGTATTTAATAGACAATTTAATACTCCTTAAATGAAAGTTAAAAAAATATGAGTCACCATACATTTTATTTACACAAAATTACATAAAGAAAAAAAACTGCTGATCTCTCCTTAAAACAAAAATAGGAAACATGAAATTTTTGAACTTTATGACGATTTTCTTGAATTTCAATACTTCGTATTACCTCCTCGTGCTTCCATTACTGCGTTTACGCGGTTTGGCATGCTGTACACCAAGTTCCTTATACGATTTTGGGGAATATTCTCCCATTCCTCTGTGAGAGCAATTTTGAGCTCAGGAAGCGTGATTGGGGGAGGGTTTCGTTGTTTTACGCATCTCCCTAGCTCGTCCCAAGCATGCTCGATCGGGTTGATATCCGGGCTGCGCGCTGACCACTCCATACAAGTAATGTTCATCTCTTGAAGGTAGTCATTCACAATCCTACCTGTATGAGGTCGGGCATTGTCATGCATAAATATAGCATCCTCACCCAAATTGACCATAAATGGACCAACGTGTTCGTTGAGGATTTCTTCCACATATCTTACGCTAGTTAAAGAGCCGTTTTCTATGATCACCAGCTCTGTGCGACTTTCAGAGGAAATTCCGGCCCACACAAGTACAGTCCCACCACCGTAGGCTACTTTTTCTTCGATGCATGCTTGCTTGAATCTTTCCCCTGGTCTTCTATACACTCTGTGTCTTCCATCGTGCATGTAGAGCATAAATTTTGATTCGTCGGAGAACATAACTTTCGACCAATCTTCAATACTCCAATTTACGTGGTTCTGGGCATATCTTAGTCTTGAAATACGATGGCCACGCTCCAGTTTAGGGCCGTTTGCAGGTCTAAGGGGTTTTAAGTTAGATTCAGCAAGCCGACGTCTTACTGTCCTAGTATGGTTAGGGACAAACTTGTATGGCGTGTCGTGTCGCGACACGGTCTATCGTGTCGCAGACTGCTAGCCACCGATTGCGCCAGAGCGGTGGTGGGGGTTATGTCGCGACACGACACAACAGACAAATGTGTTTCTATACTGGCGCGTGGCTGGTGGCGCGAACATTTTTTAATTTAGTATTATTTGCAGCAAAATGACAACACATGACGTTGACAACACAAACAGGTTCCTGAAATACATTAATATTAGTAGGTTGGCAAGAAATCTTAGCGCAAAAACAAAAATAAACTAAAGTATTCAATTATTTCATCATAGACTATGTGATCTGTATTAATCTGAATATAAGTTTTACGGATTTGGCTTAATCTGTAATCTGTATTTGTGGTCAAAATTCTCTACAGATACAGATAAATCTGTATTTATGGGAACACTGGGCCATAACACCTCGTGTCGCGACACGTTAGTGTGCACACTCACAGCCGCGACAGTAAGCATCGCGACACGCCAGGACACGTAAATATGTTTCCGCCCTAATTCGATCATGCATTTTGTGATTGACCATTTGAACGATTACTTACCGGTGCGAGATCTGTTCTTTGCGTCGTCGCGTCGCGTCATTTCGTTACAGCCCGATTTGAATCTCGCAAAAACTTATGGTAAGGTAAGGTAGGTAGGTAAGAATAGGTAGGTAGGTAGGTATAGGTAGGTAGGTAAGTATAGGTAGGTAGGTAGGTATAGGTAGGTAGGTAGGTAAAGTAAAGTAAAGTAAATTTTATTGATCAAAAATACATACATAAAACATAATCACATTGACTTAATATTATTCTTATTATTGCTAATTATATAGAGACTAATAATGGTGATTTCACTTTGATCTCTACACTAGGATACCCTGTGCTGTAGAGATCAAAAAGCAGTTGTGTTTATAATTTAAAATGACATAAACAGTACTAAATTTAATGCTCGGAACATAGTAGTTACTTCGATATCTTCTTTGTTTGAGTTACATTCAATTTCAGTGACAATAAATTAGAAATTCCTACCTAGGTAAGTAGTCAATTGCAATGCCAACACATACCCACCTACTTATTTACAGTATGACAAGACGGCTTCCGTCTCATCATAGTCTTTATCAAGAAGCCATGAATGTAGAATCTTCTTGCAACCTCTTCTTGTTTTTGGAAATAAATTTAGTGCTTTGTTTATTTTTGTGTATAAGAAAGGACCTAACCAGGCATAGAATCTACAAAAAAATTGTGTTCGCCTAAATGGGGGTTTCCATTTGATATGTCTGAGGTCTGAGGTATAGGTAGGTAGGTAGGTATAGGTAGGTAGGTACGTATAGGTAGGTAGGTATAGGTAGGTAGGTACGTATAGGTAGGTAGGTATAGGTAGGTATAGGTAGGTAGGTAGGTATAGGTAGGTAGGTAGGTATAGGTAGGTAGGTAGGTATAGGTAGGTAGGTAGGTATAGGTAGGTAGGTAGGTATAGGTAGGTAGGTAGGTATAGGTAGGTAGGTAGGTATATGTAGGTAGGTAGGTAGGTAGGTATAGGTAGGTAGGTAGGTATAGGTAGGTAGGTAGGTATAGGTAGGTAGGTAGGTATAGGTAGGTAGGTAGGTAGGTAGGTATAGGTAGGTAGGTAGGTAGGTATAGGTAGGTAGGTAGGTAGGTATAGGTAAGTAGGTAGGTATTGATTTTGCCGGCGGCCTATCATCGCCTCACTTCGATTTTTCGTTTAATTCGATCATGCATTTTGTGATTGACCGATTGAACGATTACTTACCGGTGCGAGATCTGTCTGTTCTTTGCGTCGCGTCGCGTCATTTCGTTACTGCCCGATTTGATTCTCGCAAAAACTTATTAAATTCATGATCATTTATTTGACCTGAATTGAGATAGATATCTTTTTTTTTTAGAATCTTTTTTTCATAGTAGGTAGATATCTATCTCAATTCAGGTCAAATAAATGATTATTATTTATATATGGTAAATGATTATTATTAATTACAAATAAGTTTTTGCGAGATTCAAATCGGGCTGTAACGAAATGACGCGACGCGACGCAAAGAACAGATCTCGCACCGGTAAGTAATCGTTCAATCGGTCAATCACAAAATGCATGATCGAATTAAACGAAAACTCGAAGTGAAGCGATGATAGGCCGCCGGCAAAATCAATCATTCAAATGAACGGGTCTTATGATCCGGATCATCTTCATACTAGGTCATGATTGATATCGATCATTGTGAATGATCGAATGACACCAGAGGCACTGATTTGTAGTGGTAAATAATTTGTCAAAACTTTAGCACGATATTGAAAATCAAGTATTTCTTTTCATTGAATTCATGTGCATTCAGTTAACAGAAATACTTCCTACTACGACAAGCTTGCAGCACCTATAGGATGGACCCTTCAAGCACGTAGGTAGCATCATTCAGAAGCAATGCCTACTCATGAAAGTAACAAAACTACTTATATTTAGTAATATACATTGTACGGTGTATAATTTCCATTTTAAATTATTTGTTGTGTGTGCGACTGTACCACAATGCATATTTGTTCCTAGAAGTTCACATGGACTTTTTACGTTGTTTCACTAAGAATTTTTATAAAGAATGACTACTGGCAGAGGGAGTATTTCACGCACTATTTATACATATATCATTTATAATCAGTAAAGTTCATTTTCTATAAGATCTATTAGGTTTTTTAATGTGTACGCTGCAATAACGCTAGCTCGGAATGTTTTTGAAAGTCTTGTTTATTATCTCCGTTCCTATAAAAGCAATCATTATGAAATTTTGCATAGCTGTGGCAGTATTTGTAGCGTATTATTTGTGTAAATTTCGTTTCTGTAACATTAGTCGTTTTTGAGTACGGTCATGTGTACGCTAGCTTGATCGTTATGCTAGCGTACCCACTAAGAATGGTCATTATTTTCGAAACCAGAGAGGCACTATTTATTCTAGTTTTGCATTAATTATGCAGTGTTTATACAGTATTTATAAGGCATAACAACAATCGTGAATTCGATTATGGGTACGCTACCATCACGGACACGAATTATTTGATAAAAACTTCAGACATTCATTGCGAAAAAAACGTATCTTTTTCAACATAGTAATTGATTCTTGCTTATTAAAGGCCTCCAAAATTTCGCTACCATAAAACAAATATTATAATTATGACTCAAAGGGGCTCTAAATCACATTTTCCTCAAAACGCGACAATTTATAATCTTTCCTAAACACTTTTTTAATATGACCTTGAAACATAATTTCTTTCAAAAAGCCAATAATTGGCAAGTCTGGCTACCTCCCTAAAGTAATCAAACGTCCCTTAACTAATAATAATATACCTAAAAATGGTGCTAAAATGAGTGAAAATTAAGAATTTGGCACACGCTGATAAGGCTTGAAGTACACGATACGATTCGCGATCTCTTCCAATCTATTAAGTTAACATTTGCCAATGGTGTAATTTTAGGTAGTGCCAAAATCAAACTATGTACCTAGTTGAACTAATTTGACAGACCCACACATACTACTGTCCATGCCTATTGTAAAATCTACTAGGTAGGTACTTAAATTCCTACCTTCTTATCTATGTCTGTGGCGATTCTTAGTCAAATAAATATACAGATAAGATAAAGATTTATCTTATCTGTATCTTTATTTATCGAATCGAAATATGAAAAATATTTCATCGTTTCTAGTTCTGCCAAACTTGTTAATTGATTTCTTATTTAGGATAACCAACTAGGGATTACCTACACAAAATAATACAAACCCGAAAATGAATTTAGTGAATTTTTACCTGTTGTTCTCACTTTGTAAGTTGTACCTACACACCAAAGTAGTACAAAGGGCTAAAAAAGGGGGAGCCCAAGTGGGATATACTAAAGAAAAGGGGAAAGGAGGAAAATCTCTGATGGAGACCATAGGCTTCGGGAGAAACTTAAACTTCATCATCACGAAGGACGAGCTAGGTGATTAAGTACCTATACGTTTTCATTGATATTATGTCAAAAATCTTTCCAAAAATCTAAACTACATACCTAACTATTGCTCGTCCGATAAACTAAGAACAATTTAAACAATCTACTTTTAGAAAGATTTTTCCCACTCGCCAGCTACACGCACCATCAATCTGCATTTATAAGTATTATGAATTTATTTTGCTGAAATAAATACTATTTCTTTACTTTTATCGTAAGAGCCAAAACCTCGTCTACTTAGAGCCTAAACCTACTACTACCTACTGATTTAAAAGCATCCCAATTGAATTTATTATAGGCGTACAGGTAGCGACAGAAGTGAGAAAATTACAATTATATCATGTGAATTTTCAGCACTTTCTCGAGCACAAGTGAATTAGTTCGCTAACCTACTCATATATACAATACATGAAGACTTTATTAAACGTACAAGATCTATAATACCATTACCTACAAACAAACAAAACATAAGACAGAATCATAAAGAAAACTGTTTAAACATAAATCACTCAATGACCGAATATAATACATAATGATAAACAATGACACTAATATTATTAATGAGAAAGTTTGAATGGATGGATGTTTGTTATCTCTTTACGCCAAAACTACTGAACGGATCAGGCTGAAATTTCATCTAGACTTGGAAAACACAAGCTTCTTAATATCCTGTGAGGATGTAGGTACCTATTACATAAATTATATATCTCTCTCTCTCACTTTTATCACATAAATCAAATCCTGACAACAATTACTACAGATTATTACATACAACATTACCTTTTTTTACTTGTTGAACTGAACGGATCAGGCTGAAATTTCATCTAGACTTGGAAAAAACAAGCACAAAAATCAAATTATATAAAAAAAACTTTTGGTCGTTTGAAACGACAAAAAGTTTTTACTCCAAGTCTGTACATGATATCGGCCTCCTTGAAGGTAAAGAAGTCGCCATTAGGTTTCGCCACAGATTAGGTAAGAATAGAATAGAATAGACTTAGGTACAGTAAATACACTTTATACCTACACTACCTTAGGTACGTTATGGTATTGTTTTCAATTTCAGTTTACAATTTTATTTGTATCTATTATATTTAATATTGTGGAGTGCTTTGGGTTAGTTTTCATCTCGTCCGCATAAAAACTGGCCCGCGGACGACATATTATGGACTTTTATAAGGTCGTCCAACCTTTACTAAAACTTGACAACTCGTCCAAATCAAAAATCAAGTGCCACATGTAAGCCACCTATCGAATTACCTACCACAAAATCGATATCAAGAAGGTTTAGCCCGCTTGTTCTAAAACAATTGTTTTCCTTGTAAGTTGAATTGGATTCGAATAACGTTTAAGTATATAGACTACTTTTAAATCGGAAAACAACGAGTGAAGCTGTGGCCTGAAACTAATTTAACAATAAATCTGAGTTGTTTTTGAAGTGTCATTTGTTTATTTAATGGATGGACATTATTTATTACATTCTTTTCTTACCAAATACTTGAATCTTCCAAACTGAATTCATCTAAAAAGCTATTCGGGAAACTTATACCTACCTATCTGTTTACGACTTCTGACAGTGACTGTACGTTGGAAGAACGAAAAAGTTTTTCGATTCTCCCGAAGTTCTAAACTTTTCTGGAGACAAGAACATGTAAAATTATTTTTACTTCTCTAAAATGGACGTTTTATTCTTGTGAGATATGATTAGACTTTTCTAATACAGATAAGATATTACTCTAGATATCGAGGAGGATCGCAAGATCACAGTCATGTCAACCTTTTGTGTTGTTATTTAGTCAAACTTCCCTAAATATTTACATAAAATTTTGTTCATCAAGAAAAAGAGGTACTACCTATGTAAATAGTTTTAAGGACTGTAAAAAGAAGGAAGTTCTCATAACGACTGTATTTTTTCTCGGAACTTTTTCAAAGTGTACCATTTGTTATTTTCACGACTTTTTTTTATTTGGGAGCTACGTTTTTCTCATTTCGTCCCACCCATATAACTTTGGTGAAGATCTGAACAGAGGGGAACTATGACCAATTCAATCGTTTCAAAATGTCATAGTGAATCACGCCCCAGTAGTTTTTGAGTAATCCTTCATTAAAGGTAAGTATTTTATTAACTTCGTCTACATCGATAATGTTTTAATTTTTGGTTCAAAGAATTTGAAGACTGTTTATAGTTTTCTAAAACGCCCAATTATTACTATTACATAATGATTTTCTTTTGAAGGACAGCCACTAACTATACCTACCTACTAAAGCCCAAAAGAACTTGAACGTTAAATTAGTTAGCTGAATTATTTCAATTGTAATACATACAAGTAAAATAATCAAGAATTTATAACTCACTAGTATATACAATTATAACAAAACTCTTAAAAATCTAAGCCGTCACCAGAAGGCAGAGTACCCAGAATGCTGGCAGCATTGCCACGTTGAATGGCAATGCTAATTCGTTGACCAAAATAGAAGCCAGCATTCTGATCTCCTGTGGACTCTATGAGAAGTATTACATAATTATTTGTTAGGTATATACCTACTTAGTGCAAAGCCCGAGTGTCTATGATTTCAAGTAGATAGCCTACTATCCTTTAGAAAACACACATGCTTGTTTCATTTCTATTCCAAGACTACGAACGTTTTTGAAGTTCTAGACCAACCGCACCAAGTCCAAATTCTAGTATCATTTTGTTTGTCTTGCTAAGGTGTATGAATATTGATTGATTTCGTTCATGAACGCGGCAAAAAATGGGTGGGGCTGAGAGTCAAAGAACTTCGCCAGTCTTCTTTATCTGACTCTCGAGAAACATGTAAAAGCGAGATTTTTTTGAATATTTTATGAAATTTTGATTCCCGAGTGTGAATAAAAAAGGTTTTCGTCTCTAGTCATAAAACTTAGACACTTATTTGCATCTCTCATGCACCAAGATTGAATCTATTGTAATCCTAGTGGAATTTAAACAAAATTTCGATGGATAAATTATTAGCATTTTATTTATTGATGAATTATTTTTATGATCTATAATGATTCGCAATTTGAATGTAAAGAAATTGAATTATAATAGAACAAACCGATTCTAACTTTTTCAGTTTAATTTATTTCTAAGCTTAATCCGATTTAGGGATGATTTACATTAGACCGGGCCGAGTCCGGGCCGTGGCGGGGCCGGAGCGAGGCCCATCCATTTCATCCCGGACGGGACACGGATCATGCACGGTGTAATATAAACTGGTTCATATAAAATGTATGTAACGTTTCAAATCCGTGCCCCGTCCGGGCCACGTATACGGCCCGGCCCCGGTCTAATATAAATCGTCCCTAAGTATACTTATTTAAGTTATATCCAATTATACCTTATAAGTTTATCAGATTATAACAATATATATTTTTTTAAGATCAAATGCACACCACATGCACTTCCTCATTAATTTGTAAAAAAGTGTTTATATGAACAATGAAACTAAAACTAATTAGAACTTTACAATAATTATTAAAGTTCTCATAACGCTTTTAGCTGCATTGCACCGTTGTATGGCAATGGCAATGCTGATGATCAGATTATCTTTTACCTGTTAGGTTTGTTGTAAGTTTCCGAGTTTGAGCACAACCCGTCTCAAGACTAATTTTTATGGTTCTTGTGCACTTACTTGTGCATTAACTTTTCGTGATTTGTCTATCTTGTTTAACATTATAAAAAATTATGTTAAACTAGCAGTGCCGCACAGTTTCACCTGCGTAGTTCCCGTTCCCGTGGGAATTCCGGGATAAATTATAGCCTATGTGTTATTCCAGACTATAATCTATCTCTGTGTCAAATTTCATCCAGGTCCGTTCAGTAGTTTTTGCGTGAAAGAGTAACAAACATCAAACATTGTATAAATAAATAAAATAAATAAATAATTCCGGACAGTTCACACAGCATCATCTAGCCCCAAGCTAAGCAGAGCTTGTGTTATGGGTACTTGATGACTGATATACTTAATACAATATACTACATAGATAGATATTTTTTATTATACATATTAAACACCCAGACCAACGAAACAAATTTCTGCAGATCGTGCACAAATTTGTTCCGAGGCGGGAATCGAACCCGCAACCTCCTGCGTCGCAGGCGGAACTCCGCCCACCGCGCCACATCGGTCGTCAATGTATGTTTAAAAATATTGAAATTGAAAAAATCTAAATATCCCTGTATTTCCAACTGCTACAAGATCTTATTTGAAATTTCTGACGTGCCTAAGAATCTTGTAAAATCTAAAGGAAATACAGCACTTTGAGTGTTGATATGCTTCTTCCCTTTCCACTGGCATTTAATCATTTCACTACTGAACTAACAAGCTGTATACCTGGCTGACTTTAGCCAGATAGGAAACCTATAGGGTTTGCACATTCATTTACATATTACATCGAAAGTTCACTCTGTTGGGCATTCCTAACTAAGAGGCCGGGCGAAAATATCGTAAACCTTAATAATTTTAATACTTACTTCTTCCGTAACTGGCATAGGACAGACGAAAATGTCGTAGACCTTAATAATTTTAATACAGTCTTCTTTCTGTGTCTGGTACCTATAGGCTGGACGAAAATATGGTAGATCTAAATAATGTACTTATGTATGTATTTATTTACTTACGTAGGTAAGAGTACTAATAAGATAGGTCCATCACTACATAGTATAAAATAAAACAAAGTCTCTTTCTCGGTCCCTATGTATGCTTAAATCTTTAAAACTGCGCAACGGATTTTGATGCGGTTTTTTTAATAGATAAATAATAATTCAATAGGAAGGTTTATACGTTTAATAAAACAGTGTGAAGCTGGGGCGGGTCGCTAGTAGGAGAATAAAGGTGATGCCGGAAACCGAAGAGATTCAAACCGTGACAACCCTAGCAGAATCGAACACTATATTCGAGTTGGGAGCGAATGTTGACATTATGAGATGAACTACTATTTGTAGAGTGCAGGGGCAAACAAGTGCTTCGATATAAGAGACCTTAGTACAATTCGTGTATTTTTTACCACGACGTAAAAAGTTTTCGTCTCTGTATGCATTTGGGACCTCTTAGAGTTCTCTACTACATACGAGGAACTAATTTTCGTGGTCTGATAGCGGTAGAATAGTTTTATGCTCGTATGTTAAAGAAATCTGTACTTACTAGAAACTGTACGCAAAAAAAACTAACCATGACGGCGTATGCTTGCATTAAGGCGTAAACAACAGGTACACTAGCGCCATCACTTAAAAGAATTTCCAAAAATCATACGTAAGTACTGTAGTTTGTCATTAGCTTTTTTTTAAATCATCTTCGCCGATCTGCAAATATTTGTGTACAGGGTTTTGCGTGTTATTTATTTTATTAAAAATATTTTACAGCTACCGGTACAGCACACCTATGACCTAATGCGATAGCGTAGGTACCTTCTTATCTAAACAGACACAATTATCACATAAATCCATAAAAATAAACTGTTATCTATCAAAAATAAAAATATCTATCTACGCAAGTAATACCTATCTATGTAGATATTAAATGTACCAGTCACCATGACTTTAACTCTGCTTAGCTTGGGGCTAGATAATGCAGTGTGAATACAGAATGTATTAAATAAATTATTCGTATAGAATCCTGAAAAAAAATGAAAAGCAAAGAGTTTATACAGAAGCAAAGAAATTGAGCAGCGATGTCACTAATTATATAAGTAGGGGATAGGTGTACAAAATGATCCCCCTAAGGGAAAAGCTTGATTATGTCCAAAGTATGAAGGTTATTGAAAATGTTGAAGGAGATCAAGATGAATAATTTCAGTGCTAACGTTTTAGCATACCCTTATTTTGCGTTCTTTAACTTTTACAAGATTTATTACAGATTTTCAAAAACATTACTAAAGGATCATTTTGGACACCTAGGTGTATAAAATGATCCCTGGGGTAGGGTCAAAATGATCCCCTATTATTATAGTTAGAATAAAAGATAAGAGTACATAATCACGATTATGTATATTTTCAACACAAATAATAATCAAAAATAGTTTACTTAAATTCTTATAGTAGGTACCTTATGAACACTGTGTCTAAATACCAAGGTAGAAATTACA
The DNA here is from genome assembly GCA_944547425.1 of Eupithecia centaureata. Taxonomy (NCBI): domain Eukaryota; kingdom Metazoa; phylum Arthropoda; class Insecta; order Lepidoptera; family Geometridae; genus Eupithecia; species Eupithecia centaureata. The sequence goes on from OX155696.1 coordinate 3,669,196, forward strand.
GAACCTAAACAATCATTAAACATCTTTCTTTTTCTTGAGATCAGAAATATTTAATAACACATAGTAATAACTCATCAACTATCCTTTTTTCACAGCTTCTTAAGCTTTTTTCATGGAATTTTCACTCCAGTTTTGACGTGTAGTTTTCCTTTCGTATTTGCTCGTATGATAATCTGTAAAAATATAAGCATCATGTGTATAAAAATCATTTATATATATTTATATAATTGGGACGGAAAGGTAAAAAGCAATCGTACACAGGTATATAAAAAACAAACTTTAAAACATTATTTAAGTTCTATGATTCCAGGGATCATTTTGTACCTGCAAAAAGGGATCGTTTGACCCCAAGAGCACATTTTTCATAACATGTCTAAAAATAACCTCGAAACATAACCTTATTGAGATCGTAGCATGCTTGAGAGTAAATTGAATATTGACAGGAACAGCCAGTAAAACATTCATTCGGTAAAATGCAACCAAATTTCAACAATGAAACATTATTTTTATGCTTACCTTAGATTAAACACACCAATTTTCTTTTTTCCGAAATATTTCGACGCACAACACTCACACCGCCATGACACCTTGTGAGATCACTGAGCGGGGAACGGGAAAGACGTTTGCTTATAAATCAGATAGATGGCATTAGTAGTTTGCTGGGAACCATAGGGGATCATTTTACCTCGAGGGATCATTTTGTACACCTATCCCCTAAGTAGGTAAGTATCTACTCGTATCTGCACAATAAAACGGAGATGTAGACAAAGCACAACTTAGACAAAACATGACTTGATCCGTCAAGCAAAATAATAACAAACTCCTTTCTGAAAATAGGAGGGTCGAAATTCCTTTCGTAGAACTACGAACTACTACGTTGAGAAAGTAGAGAGCCAAACTGATTTCAATCATAATGCAGCGTTCAGATTTCAAAGTATAGGGAACAATAAAAGTCGGGAACTTGCATTTATTTAAATCATCGCTCTAAGTGTGTAAATTTTTGATGAATTATAATGGGTGTAAGTAAGTTAGATAGATTTTGTTTGTTGACAAAAAACAACTCGACGAACGATGAGGGGCGGTGGGCGAAGCTGCGCCTGCGACGCAGGAGGTTAAGGGTTCGATTCCCGCCTTGGGACAAACGTTTTTACGATTTGCAAATTTTGTTCCGGGTTTCTGGGTTTTTTCTATGTATAATAAAAAGTATCTATCTATAGTAATGTATTATATTAAGTAGGTATATCAGTCATCTAGTACCCATAACCAAAAGCTCTGCTTAGCTTGGGGCCTTATGATGCTGTGTGGGTAATCCGGCATTATTTATTTATTTAACTTACAAATAAGCTTACAAACAGGACTTGATCCGTCAACCAAAACAATGACAAACTCCTTTCTGAAACTAGGTCTGAAACTCCTTTCATAGAAGTTTGACCTTCTCGTCTCGCCTATAAGGAGGTTCAAAACCTGCAGGGTTGGAACCACACACAATAGTGATTACCCTAAGATCAAGTACCTACGTTCCTGATTACCTATTACAAACTTGTGAATAGCATTTGTCTTTGCCTCAGATGCAAAGCCCAAGCTAAGTTATCCCAAGGGTGTGAATAACGACCCTAGTTTACCGAGAGATTTGTTTTACGTAAGCTCTTTCAGTCATTAGTTATATCAATGGAGCTGTCTCACCGAATTTAACGACGCCTATCAATTTTGTGACGTTTTAAAATAACTCAGGCTGGGAAATGAAGTCATTAATAACCAACATCCTAAATCTTCTGTCCATTTTCTGTCACAATATCTTTACTATTAAGACTTAAAACTACTATGATAATAATATGATGTGGGAAAGACGGAGGCGAGATAAAAACATCCTTCTATTCTGGATTTTGGATAGTATCTATAGATAGGTACTTAGACTATATTTGCAAAATGCAGAATAGAATTTGCGAATAAAAATACTTATCATCAGACAAAAAGAGGTAAATCACGATGATCTCTTTGGCGTAGAGGTTCGCTGTGACGCAGAAGGTTTCGTTCACATTCGTTATTTTGTTCTAATAACTTAGGGCGCTTGTACACGCTAAGAAAATTTGCCGTTCCTGCGGCAGAAAAGACAAATTCTTCGTGTAGACGTCAAGAATTTTTTCTGTTCCACACACGTAAACTTTTCGTGTCTTCCGCAGACAAGACCAATCGAAACGTGTACACGACACGAATTTTTTCGTGCAGTCGTCAGTCGGGCGTAGGGCGCGCAAGTAATAACATGTGTGATAATCAGTGTGAGTTTCGTTTATTTATATAAATGTTAACTACAAAGCAAAAAAGAATGATAATGAACGAAGCAAGAATGAATTAATTAAATGAACTTTGTTTGTTTTTTTTTGTTTTCTAATGCAAACTAGCGACGTCCACAAAATACGACGAAATACGACGAACTGAAACTAGCGTCCTTGGCTGTCTATGGTCCGATTCCTATCTTTACTAGTACTATATTATTAATCTGGGACTACCTGGCTGGGCTGGGCTGGCTCAACCCTACTACACCGTCCCCCGCCGCTCCGCAACAACGTTCGCCGCGTCGTGTCTAGCGCAGATAAGAATTTTTTCGTGCACCGCTGAGAGCAGTGTACACAGTTATTTTCTTGTTACGACACGAATTCTTGGGTAGGCCCGGCTTTTTTTCTTAGCGTGTACAAGCGCCCTTACTGTTTGTGTATTTTTCAAGTGCATTCTCTATAAAAATATAGGTCCTATAAGCACGTTACGGCTAGATGACCAGCAGTTGTTTCAAACTGTTGCTTCTGCCTACGATTTGCAGAATAAAATTACTAATTGTCATTATAACGTCAGTAGTATGTAAAGATAGGGCGCTATGGCGCTCATTAGGGGAGGCCAATGTCCAGTAGTGGACTTATATAGGCTGATGATGATAAAAATAACCGCATTCTAAATGGCGTTACTTTGATATATTCTCATCTTTACATAAATTATTTTTTAGGATTATTGTTTATTCACGTTGCAACATTTTTTATTTATTTAATACCAGCAAAATACATTTAATAATATATTAATAAATGTACCAAGGAAAAGCTAAGGAGCCTATGTTTATCTAGGAAAAAGCTAATGTGACCCTTGACTTACTGTGCCTGATTTTACCATAACCACCACGATTGACAAGTGGATTGCAAATGGCAATAGGGATAAGGTATTGTTAGGGTTGTGTTGTGATCATCGAATATACCCATACAATATAAGGAATACACCATTTATACAATAAGAACTTTAATAAAAAAAACTTATTTTAAACAAATTAAACTAACAGTTGTTTTACGTCATCGTAGTCATACCTACTCTCTAAGCTATTCAATGAAAAATTGTTTCATCTAAGGAAGAAAGTTTGATAAAAATAACGTTTGCGATCCAAAATAAATTGATACCCTCTTTTTATAGAGAAGTTAGTTTCTCAGGCTTATTCTAAAAAAGATTGAATGAATGTTTATCAAATACCTAGAGATAGGCAATCTGTCAATATGACGTGATTGAAAAGCCTTCAAGTTTTATTATCAGATACACCAACATCGTTATTTCAGTTTTCTCCGTGTTTTTTATTACATGCTTACAGGAAGCCTACAAAATATTTGTATCTATAAATAAGTCTCCAATTGGTGCATCGAAAATCTAAATCTATCTAATATATTTATAAAGAATCGAATACGTCACATTAAGGCGATAGGTAAGGCCCAACTACAAAATAGACCTCTCTTTGAATGCCTACTTCTCCTAAACGGATGGTCCAAATAACAAAAAAAATATATGTGTGATATCTTTAACTTAAGAGCTTTAAAATTGACATTTAAATTTCTTCACTACATAGTATAAAACAGTCGGTTTCTCTGTCCCTATGTATGCTTAAATCTTTAAAACTACGCAACGGATTTTGATGCGGTTTTTTTAATAGATAGAGTGATTCAAGAAGAAGGTTTATACGTATAATAAAACAGTGCGAAGCCGGGGCGGGTCGCTAGTTGTAAATAATTTAAATTATAGTATTTTCTAACAGATAGATTGAAGTTAAAAATAAATATATAAGAAGGTTTGTTTTTTTTTTGCTGAACTTTTTAAGGAATTTAAAATGTACTTAGGTACCTACTTGTGAATTACGATTATAATCTATCCGTTGCCATAAATCAGTAACCCACGGGCCCCATGTTCTATAGAAACGTTTCTATAGAAACAATATGTGCGAAGCCGCGGGCATATACCTACTACTGCGTTATAAATTGATGATAATTATGTTCACACAGAATGCGAAGTCAAATTTTTTTTTTAAACACACCAAATTATTTCTTTTCGATACAAGTCTCTACATTCTTACGACGTCAATACAGTCGATATCGTTTTGCGAAGTATGTATTCGTGATACCATAATAGCTTTTTGTGAAGTCTATAAATAGAAAACCGGTTGGTGTACTACGTAATTTAGCTAAGGAACCTTGGAAAACTAACCTTGGACGATTGAGTTTAAATTTGTTATTAGGTTGGATATAGATTTTTTATTATTCGTTGCTTGCTCCTGCCCGCGGTTTTGATCATGATTTGACCTTTGACAACGTCAGTACGTTTTAAAACTATCAACTCGGGCAAAAAAAAAAACATTAAAGTAAATGTAATGAAAATTTCATTAATTCGTTAAACAACCTTCTTTGACTTGGTAGAAATGAAAAAGTTAGAAGTCAAGGGTCCGCTCGACCAAAAGAACACAGGGCAAAGGGAATTAAATTCAGTAAATAGTTCCAGGTAGAGTTATTGGATATCTTTCACGTTGTTCGAAATGGTGTAAGTCGTGGCGTATTTCCTACTCACTTAATGTAAATATACGAATGTAGAAAGGTAAGAAGTTGTCTGTTGACTCGGTGTTTCAATTATTAGGCACCCAATATCTATCTTTGTATAATAATGTATTAAATATATCAGTCATCTAGTACCCATAACACAAGCTTTGAGTAGCTTTGCGGCTAGATGGTGCTGTGTGGATTGTCTCGCAGTATCACTACATAGTATAAAATAAAGTCGCTTTTTCTGTCCCTATGTCAGTGTCCCTTTGAACGCTTAAATCTTAAAAACTACGCGACGGATTTTGATGCGGTTTTTTTTAATAGATAGTGATTCAAGAGGAAGGTTTATACGTATAATAAAACTGTGCGAAGCCGGGGCGGGTCGCTAGTTTAAGTATATTTATTACTTATAAATATCATACACATTTTGCATTTTATCTGCTCGGTAGGTAGGTAGGTATATATTAGGTAAACCAAATAAAAAAATAGAATTAAATATATAATAATTTATTTTCAAAACCTCAAAATTCCTGTCATATAAACTGAATCCTGTTAATATTATTTTTAGTGATCAAGGCCAGTGATGATCATAATAATTACAATAATTAGACTTAGAATAAAATCTCCCATTTCCCGGAAAACGAGCTCGAAAAGACTAAGGCTGTGTCCCCAGTAGGCAAACTGTGAGCGGCCGACTCAGCCGCAAATTTCTGGCGAACAGCTACAAACTCAGATCAGTTTGCGTGCGTATTGCAAGCAATGGAACCTGCGAGTCGACCGGTAACTGAGACAGTCGGCGCACGTATCGCTGCTAACTGCGTACAGACTGCGTACAGTGAGCGCAAACTAGCAAACTGTGAACACTTAATTTAAAATATATGGAAGGGCGTACTGAACTCATATGCCGCAAACTCAGTCGGCTGCTCACAGTTTGCCTACTGGGGACACAGCCTTAGAGACCTTTGCAAACTCGGTTGCAAAGTGTCGTTTGTTGTTTAATTATCTAACGCTCCCAATTTAACAAAGTCGTTGAAAATATCCCTCATCCTCTCGGCGTACAGGGGTCCCAGTTGAGTGACCTGCATACTGTCAATACTCCTGTCTGTTGTAAGCTCCGGTGCCTTGTCAGACTCCACTGTGATGAATGGAAGCACGTAGGTAGCTGCTACTAAGCCGAAAGCCAGCTTCTGTAAAAATAAAATTAATAACAACACTTATCAACACAGAGCAACATGATCAGCTTAAATTAGTCATAGGCCTTTGACTTTTTTCGATAGGACTTGTAGTTCTGCCGGAAATCGAGATTCACCGTTTTTTACCTTAAAACACTCACCCCCTACCCCATCCCGACCTCAGATCACCCGTAAATTATTATTCCTTAAATTTTTACTACATTCTCCTAATTTTCAAAAGGGATTTCATCCTACAATTATTTTATTTCTCTTTTTATTATTTTGAAAGGCTTCTACCCTGGTATATTACGTAAGCAAAGCTAAAAAGCCCTCCGGCCAGGTGGGATGACGATCTGCGAAAGACAGATGCTGGATGCGGCAAGCTGAAGACAGTGCGCTATGGCGCTTATTAGGGGAGACCTATTTCCAGTAGTGAACTGATATAGTTTGGTGATGATTATGAAGCAAAATAATATAGAATGGTATTTTTTTTGTGCAGCAAACATTATATACTTGCCTCTTTGAGCTCAGCATAAAAGTCTTCCCTGGAATAAATCTTCTCGGGATCAATTTTCATTCTTCTGAAGGCATCACTCAGTTGAGTGTAGTAGTGCTCTATAAGTTTGTGATAATACTGATCTCTAAACGTCTTGTCCGTGGCATTTGCAATCAGGTTAAGCAAATCAGGGATAGGGCTCCCTAGGAAAAACGTCTGATGGTCTAATATTACCACTTCTACGGTGTTATCCTGAAATATTCACAACTGTATTACTCTCTACCACTCGATCAATAAAGTTAAAATCGTTATAAAGTTGCATTTGTAATGTTCTTATTTGATATAAATAGAAATGAGCCATCCACACATCATCATCTAGCCCCAAGCTAAGCAGAGCTTATGTTATGGGTACTAGATAACTGATATACTTAATACAATATACATGACATACATAGATATTTTTATTGTACATTGAAAGATACCCCTGTGCGATTACGCTAAAACCACCCATCAAAAATTGACATACTGAAAGCCCTTTTAATGGCCTTCGTAATTTGAAATTGTATGGAAAGGACGCGCGCGATGGCCATTTCAACAGCTCAAGAATGTCAATTTGGATGGGCGGTTTTAGCGTAATCGCACAGCAGAACCCCGAAACAAATATTTTTATCCCGTTCAAACATTTTTCCCAAGGAAATCGAACCCGCAACTTCCTGCGACGCAGGCAGACGTTTGCTAGTATTATATAATTGCCACGTTGAATGGCAATGTTAATTCGTTGAACTAAATAAAAGCCAGCATTCCGATTCACATGTAGACTCTATGAGAACTTCGGTAAAATCTTTATAAATTGAGTGTGCCCCAGGACCCCAAGGACCAAGAGTTTAAATCCCAAAGGCTCAAATAGGTAACCTCGGTCAAGATGCCTTAATTATATTATATCTGTATTCTATCACTCTCAAAAACAGTCAATACTAACAGTTGTTTGGTGCTTTATCTTTATAATATCCGTGTATCAAGGACACTACTAAATTTATAACTTTAGATTTGACAATCATGATGACTTGCATTTTGATTCTGATAATCAGAAAATCAATATCTTTATTTCTTTAGGTTTACAAAATAAGCACTTAGACAAGTCAAATTTAATACTAGGTATAGGTACATAGTTATCAAAATAATCTAGGGAATAAAGTGACAATTGATTTTCAGTTCGCTTCAATCTTTTGTGTTTGATAATTTATATTTTAACTTTCGAATTGTGTAAAGGACGCGCTTTACCACTTCAAATCTTTATCTAGCACTAGCTGCGCCCCGCAGCGTCGTCGGCGTGGAAATTAATTTATTTGTCAAATATCATTTTTACTTATTATCCTATTCCCGACGCAGAAAAAACACAATAATCATAAAAATCGGTCCAGCCGTTCTCGAGTTATAAATGGTGTAACTAACACGACTTTCTTTTATAGGTAGGTATATACCTACTAGCGACCCGCTAGTATATACCTACCTATAAAATTAATCTATTAAAACAAACCGAATCAAAATCCGTTGTGTAGTTTTATAGATTTAAGCGTTCAAAGGGACATAGGGAAATAGGGACATAAGGAAGGACACAGAAAGCGACTTTGTTTTATACTATGTAGTGAAAAGATGATGATGATGCTTGTCGTGCTTGATGCTGTGTTGATTTTCCAACATTATTTAATGATAATGATAATATATGATGAGCAAGCGATGGCGCATGGCGTGACGAACTGGACACCTATGACGAAGCTTGGGTTGGGTCCAACTGGTTCAGAACTGAGACATGTGGTGGAGGGACCAGCTGTGCGATTACGCTAAAATCACCCATCCAAAATTGACATAATGAAAGCCCTTTTAATGGCCTTCGTAATTTGAAATTGTATAGAAAGGACGCGCGCGATGGCCATTTCAATGGCTCAAGTCAATGTCAATTTGGATGGGCGGTTTTAGCGTAATCGCACAGCAACAGAGTGATTACGCTATTCTCAATGGATACATGGATGGGAGGCCGGGCAGTAAACATTCTGATCCCATGGATGTGACAAATTGAATTACACTATTTTTATGGTCAAAGTGAATGAACATTATCGTTTTTGCCTAAATCTTGTTCTTAAAACTCATTCATTAACTGAAATAGTAGGTATTGTTTGTATCCTCCCCTTTCAAATGTACACTTGGAAATAAGAATGATTTGCTGGCCCATCGTTCTATTGAAGTACTGCAAAAAACACTAATTCCGTTCATTCATGGGCTTCAATTTCGGCTGGGACTGGCAATTGTCCTTCGATGGATAATTTATTTGCAATTCATCAAAAGGGCTTTCTTATGTCAAATATTTTTAGATTTTACCGTAATCACTCTGCCGGGGCATTCTTTGCCCAGCAGTGGGGTCAGGTCAGGCTAATAGTGATTGTAATAAATAGTAATCCATGCTTGGACCACAAGTTGCAATTTGGCAGGTAATGAAGGAAAGACAAAGAAAAAGATGAAGGTTAATTTCAAAATAAACCTCACATTAAAACGATTTGGTACGCTAACTCAACGCAATACTACTATGGATGGATGGATGGATGTTTGTTACTCTTTCACGCAAAAACTACTGAACGGATCTGGATGAAATTTGGCACAGAGATAGTGCCAAATTTCATCATTATATTCTGGAATAACACATAAGCTATATTTTATCCCGGCATTGCCACGGCAACGGGAACTACGCGGGAGAAACCGTGAGTATTCTATGTACTTATACTAAAAAAATATCTATCTATGTAATGTATTGCATTAAGTATACTTATCAGTCATCTAGTACCTACCCATAACACAAGCTCTGCTTAGCTTGGGGCTAGATGATGCTATGTGACTCCACATCTCTGTCGTCTGGAATTATTTATTTATTTATTTGGTACTCGAAATACTAACCCTGCGCCGACGAAGTCGCGGGCACCAGCTAGTTACAAAGAAAAAATAAAAAAAGAGAATTGACGAATCAATAAAACGATATACTTAGGTAATTTAGTATTGTGATTTTTATACTACTATTTTATTATTCAAATGTGTATTCATTGAAATCGTATCGTTATTTAATTCCATGACATAATTATTGATGACTTTTTATCTTAATTGAGAATTTATACCATCAAATACATAATCTTACTAAATGGGAAAGTCTGTGTGAATGTTTGTTGTAGGTTATCTCCGCAAGTACTTAAGTTATTTATATTAGATGAAATTTGGTACGTAGATAGTTTAGGACCTAGAATAGGTAGGCTATTAAAATTTGGATATTTTAACCTCTGAAGGGGTTAAATAGAGTTTGAATGAATTTTTTTTCCTTGGTTCAATTTACTTAAAACTCGGTATAAAAAAACTACAAAGTAAATAATTAACCACGTATTTTTTTTTTACGAAACTACCCCTACCTAGGAAGCGTGTTGTGAATTTCAGAAATTTGACAAATAAATTTCCATACGGGTGAAGCCGCGGGGCGCAACTAGTACTACACCTTAAATTATACCAATAAGTGAATACAAGTGTATTATGTATGTGATGTTCAATACTGTATTATGATATTGTACCAAAAAAAACTATTAAACTAAACAACTTTAAGTTTGACGCTCACCTCTAGAACCCTGTGCATAAAATTGCTCGGCCTGAAGTCTCCATGTCCGAGCACAGTTAATTTCCGAGCTTTCCTGTATTCCATAAACTTCTTATATGAAAACCCATCCGCAAATTTCTCGAATTTTCTCTTATCATCACTATTGAGAACACTCATAGCATTTTTGACTCCTGATGCCCACATTTGGTTAACTAAGGTTTCCATCATAGCATCGCAAACATTTTTATCACAAAAGCGTTTGAATTCTTCTGGCTCATTTACTTGTAGTGCATACGAAAGAGCGTGTAGCTTTGCTAGCTCTGTCACCGCTTTGCTTGCATACTCCCAATCCACAGATTTGAATCTATCAAACGATTGAAATCCTTTGACAACTAAGTTTTCCATCACAAATGCTTCTAACAATGGACTCACTTCTGAGCCATAGCATTTTGGAAGCCACAAGCGGTGTTTCATAGGAATATCATTCTTGTTTTCGATTTTATCATAACCTGCTTGTTTTATATCAAGATAAAAGGCTTTTTCTCTATCGATTACAGATTCCTCGCTTTTCATTTGTTCTTTCATTTTCTCGCCTATAGCTAATACCTTGATGAAGAGATGTAGATCTTCCTTACCCTGGCTGCTTATTTTCGCGGTGTAGAGGAGAGAGGAGTAATTAGCACCACCGGTAGATATAGGCGTCACTTTTATGTCACAGTTTTTATAATTCTGTTCTTCTGCTATTCTGGCCAGCAAATTTTTTAGACGTGTGTTAGAATCCATTGCTCTTGTGTTCTTGCTGTTGTATTATTATGCTAAAAAGTTAATCAAATCAAACTAATTTATCAATAGATGTGTTACCGCAGCAGCGGTGCCAATACAAAGTAGGGATATTTATTTGTTTTCTTCATTAGTATATAGATATATCTATGAGATAAGATAATCTTGTATCAGTTGAAACAAATAATGATAAGCTATCCACTTCGCAGGGATATGGATATGATTTAAATCATTTGATTAAAATCAGTGATTAAAATCGCGATCAAAATCAAGTGTTTTTTTTTTTTTAAATATGTTGATTTTAATCAGCTCTATTTTACTGCAACCAAAACAGCCAGAATGTGTCTAGGGATTTCCCCTGACCAGCTCGCACATAAGTATGCATCACTAATTGAATATGCTTATGCCTATACCATTATATGGTTCGGGGGTTCCAAATTAGTCTCCCATCTGAAAGAACTATATTCAAACAAATAAGTGCCTGCGGTGAAACCCAAATAATTCTTTGTACATTTGTTAATGTTCTCTTATATTTATTAAATTTTTTTTTGTTACATACTACAAAATGAAGTTTAGAAGAATATAATGTTTGTTCATTTTCGTTAATATCAGCTTTTATAAATTTAATTCAATATTTTTTGTTAAATAGGCAAATAAATATGCAACTTCATTTTTTAAATGAAAGAATGACTTCATCAAAAAAATCAAAAAATCTGATTTAAATCAAATTAATCTGATTTTTTTATAATAATCATGATTTTTATCAACCCTGCCCCTTCGACAGAAGTTAAAGTGGATGGTTGGTTGGTGTACTCCTATGTCCGCATTTAGACTCTGTTCGGTCCATAATGCGGGGGTTTTGCTAGCATAGCCAGCCCAACACCGTCCAGAAGCGCAGAATTTTCCTGGGATCTACGCAGGCTTTGCGGAGTCAAATTGGATATTATTAGCTTATCATTGCAGCACTGTTGCATAGCAGTGAGTAGGAAATATTTTATACATCAGCATAAACCTACCCCATAGGGGAGGCTCAGGATGGAGGGAGCATTTACTCTACCTGTACTCTAATTTTGATAGATACAATGAGAATACTTTAATAATTATTAATTTCTAATTCTGTGACTCAACGTTTAGGCTAAAATTGTGCCAAAATGGTTAAAAATATATTTGTCTTCTCGTGTGAAGCTGGTACGGGAAGTTAGTATTTCCTAAAAAATATTATGTACCTACCTAAGTAATAGTAGGTTATATAAATAACACTATTATAGTAATATTAATATCTAATATTTAAAAAACAAGAAATACTAACAATTTAAATCTCAGTTTACACAGATAAAATATTCAAGCTAAGTGCAGACGGTTGCAAACAGTGTAGCTCAGGATTAGATAGTTACATTAAGTAGGTATAATCATTTCAGAAGGACCCGCAACTGTGGTGTAATATGGACTCTTTGCCCTTTGTACCTATGTCCCCTATTAGCATGAGGCATTGTTTACTTGGTGTCACCAGGTTAACCAAGGGTGAAAATTGAAATACCATGTGAGTGTCTTTAACGACATAATTCATAACATACATTTTAAGTTTATTTGTCTTTGGCTTGGACTTTCTATTACTTACATTAGAAGACTAGTGACCTGCTCATGATTTCATTCGCGTAGACTTTAGTAACACCCCTATACCCCATTTTACTACATTACCTTAGAATATGAATTTCCAAAAATCTTTCCTGTGCCTACGCGCTACGTCCATAAAGGAGCCTCAATGCAAAATTTCAGCTTTGTAGCTCTTGTAGTTACAGTAATCTCTTGATGAGTCACCCAGTTTTCACTTTTTAAATATAGATTTAGGTAAATGAAGATATTTTTATATACACCCAGATCACACCACAAACAATTAAGATGCTAACGCATGATCACACGCATCTGCAGGTACCTACTAACTAAAGTCTTTTTCACCGTCTCGTCTTTTGAACCGTTCGGTGACGTTTCAGTTTGACAGTTATAGGAATGAGCTAAGACTAATCGTAAAAATTTGATTCGATTTTTTACTTGATTTAGTAGACAACAAAAATCGATTATTCGTAAAATATTTTAATTAATTTTAATTGACTTTAACAAAGCAAAACATTAAATTAAGTCTTTATAAATAAAAACAATTGGAAACATTTGCATTTCCAATAAGTAATGCGACATAACGTAGAAATAGGACAGTAATTATTATCAGCAGTTAAATCAGAAAAAATCAGTACCTAAATCATTATCTTTATTCCTTTAGGCTTACAAAATAAGCTCTTAGACAAGTCAAATTTAATACTATATCTAAGTTTTAAAATATAAAAATAATATAAGAAATAGAGTGATAATTGATTTTCCCTTCGCTTCAATCTTTTGTCCACTAGTGGAAGCAGCAAAATAGAAACCACTAGCATGTGTATAACTGATGTGTTTTACTATGTTTGTTTTATAAATAATTAAAAACCACTGTCGGTGTAGAACTGAGCGACATCTGACCAAGAATTAACGTCATTGATGTAATCATTTATGGAGTAATCATGCTTTCTTGATAGGAATTTGTTTCATGTACTGTTTAAATCTACGAATAGAGAGCTTAGTTGCTTCAGATGGAAGCTTATAATAGAAGCGCACACAATTACCCATAAATGATTTCCCCACCTTTTGTAATGTTAACCTTGTGTAAGTTGTTCTTGTTTCTTGTATTTCTATTATGAAAGATAAGTAGGTGATAGAAATGAATAACAAATAATCATAGTATGTACTTCCGTGATAAAGTTTTAAAATGATGTTAAAGAAAGTTATTACGATTTTAATTTGCGAAAATCGATTTATAGATTTCCCGAAATAATATTTGTTTGCCTCAACTCTATTACGTTCCGTTCTACGCAAAACAAATTGCCTCGGATTTCATTATATAATTGTTTTCTATTTTTTATTACCCGTGGAGGCTCAATTAAATTGATTTCTTGGAAATTTATGTGTCTTAATATACTTTTTTATCTTAATTAATGTTTGAAATGAAATAAAAAAAACGTTTGAATTTTCGAAATTTTATTTGCCAAAAATCCTGGTCAATTGAAATGAAACGCATTCCATCTGTCACCCACCAGTATCATAGATTTTGTTTTTATACAAACAATAATATTCATTGATTTAGGTTTATGATGGAAGAATATAAGCCATTTAAAGCGTATAGAAAAAAAAGAACACTTCACAACTCCCTCCTCCCAGACTTCCAACACGGGTCACTATAATGCACGACCATATAATGTACGGCCCTATAAAGCACAACACAATAATCCGTGTCAAAAAGGATTCTAATTATCAGGGTGTGCAATATCAAGCCGTGCAATATCAGTCTGTGAAAGATCTTCACGTGACAATAATGCACACCATGTATTGTACGGCCCGATATTGTACACCCCGATAATTGGAAGCCATGACACGGATTATCAGTACGTACATTAATTGGCCGTGCAATATCATGTTGTGCATTATTGACACGTGACGAGCTTTCAGAGCCTATTATTCGAAACGATCTAGCTTCCTATTGGCCGATAATCACTCTCCTCATTGGTCGACATGAAGACAGTCATGCTTCGTTTATCTGTAACAGCTATTTTTTTTAAATATTAGTCTATCTAGGACAGGCGAAAGCCATAAAGCCATACTACCTTTATCTGTAACAGCTGGATCACATCACTTCATATCGTATAATAGAAAAGTTGCCATCTTAAATATGTGTTTATGAATGTAGAATTTCGAAAAATTTAAGAAATGGTTTTTGGTAGGTACTGTTAAATAATTTAAAAGAGCTGAATGTATTAATCATGGACAACGCTCCGTACCACTCAGTGCAAAAATACAAACCGCCGACGTCAAGCAACCGGAAAATAGAACTAATCGCATATCTGCAAAGCAAAGGCATAGACCAATATTTTTTCTGTCTATGAGAGTCTATGAGGAGGTTCCAGCTAGGCTGGGCAGTATTTGGGAAACTACGTCGGATCTTCTCGTCATCCATATCGCAATGTTTGAAAACGAAAGTTTTCAACCAGTGCGTCCTACCCGTTTTGACCTACGGAGCTGATACGTGGACACTCACGGTAGGGCTGGTCCACTAGTTCAAAGTGGCTGAGTGAGCTATGAAAAGTGCTATGCTCGGAGTCTCTCTGAAGGATAGAATTCGTAATGAATACATCCGACAGAGAACCAACGTTATCGACATAGATCAAAGAATTAGCAAGCTGAAGTGGCAGTGGACCGGCCATATCTCAATCGTTGGGTAAACGTGTTCTTGAGTGGAGACCGCGACTCGGCAAACGTAGTGTAGAACGCCCTCCGGCCAGGTGGGATGACGACCTGCGAATGACTAATGGCAGATGCTGGATGCGTCAAGCTGAAGACAGGGCGCTATGGCACTCATTAGGGAAGGCCTATATCCAGCAGTGGACTAATATAGGTTGATGATGATGAAAGGCATAGAAGCCAACGAGACGATGCTGAAAAATCAATTACTGAAATTAGTTAATAAACACAAACCCCGTACGCCAAATTACATTTTAGATGAGATCGCTATGAAAAAAAGCCCTACAGTCATCCGTTTGTCACTGTCAATATACTTAAAGCGATTGAACTGTTAAGGGCCCACGTCAAAGGTCACGCAGCCAGAAATAATATTAGACCTCCTTTTCCGGCAAATAAAATGTTCACATTACCTACTGCTTAATGCCTGCGAAAATGTCACGCTGAGGACTAGAAAAAAGTGGTTGGTAAGTGCAAAAAAATCATAGATGAAGATTGGGAGCGCGATATTCGATTTGACAATTTGTCTGATCACGAGCTAATAATAAATCTACAAGATTGCTCAAGAGAGTCTAAATCTGAATACGATGATGACAGTGACATGGGTTGTGCACCACTTTATTTAATTTCGTGCAATAAAAAACATTGACACATATTTCTTGTTTTATTTTCGTATAATGACAACCATCAACATTTCATTTCAAAATCGTTCGATAATCGATTTCCTCCACCACTATCCCAACTCTAGAAATGTCAATCTACTATGTAATGTAATGTCAAGCTATAGCCCATAGCTTGATACAGTGAGGACAATTTTATCTTGGCAGGTCCGAACTACGCGCGGAAGGATGCGCAGCAACACTTTTTAGGAACCAAATGGTGGCATGAGTAGGGTGCGCGGGGCGGTGGTCTGGGCTGGAGACGCACCTTACATAAAACAATCAATCCTATAAACGATCGAATTTCGTAATCGATTAGTTTCATTTTGAACTCATTCATTTTCAAAATCTGTTTGGGGCCCTTAGAAAGAATAAAGATTTACTTATCACACAATTTTTTTTTTTATAAAATTAAAAGAAATATTTTATTCATAGTAATTGTATCTAGGTATCTGTCACTTTTCCAAAATTATTATTAACAATTAATACCTACACTGTCCTTGCCTTTTTTTCGGCAAACCGATTTATTAAATCATTAATACAGATGACTTTTTTTCTTAAATTTCTGCCTCTAGCGACAATAGTGACAGCTCTGACAACCGTTCCAAAGAACGGAACACTATCTGAGATGTCTATACTTTATTTAGATGACAGTTTTCTGGAAGTTTTTAATATCTATTCGTTTGAAGAAGACAGGAGTTTCTCCGCTTGTAATATTTGTTACCTACCCTGCACTCTTTTGCTAAATCTTTGAACTCATTTAGCAAACTATTGAGTGAATTTTGATTTCTTAATTCGCAGTCTATTGAAAACATTACTTAACAAGCTACTTTACGCGGCTTCACACGCGTTGTTTCTATGGAAACGTCTCAAGGCTATTTCTATCTCATTTGCAGTGATTTATTGGATGAAAAGTAGCCTATGTGTTATTTCAGGTCTAGAACTACGCTTATCCTAAATTAAAAAAAAAAAATTAAATTTTTCGCCAGTTGGGGGTTCCGTATAATTGATATGGCTGATACGGCGGTAGCTACGCCCCTGGGATAAATATTGAGGTAATGACATAAGAATAGACAATAACAGAATAGAAGGGAAACTTCGCTCCGAACGCACTCAAGGTCACGATATTAGCCTACGCGATTCTGCACGTTAAACGTGCAGTGGGCGGGCCCGTTCAGTAGGGCTGTCACAGCCGACGACGCCGCACGCGGATTTTAATATTTGTGTAGGTTAGGTACCTACCTCTATAATATGGCGTCACGATCAAGTTATTGTGGTGTGATCGGTTGTAACAATAACTCAAAAACGAAGACAAATTTAAGTTTTTTTAGATTGCTAAAAGATAATGATAATACATACCCTATGTAAGTAATATTTTCTAAATATTATTGTTTTTGTAGGTTCTAATCTAACTAATTAGGTAGGTACCTAATCAAAGGAACGTGAACATTGGTCGTTGACCTTTTCTTACTCGCTTCGCCTTGCGACGCGACGGCGGCGGGGCGCGGCGGTACAGTGCAGTAGCAACCCTGGCAAAACGCCTGGACGACAGAGGGGCGTAATAAGGTGAAGGGGGAAGTAGGTATATATATAAATGTCGGCGATTGGGACTAGATCAAAGAAGAGTCGTTTCTAGTTATTATTTATTCTTATGGTAATGATACAATTTAAAGATAAAAAAAACAAACACTGAGTAATAATAATGGCTTGATGCCATTATTATTATTAATTAGTACCTTCTCCTGTATTAGATATTTTCTGAACGTATATTTGTTTAGCTGGCAATAACAGTTTTCTTCATATTATCAGTCACCTACCTATCACAAATGTTTTGAAAAAACTCATTTAATAACTTTTTTGTTATGCATAAAATCGCTCGGCATAAAAACTATTGAATATAAGTACCTACTTACTTTTAATTTTTTATGTGTTAACTAAAGGCAGATAACATGGAAAAAATAATAAAACGGCTATAATTATGTACAGCTACACTGCTACAGTTTGATAAATACTATCTATTTCAAGTAGTATTTATCAAACTGTAGATGTGCATGTACAAATTTCTTCATCAGAAAGGTCAGACCTGAACACGGCACTTAAACACTGAGGCTGCTTAAAAATGAAAAGCCCCATTGAGGATGTTATTACATACTGAATCAGGAACCTGAAGGCAGGAGAAAAATAATGAATAAAACAGTTAGAAGTGCTGCCAGGGAGGTTATTTATAGGATATACAGGCGATGTCTGGCAGAATTTGAGGCCAGAACTATTCTTTCAGATCTCAACAATGTTTTTCAAAGAACCGCTGATATGATAGGTTTGTGAGAGTTTGTTTTGTAATTTTAAGTTGAATCAAAGGTAACTTGATGGTCCTAAAGCAGGATTAAATTAAAGTTCCACGGAACAAGTGAAATATTCAACAATAAACATCGGGCAGTTAGGTTATGTTTACGTTTGTTCTGCGTACTCTGCTATAGCGCGGGCATAGAATTTGATACTTGAGCTAGACTGGCTAATATGTAAATTTTCTACATAATTTAAATGTTGTGTTATTTCTTTGTAATAAAGTTACTATAGCGTTTGTTTTTTAAATGGTCTAGAAATTAGGTGCCTAAATAATAAACTGAAAAAGGTAACATAAAGGTATCATAAAAAGTTTCTTCTTTGTAGGAAGCAGCTGAGCGTGCTAAAACGGAACGGTTCCAAGCTATTACGGAGGAGGATTGGAAGAATTCGTGCTAGCACGTAATAAAAATAGAAAAGGAATACTGTGAGAGAGAACTTACAATGTATTAATAACAATGTATTAAATTTTAATTTACTTTATATTTTTTTCTTTATATACTTACATAACGAGAACCTTGCTCAATTAAACAATATTTACTGATACTAGTATACTATGTGTGGATATAAATGTACGTATAACAGAAATATACACCTAAGTATCAAGACTAGCTTGGTGCGCTATAGGTGTTGCCATAAGGACCTACAGTGGCGCCCCCATTATTTTCTACTCTTTTTTGCCAAGCTATAAGATCAATTACTACGTTCCGTAGGATTTCTCTGATCACCGGACAATGGTTGAAAATCACAATAAAGTTGGAAACTCACAAAAGCCGGAGGCGGAGCGGAGGCGAAGGCGTGGCGGTTTTTCCTATGGCACCGCGTCGCCACGGCCTACGGTGTGTGGGTAGGCTTTCATAGGATTCCATACATTACAACTCGCACGCCTTCGCCTCCGCTCCGCCTCCGATTTCAGTGTGTTTGCACTTTAAAGCCAGGTTTTGATGATATTTGGTGGTAAACCCTGAATAATATTGGGCTCCAGCGACGGCGAGGCTTCATACCCATAACTACAAAAAATTAAGAATATAATAATAGAAAAGCAACCGTTTCTTACTTTAACAAAAATATGTTGGAAGTAAGCAATATGTATATGATTAAATAAATAATTATATTTTTTTAAGTAAGGCACGGAACGTCCGGAATAATAAATGACATGAGATGGAGCTACCAGCTGTGTTCAGTTTTATTAAAAAGAAAAAAACTTGAACAAGTTTTCGCGCGAAATCAAATTGCATTGCGCGGTAATTTGTGGTAAGTGCAATTATGAAAATATCTGGTAAATTATTTATTTATTTGTATTGCAGTCTTTGCATAGGGTTTATTTGTTTTATTCGTTCCTACTATCAAAGAAAAGTATCGAACTACAAGCAAAAAAACTGGAACGTGTATGTTACGTATGATCTGATTATAACTTGTAAAAACGAGTCAAAATTCTTTTTCCTTTTATCATTAGGTAAATCGATTGAAAGAATACACATCTACGAATAACTAATTTATTTAATGATTATAGCTAGTAGTATAGTTAAGATAGAAGGGTATTACCTACTTAAATCAAGCTGTACCGTAAAGTCCCCTTACTTCGCCTAGTTTTTGACAAAATTTGCGTTCTTGTGCTTTATTTAAACATCAATTTATGGATTAAAAAAAAAAAATGGCACATTTAATTGTTGCCGTTCGATTAAGACCATAGACATATAGATTAGGAAGCATTTAAACCACATAAAATAATCCCAAAGCTAGTAGGCGAAGTTCTGGTGTTGTTCCGTAACTTCGCCTACCAGCACAAAGTACGCATACAAGATAGGTAGGTATACACTTTGTTCGGCAAAATTAATGTCGAAGTCCTTTGGAAAAAAATGCTTTAATCTTATTAGACATAAAGTCCAGTTTTGTGTTAATATCTATAGTAGGCGAAGTTAGGCACCGATATCCACCTGTTTCCATACATTGCTTACGGAACAGCTAGGGTAGTCAAAAATGCAATGAATGGGTGTGTTGAATTTTATGATTAGAAAGATAAGTGTGTACCTATGTAGTAGCAAATAAAATTTATTAAAGGAATTAACAAATGCTAAACATACTTACTTAAAACACCAAAATCAACAATAATGATTAAAAATAGGCAAATCAGTATAGGGACCTATTTTCCATGGTACCTATAGGAAAGTTAATTCTAATATAATTAAAGAATATTTGATAAGACCAAACATATCGAAAAACATAAAAAACATATGCTTAAATATCTCACCTTACTTACACCTTTCTTGTAAATTTGAGCTGGTTCTGCTAGGAATATCAATTGATATGTCATCTGCGAAAAGGGTAGAGTGATCATTGATTATCTAGGGCAGTTCTTTTTTTATGAAATTACCAAACTGGGCACGGTATTAACGAACCAGTTCGATAATACCCATTTTTGAGTTTTTTTGAATATAACTTTCTCTGCATTTGATTTTGTTTGTATACATTATAGCTTATTAAAATTATTTTCATTATTTAAAAACTATTTTATTTTAATCCTATCCTAAGCTAAGTTATAGGCATTCTCGCTTAGGGGCACGGTACTACCCGACTCTCCCCTAAAGTTCCCTTTATCAGTAATTTTGCATTATACTTAAAGCTAAATAATCAAACTTTATAATGACATAGTTTAAAATTGTTAAAGTCATCATAGAGAATAATTGACATTTAGTAAAAAATGGCTTTTGTATCAAACTGCCCCACGAGCGGGGTTACTTTGATACACCACGTGGGGCACTTTTAAACAAGGTGAAAAATCTATGAAAATGGTCAAATTAAAACACTTTTACAGTGATTCTACAGATCCTACTTGTTTATTGTGACGAGATCATAATCAGCCTTATAATAAAAGTTATTTAATGTAATTATTATATAAAAACTTAATCATAGTCCGTCTCAAACAATTAATCAATTAATTTAGATCTTTTTCTTCTATAATTGCACATTAAATGCTTTCAAATTAATTTAAAAAAGCATACTTAGATTATATTTTCGACAAATGATAAGCAAAAAGTGCCAGGTGTTGCATTTTTGTCTTTCCAGATGTCGAAGACAGAAAGCTAGTGTTGATTTTAGAGATGTTCTTTTAGCCCTGCCTACACCTAATTTTACGAAAGGCACAACTCGAACCTAATGTTAATTTAATTAATTTACACTAATACAATTAATGTTATAGGTACTCATTGAATTTGTATTTAGAAATGACTATGGCCACATATAGGAGCTCCGATGTTTATTTTTCAAATTGAGTGAGAAGAAAATCACCATAATTTATATTTTCAGGGTTATTCATGTCAAACTCATGTCCACTTTCAACGTCTGATTCTTCATAATCAAAATAAATTTTAAATTAAATTAAATAAATTACTCAATTTTAATAATCAATCTCACTTAAATCAGATTCTGGCAAACGAGGGCAGACTTTCTTATTTCTAGCTAGCTCTTCAGTTTCAGTAAGTTCCAATAAATTCATAACAATTTTTATTTCTTTCGCTTTCTGGTTTTTCTTTTCGATTTTTTTGCAAAGTGGCAGGCAGCTTTTGCTTTTGATAATTAAAAGTTAATTCAGAAGAAAAATCTATGAAGAGAATATCAAGTCTACCATAGACTTGATATTCTCTTCATAGATTTTTCTTCTATCAATATTTGGATTCTACGTGCGCAACATTATTATAACTGAAGACAACAAATTAATAGTAACTTTATTACATGTTGACATTTAAAAAAATATGATTGAGACATCTTTGTATAGAAATGGGGCACCTTAATACAGAGACGGGGTACAATAATACACATCAATGTGCCCCGCGCTTTGCTGCATCAAACTGCCCCAAGGGTCATTTTCCAAAATTCAATTTATCATATTAAAACTAACTTTGATTTTAGGTAATATTTACTAAAATCAGTGCAGTTACAAAGGGTGCGTTTGTATGTTTTCCCAACGTTTTAGAGTTGGCGTCACTCAAAAAATCCATTCACTCAATTATTAGATAAGGGTAGGTATCAATGTGCCCATTGAATCATTCTGCCCCACTTCCCCCTACCTACCTATAGCATAAGAATAAATAATAACTGCGTAGAATGGACTCTTCTTTGATCTAGTCCCAAACGCCGCCATTTATATACCTACTTCCCCCTTCACCTCGTTACGCCCCTCTGTCGTCCAGGCATTTTGCCAGGGTTGCTACTTCACTGTACCGCCGCGCCGCGCCGCGCCGCCGTCGCGTCGCGAGGCGAGGCGAGAGAGAAAAGGTCAAAGACCGATGTTCACGTTCCTTTGATTAGGTACCGGTAGTGTTAGATATACACTATGTAAGTAATATTTTCTAAATTCATAATTTATTTCATTATCATCATCATCAACCTATATTAGTCCACAGCTGGACATAGGCCTCCCCCAATGAGCGCCATAGCGCCCTGTCTTCAGCTTGACGCATCCAGCATCTGCCTGCAGTCTTTCGCAGATCGTCATCCCACCTGGCCGGAGATAATTTATTTATATTCATTATATTCATTCATTCATATTTTCAAAATTATCATTAAGTATCTTTTATCAATCTAAAAAAACTTAAATTTGTCTTCGTTTTTGAGTTATTGTTACAACCGATCACACCACAATAACTTGAAAGTGACGTCATATTATAGAGGTAGGTAGGTAGGTACCTAACTTACATAAATATTAAAATCCGCGTGCGGCTTCGCCGGCTGTGACAGCCCTACTAAATGGGCCCGCCCACTGCACGTTTAACGTGCAGAATTGCGTAGGCTAATATCGTGACCTTGAGCGCGTTCGGAGCGAAGTTTCCATTCTACTGTTATTGTCTATTCTTATGCCTATAGTTTAATTTGACTTTTCTCAGTGCTTATTTTGTATGCATAAAGAAATAGAGATATTGATTTACTGATTTACAAACTTAACATAGAAACAGTTTTCATTTCCATAATCAAAACACTGATATTTAGCAGTGGATATGAGTGCTTAGGTATATATTTTATGTAAGTAGGAGCAACAAGCAGCATCTCGCGGTTTCACCCGCGTAATTCCCATTCCCGTGGGAATTCCGGGATAAAATATAGCCTGTGTCATCCTGACTATAATCTATCTCAGTGCCAAATTTCATCCATATCCGTTCAGTAGTTTTTGCGTGAAAGAGTAACAAACATCCATCCATACTTACAA
Organism: Eupithecia centaureata; assembly: GCA_944547425.1. Taxonomy (NCBI): domain Eukaryota; kingdom Metazoa; phylum Arthropoda; class Insecta; order Lepidoptera; family Geometridae; genus Eupithecia; species Eupithecia centaureata. The sequence goes on from OX155696.1 coordinate 3,692,626, forward strand.
ACTTTCGCGTTTATAATATTAGTAGGATATGATAGTAGTGGCAATTCACACTTCAGACATAACTAGGGAATAGCGGTATTGGACGTTTTGCCAATACCGGTAATTTTTCGGTATTAATATTTTTAAAACCGGGATCCCGGTATTTCGGTAATTTTTCGGTATTTTAGTATAAATATTAAAATAGTTGAAAAATTAATTTTCTTATGTGTTATTTATGGTTTTAGACTGAATAAGTATATCTAAATTGTAATAATAAAAAAAAGGGTTCTTAAAAAAAAGCAATACTTTTAAATCAACTTGAACTTTAATTGGGAATTTTTGATACTTAGGTACTACTATACAGTCTTTCTTTAACTTAAACATACATCAAATATTTATCACAACAAAAAACAACTGCAACAAACTTATCTTTATTAAACATTTATAAATCGAAGGTTTTCACACACCAATGAAACAAAATAATCACGATGAAATCAAACAGATATTAAAAAATTTCGAACTCTAAACATGCCTAATAACACATTAATAAAGATTCGAAATAATCAACATTTAGAACTCCAAAAATCTTTTCTGACATTATTATAATTACCTATTGAATTAACCACTATACCGACGAACTGCCAGACATCATCAGTCAAGACGAAATCGTGTTTTGACTTAACTGATGCCGTCCGCATTGAAGTGGTTCTGTAGGTCCTGTATAAAGGAGGCTCCTCCTGCCTTCAGAAGCTCTGAAGTAATACCGTCCTCACCGGGGGCTTTTCCATTTTTAAACTGCCTCAAAGCTAACAGTGGGATAACTCCTAAGGCGTGGAGCGGGAGTTTGGTGGTGTACTTTTTTATATTTCTCGTACTTCATGGTTGGATGGAACTGAAAATAGGACAGGTACCTATTTTAGAAAGTCTATCTCTAATAATCTCTATTCTATTTTATATTGAAGACTTTTAAATAGGAAAGTAATTGACAAGACCACAAGATAAGCAATAACTTTCAAGTAACGAAAGAATCATCAAAAGCGTTTCACCTAGAGAAAAAATCGGAGGTAACATATAAAAAAAACTAAAATAAATACAGTAGAATTGAGATCCACCTACATTTCGGTCGGTCAGCGGTTGAAAAACCCTTCTGTTTTGAATTCATTCATATTATGCCTATTGACATCCATCAGTATAATATAATAGTTATTATAGTCAGTATAATAGTTATTTATTTGCTCTAGACAAATAAGACGTGCAATATAAAGCTTCCGTTATGGTAAATTGATTGAGAAATTAATATATGAAATGATATGAAATATTACTTACCGTTTAAGGCTGGAGCAGACCGGATGCGTATGCGTATGCGTATGCGTAGTCACGCGCGTAGTTACGCCGTAACCCATGTCACACCGGGTTACGCATACGTCTACGCTTACGCTTACGCAATCGAGCTGAGAACGCAACGCAGGCCCCGTGTCCGTAGTCACGCGCGTAGTTACGCCGTAACCCATGTTTTGTTAGTGCTGTACGTGGACCCTAGGTGCTGAACACAGACCGATAAGCCGCTTCACATCGGATATAAGGTTAGGATCCTACTGTGCCAGACATCATCATCCATAATCATCGCCACCCTCATCAAACTGTTGACCATCCAAAACGAATCCATTCGTCGCATTTCGTATTAAAAACAACATAAAATATTTCGTTAAATTACAGTCCACAAAAAACTAATATTAAAGTCTCCACTCTGAGTTATCGAACAACTTTTTTGTAATAAAATACAACTGACTGCAATTACGCGCGTAGGGCTACGCACAGCAAAGGTACGTGCGTGTTCAAATTTGTTCGGTGTGACGTCCAAAAGGGCGCGCGATTGAATACAACGTCATCAACGCGACGTTGCCGTTCTGCTCTGAGTAAGGTACGACGTAGGTCACGCAGCCTGTTTGTGTCTTGGGAGCTGCGTTGCGTAGGGCTACGCATTACGTCGACGCGCACGTCTACGTTACGCAAGCAGTGTGTCCTGTATCATACATTTCCATACATTACAACTCAGTGGTACGTGCACGTCTACGCATACGCATCCGGTCTGCTGCAGCCTTTATTCTTTCGGTGATTGTTTTCGTCTCCAATACCAAACCAACAACACAAACTGTTTTTGAACTTGTCACTGCCTAATACGATACACTGATTACCTACCGTTTGTCGTAACAATAACAATTGATAGAGAACGCCTACCGTGCGAGAGCGCACTATGCAATTGAAAATGTGCCTGACAAAGAAAGACGCACGGGTCTGACGGTTTTATACCCAAGAAATTACAGGTACAATACTTTTTTTCACTTGCACGTGCATTCGTCGTTAATTTCGCCAGTCAGTTTTGAGCTTTATGCATGCAGAAATAATGTCCTTGACGCTATGCTCGCTATTAGCTAGGTGGCTAGCTCAAAGCCACCCGCGTCCGTCTATCTGCTTGCTCGTACTATAAAAGTAAAAATTTAAATCAACAAACAGTCTAACACTAGCCTACGGGAATTTGTACGTTTATTTATTTTGAAGTCGGTTTGTGACCACGTTAAGACATGCTGAAGCGAAAACGCAGACTGTCCATCAATTTTACAATCATTATAAATTTAAAATAAATATAAATTAGTATAATAAAGTAAATTTGTGTAATCCAGAGCCGCCTTATGAGTTTTGTCATTTATTTTTACGTTTAATTCAAAATACCGAATTACCGGTATTAGCAATTTCAATACCGGTATTCCGAAGTGCCTCAAATAACTCGGTATTACCGGTTTTTCGGTAATACCGAATACCGGTGTCCATTCCCTAGACATAACCTGTTTGCCTGTAATAATAAACCAGGAACCTTGCACAAAATAATTTTATGCAATTGGACACAGCATGAATGGTACATATAGACCTTTTTCAGTCCACATGCTGCAAGTATAAAGTGATGTTCAAATTTTTTACTTGCTTAAGGAACCTATATGAAAACAGACATTAAATAGGTATATATATTGTGCTGAGAGACACAAAGGAAACAAGATAAAACTATTATTCACCTACGTATTACAAATAAATATGTCATATAAGTATGCAAGATTTAGATATAGGTAACTTTTTTATTAACTATGAATAGAAACAATCAAATCTAGTGTATACAGTTGAGCTCACTGCAGATGGTTGCAAATAGTCTAGAGGTAGCTCAACTAATCCATGTAAAATAATATTTATTAATAATATCCATTATGATAATTAACTACCTACTGAACATATTAGGCTCAAGTTTATCCAAAATATAGTTCCGGACCCAGTTTTACATAAAGCTACATTTCATTCCGGAACAATAAGTACATGCAAAGTTTTTCCTAGGTACCAAATTTTTTTTTTAACTTTGAACTACATTATAATTTGAATACCTAGAGTATGCAACATAAACTTTTTTAAATTAAATTATAAGTGTATTATATTATAGTTTAATCACTTTCTTTGATAGTTGTGTATTGTTTGTCCTCTGCTTGATAAACTGCTGCTTCCATGACTGTGGTGATGATGACCCTCTCGGCATAGTTTTGCCCGACTTTAGTTCAACATTTCATGTACTGAATTGCCATCTTAATTTTCATTTATTATAAAACTACTTTATTGAACCAGCACACAAGGAACTTAGACCATTTCTTTGCTCCTTGTTTTGTTTGTCCCATCACCATATTCTTCTCATAAACTTTCTTTTACTGTCCTTGATTTTATCTGGTTTTCTTAAAACTAACAAACTCTTCAAAATCATTGGCTTCAATCTGACTTCAAACTTTATGTGTTCCATATAAAAGCTCAAGTTTAGCAGTATTATGTTAGCACTGGGAGCATAAATGAACCTCCCTATTGACAACAGTTTCCACTCTATGGATTTTTGTTAACTAGTTTTTCATTACATATGTTCTTTGAACTTTCCATATGAATTCTATTTATAGGTAGGTAGGTACAGCATGTTGTAACAATGACCGGGCTGAAACATTTTAAGATTCTTTTTTATTCAGTAGGTAGATCTTATTGAATTACTTTGGACAAATAAGATAATTAGTTACCTACAAAATTTATTTATTTGTTTTGGAAACCCAACAAAAGAATCATATAAAATAAGAACATCATAACATTTTGGACTTAAATCTGTGTTCCTTTACATAAAAGACTTCCAGCATGCACTAGTATCTAAAGTTAAAAACATTATGGTATCAATAAAGTAGAAATACAGGTAGGTATGGTAGTCTGAGGTAGGTACATGGCAAAAACAAAAATAGGAAGGGTGTAAATTGCAGAAGAAATGGTGTCACAACAATACTTTGTTAATATAATAGTAGATATAATACATACTTAGAAACGTGAATGACTGGCATCCTATTATTACTTTACTGTTATTATGTGACATCTTTGTTACAGGCAAAATGTCCCAGATTTTCCTCTGAAATAGAAGAGAAACACTTTAATGTAATTTTACCAGTAGGTACCTACCAACTGTGCCTAAAGATGTCTGTGAAGTTCGAAATACTTCAAGTTGAGTTTTACAAATAGGTACACAATTAAGACTTAGAGAAACTCATAAAATTATAGTGTGTAAGTACCTAGCTAGTAAGATCTCAGAAAATGATAGGTTTCTTTCAAAGTTAATACCTACCTTCAAAACTCTCGTTTCAAATTACTACCTACTTAAGTAACTAACTATTTATTTCACAAAAACTTAGTGGATCTAGTACTATATTTATTAATCTAGGGATTCTATGGCTCACTCTGGGACTGATACTTACTCAAGTTTGGAAAAAAAGAAAAGAGTATGAGACAAAGGCATTATCCTAGCCTTTTTGAGAATGAGTGCGGCTCAACAAAAGAAAAAAATAATATCTGTAAAATGCTCACATTTGTTTCATCTTAGTTTGTAGGTAATCGGTTTGATCAGTTGAAGTGTTGGTATACAGTTCTTGACAAGCTGACCCAAGGAAGATAATAGGTACTCTCTAGAGCTAGTCTTCCATTTTCTGTATCACTTCATTGAGGTAGGTAAACAAACAAAACAAACAATGCCACCGCGCCCCCGGTAAAACCTTCAATCCCTAGTACTATATATTAATCTGGGCTTCAATCATTTTATCTATCTACACACACTACGAGGGTGTAAACGAAGCATCGGTTTGACAGCTTTTGACAGCTACTGTCTAGTTGTGGTTGTGGATTCGTTTTATCAGCCGTACATTATCAACACGTACTGATATTGCACGCCCTAGTATTGTACACTCTGTTATTCCGTGTCATGGCTTCGAATTATTTGAGTGTGCAATAAAAATTGGGTTTGGAGGCTCGTCACGTGTGTATAAAGCACGGCCTGATATTGTACGACCTTATAATGTGCACCATGATAATCGGAAGCCATGTACACGGATTATTGTGGTGTGCAAATTCATGTCTCCAATTATTGGGCCGTACAATATCATGCTGTACATTATCGTCTCCCTCCAACACAACAGACCCAGGCCACAAAAAAATTTCGACACTGGAGCTTCAGAAGTATTTTGAAAGTAAGTTTCATGAAAAAGATGCTATTGCTCATGAAGTTCTTTTTCTGGTTTACAATTAAGTATTTTTGTATTGTATTGTATTAGTATGTTATATTATGTCCAGCTGTGGACTAATATAGGTTGATGATGATGATGATGATAATGTTATAAATAATTAATAGGTAGGTAGGTAGTATACTAGCTGATACCCGCGATTTCGTCTGCGCAGGATTAGAATTTTTCGAGTAGGTTTCACCCGCGTATTTCCCGTTCCCGTGGGAATTCCAGGATAAAATATAGCCTAGCTGTTATTCCAGACTATAATCTTATCTCTTTGCCAAATTTAATTCAGATTCGTTCAGTTTTAGATAGTTTTAGTTTTAAAGAAAGAGTAACATCCATCCATACTTACAAACTTTCGCGTTTATAATATTAGTAGGATTTTAGAGGTTTATTCGCAGCAGAGGTCACTAATGAATGACCTGCAATGATGATGTGAAAGCTTCTATCTACCTAAATACACCTCAATTTTGCTGTTTTATTTATTGATTACACTTAATTCTATGCTCTTGTTTAAGGAACTAAACAACAACCTAAAAAACATGACTTGGAGAAGATCAGATAAGAAACTTCATGGAAATTTTTATTCAAGTAGGTAGGTTTCCAATTTATACAGAAAACAAAACATTACATAGTAAGAAATAATTATAATACTGCTTGTAACATTGCTGGCATTACTTGCTCCATACCTGGAAAATATTTTAAATTAATGTCAATAATGACTTAATAACCGCTCAACAGTGCAGACGTCCATTTTGGGCATCTGTCAAATATCCGTCAACAGTGCGGCGGGCCATTTTGGGCATGTAAGCTGGCGCCTAGTTTATGCTCAACTTCACGTTTGTTTATGTTTCTATCTTGCTTAAACCTATTGCATTGCGTTCTTGTTAGAGCAAGATAGGTACCCAGTGCTAGTCCACATGTTGCGTCATGCAAAAATTCCGAGAAATCCGTAGTCGAACTTCACTTGCAGACAAGAAAAGTTTGTGATTGTCTATTGATTGTTTTGAGTTTTACGCGGATTTATTCGAGTGAAATTGTTTTGTAAATACAAGAAAAATTTAAGTTTTCTTAATTTTAGTACTCCTGACTGTCTTTTTAGTACTTTTTGTGTGATAAAATCAGATAAGAAATGGTCCTGGTGCTTGTAACCGACCGCATCCATCACGATGTTTCTAACTTTTCATCATAACACTGAGACTTATTAAAGGTATGTAGCATGAAATAGATGGTATAATAACTCAGCTATTCTATAAAAGAGATATTATAATAGGTGATCAATTGAACTTGCAAAGTGAAGTTCGATCACTATTATATGAGTCACTTCATTCGAAGATATAATTAACCAGGTAGTACTTTAAACCTACTAGGCAGTCGCACGATTTTAAAAGTAAATCGATTTACTCGATTTCATGTTATTTTTTTTTTTTTTTTTTGAGGGTAGCCTTGCCTTAGCTGGCTGTCCGCAAGGCGATCTCTTCATTTCTTCAGAGAAAATTTAAAATTTATTGGGTGGGTAGAATCATACCTACTATGGGTGGGTGATTTTATATCTTCGAATGAAGTGACTCATATAATAGTGATCGAACTTCACTTTGCAAGTTCAATTGATCACCTATTGATATTTCGTCACTTCATTCTTCAGATATAATTAACCAGGTAGATGTTTAGAGTATGCATCATTTGCAATCAAATATGCTTTTATAAAATCAAAATAAAATTTAAATTTAGAATTATAATATACAAGCTTTACCCAAAATTAGTAGGTAGTTTGTTAATATTTTTACTAACTATAGGTACCTAACCTACTGCAGGAAGACATCCTCAAACATTTTACAATGTAAGTTATCTTATTTTCTATTTGTTTTTATCGTTACCTAATACTTATGATCAAATAAGTAGGTACAAAAAGTAATTCTCTATTTTTCATTAATAAAAGATTTTGATTTAGGGAAAAATCCCTTCTTATAGGGCGATTGTAAGTCCTAGCAAAGTTTTGTGAGGATCCATGCCATCCGACCGTCTTCTGGAAAAAGTCAAACGAGACCTCAACGGAAGCCGCCGCTAATGCGTGCATATTTAGCGCTAGAAGCGCTAAATATGGTCATGTCAACTCCATTCTCCACTTTACATCAGCAGGACTAAAGCTTGATGTCATTAATCATTAATCCAGCGCAGCAGCCGGATAAAGCTTTGAATTTTCTTTGATAAATTGCAGGATCAAGGTCTGGTTCACCAGCAGTAGGAGTTTTTAAAAGATCAGAAAATTGGATTTGTTACCTTTTAGGTATATTTTTGTTTGACACTTTAATGAGCTAAAGCGCATGAGCAGGTATTACTGTCGTAATGACCGATGTAATGACCAGCTAAGTCAAGCACTAACCGAGAACCCCAAGTTAAAAAATGTTTTGGAATTGAGGGGTTTTGTTTGTATGTAAATGCCGTTTAGCATACGTCTAATGTTACCACCCAATAGCAATGATAGTGCTGACCGTTGCAAATAAAAGGTTGATTAGAGTACCTCTGCTGAACTGTTATATTTGGAAAGTGAGTAGGTACATCCACTGGTTGAGAAGTCAATAAGTCACCAGCAATAATATTTTAAATATTCATGGGTATTTTCAATAATGTGTTCTGATTACGTCAGTTTAGAAACAATAAACTCCCAAATTTGCTACCACCCACTGTGGGTGGTACGTTGATACTACTAAAGACGGTGGATAACATTAAGTTTTAGACTGGACTTGCTAGAGGTGGGATAGTTTGCTGTTTAAAAGTAGTCCTGAGCTTCGCGGTTCCCAAGGTAGGACTTCTTTGTTGTGATATTTAGTGGGATTGAAAATGATATTTTTATAATGTAAATTATTCTAATATAGTATTTCAAAATCTAATACCGTCTTTAGGAAACCAGGAACCTGTCCAATTCCAGTTGTTTCATTGCTTAAATTTCTTAAGCACTTTAGGACAACAGAATATGGCGGGAATGCATAGAAGTTGCTTTTCTGCTATCTAATCGTTAACGCGTCTATCGCCAAAGTATCTGGATCTCGTTTGTAGACTTTATAGTCGAACATTTCGTATAGGTGCGGAAAGCAAAATGGTTGAGCTATTGGAATACTCAATGGAATAGTCCTCACTTTATATTAGGTATAGGTAGATGTGTCGATATTAATTTAGCGTGATTCTTCTCTAGCTACGATGCACTAGCATGACAATTTAAAACCATTTGTAATGTAGTAAGGAGCTCATACAAAATCAAGAAGCTTCTATAAAGACTTCTATGGCAAAATATATATATATTTTTTATCACTATGTAACTTAGAGATAGGTAACTATGTTTTACTAGGTTCAACTATGTTTACTACATTCTGGTGTTAATAATTGTATGTTTCCGATACATAAAATATCACTGAGATAAATATAAAGCGTTAGTATTTTCTAATAGCCTTATTTACAGGTAGAAGCAAATAAGCCTCTTTAAGGAATTAATGAATTAATGAAGGTTTATTGCAGCTAGAAATCCGTGTTTCAGAATCAGTTTAGGCACGATCCTATGATCCGTCATCTTAAAATGAATGAATTTAATGAGAGTTATTAAATTCAACATAAAAGTTTTATGAACTTTAGAATGAATGAAGTGGTCACAGTTAGTGAAAATAAAGACTCCTTGAGAGCGACCACAAACTAAAATAGCCCCTATGTATCTAATTCGATTAAATTAATAATCGCTGCTAGCATTTCAGGTTCATCATCGCAAGAAAGATGACTAGGTACCCTTTTCTGTTGTACAGTATAAATAGATAGTTAACTTTTCGAGTAACTAACTCTAACTCTACTAGTTAACTTCATAGAATAACTTAAATCCAATCAGTTTTATAATGGTTAGCCGACAATTATAAAAATGTTGGTTATACTCAGGGTGTACCCAATTTTATAATTGCGGTGCTGGAGCACGTGGCTTGCTCTAGTTTAGAGTCTGAGCTGTCGGCCTCGCTCCTGCCTGAGGCCCCCTGCAACCTGCGGGGTTACCTCCCCCCCATAGTTCATGTATAACGAGGTATATGTATAAGGGGGCTGTTCTGTTCCCCACCCGGGGGCGACTGGTCGTCGGTTGGACTGACGCCACTACTGGTGCCTTTGCGGATGCGGTTATTTATTTTTAATATCAGGAACTATATTAATTTTTATAGCCTTTTAATCTTAAAACTAGTCTTAGTGAGAGCTTCTGACCAAACAATTACATCTTAGTTTTCGTTCTGGATAAGATTTCATCACGATCCAGACCGGGAGTTACGAAGTTTCCCCTTACAATTTTATAACCTATATATAAGAATTTTATAATAATTTCAATAAGTACCGAGAAGCCCCTGTTAATAGCAGTGGTGCCTTAGCTTAACTACTGCTGAGCTGAGTCGACTCTCTTATCCTCACTCCTATTGGCATCAGATATTATAGCAGCAATTTTACGTTTTAAATTGAGTGCTTGTAAGAGAGCCCAGTTTTCTGAATTGCAAGTCAAAAAACGGGCAAAGTAAACGAAAACATATAATATATACCAATACTTATCCATCATACTTGGCAATCTCTCTTTGAAACCCACCGAGAGCTTTAAGAATTAATTGTAATTTTACCTCTTACGAGCGTAAAAAGTGCACTTAATGCTTAATAGAATTGCCATGTGTTGTTCGACAGACAACCACCAGGCGAACCTAATGACCTACTTAACAAGAGTGATCTATATTGAATCTTATTATATAAATATTTGATTTAATGGTACTGTGATAACCCACGGTTACCATTTATTCAATAAGAAAGCACGTGTTAACTTTCCGTTAACGTCAAGGTTCTAATTTGCAAAAATACGCAACTACCAGACTTAGTTGTAATTTTTATAATATTTCGCTTTGCGAAAACCCACGGATAACCTTTAGCATAGCAGGTTATAATTTGAGAGTATAAATGTCAGCAGGTAAAGCATCAAACGTGGTCCCAACATAGTGTAATTATTGTAATTTTTGCGAAGATCTATGATTGACTTCTAGCATATAGCAGCCGTGGTGGTTCTAATTTGCGAACCTAAATGTAAGTCAGTACCATACGTGGTAGTGTAATTGTTCTAATAAAGCGCTTTGGGAAACCCACAGTTAACCTCTAACAACCATTGAGGTTCTAATTTGTGAAAATAAATGCAAGCAAGCATAATTGGTTATGTAATAGTTCCAATATTTGCTTTGTGAAAACCCACGGTTAACCTCTAAGTATAGAACAGTCATCGTTGTTGAATTAGCGAAAATAAATGTTAGCAAGTTTTTATTCTATTATTTTGCTTTGTGATAGCCCTCGGTTAACCTCTAAGCATAGAACAGTCATCGTTGTTCGAATTAGCGAAAATAAAAGTTTGCAAGTTTTAGTTCTATTATTTGCTTTGTGATAAGTAGTGATAACCCTTAGAACAGCCATCGTTTTGACCCACAGTCAATCTCCAGGCCTAAGTAGGTAGTTACCCACCAGAGGTAAAATCTACCTTCTTGCTTTACGTACATTTCGCAAAAGTTAGCATTTCGTAAAAGTTTGCAAGTTTTAGTTCTATTGTTTGCTTTGTGATAACCCTCGGTTAACCTCTAGCATAGAACAGCCATCGTTTTGACCTCAGGGTCAAACCCCCAGGCATAAGTAGGTAGTTACCTACCAGAGGTAAAATCTACCTTCTTGCTTTATGTACGTTTCGCAAAAGTTTGCATTTCGTAAAAGTTTGCAAGTTTTAGTTCTATTGTTTGCTTTGTGATAACCCTCGGTTAACCTCCAGCATAGAACAGCCATTGTCTTGACCCCAGGGTCAATCCGACAGGCTTAAGTAGGTAGTTACCTACCAGAGGTAAAATCTACCTTCTTGCTTTATGTACGTTTCGTAAAAGTTTGCATTTCGTAAAAGTTTGCAAGTTTTAGTTCTATTGTTTGCTTTGTGATAACCCTCGGTTAACCTCCAGCATAGAACAGCCATTGTCTTGACCCCAGGGTCAATCTGACAGGCTTAAGTAGGTAGTTACCTACCAGAGGTAAAATCTACCTGCTTGCTTTACGAACATTTTGCAACAACACTTGAAAAGATAATAGCACTTTGCTTACCTTGTTCACTTAACTCCGAATCTGACGAATACACTATTACTCGTCGGCGTTTTTTATTCTCCTTCTCTTAATTTTATTATTATAACATTTAATCATGTCGAAACTTCTCTTCGGCATGAGGAATAAATTTATTTTACAAGAGGGAGCTGTTACGTCCGTACGCTGCCTCGCACGAAAAAAGAATGAAGAGATCGCCTTGCGGACAGCCAGCTAAGGCAAGGCTACCCTCAAAAAAAAAAAAAAAAAAAAATAACATGAAATCGAGTAAATCGATTTACTTTTAAAATCGTGCGACTGCCTAGTAGGTTTAAAGTACTACCTGGTTAATTATATCTGAAGAATGAAGTGACGAAATATCAATAATAAATATGTGGTAAATATAGTATTTATACCGAAAATGTGAAGTGGTCTATGAGTAACCAAGATAGGGCTTGTCGCACTGTCTAGGTTTGACGTTTCAAATGAACAACAAACCATGGTGCTGTTTAGTGTGGATGGATTGAGGATATCATCATCATCATCATTCTAGCTTGAAATCATACACATTTTACTTGTTGGGGAACAAATATTTTTATCTGTATTTTTATTTGTATTTTTTTTATTTGTACAGTGCTCTTGAAACATTATCACACTTCACACTAATATTATTAACGCGAAGGTTTGAATGTATGGATGTATTTTCTTTCTTCACGGTAAAAGTACTGAACTGATCGGGTGAAAATATTGATTACAGACAGAGGCTCCACAAATAAAAACGCACTTTGCCCGCAAATTTTCTTTGCATTTCACTAAACACACCACTTACGCAGTAGAATGTCAAACGAGTGGCAAGAACATAAAACATTTTTTATATCTCGGAAAGTATACCGCTAACAACATTTCATCACGGAATATGTTTGATTTGTAATGTTTTAGTATGTCGATTGGCACCTGTTTCAACCGTAACTGAAAAATAGAGGTAAAAAAATCAAGTAGGTACGTGTTTGGAAGTCTTCCATAATTGAATCCATACTTAGTTAACCTTCTTTGTGATGAAACAGTGATTTTTTGCAATTTTAATTCGTAAGTTACAAAAGATTTTTGTATGAAATGAAGATATTTTATGCTAGTAATTTGAAGAACACTTATTGTAGTTTTCACAATATCTGTTGATATAAAAAATAAAACAATTTTTGTATGAAAAATCACTGATCTAAGAAAGTGGGTTTTTGACTGGCTGAAATGGACTCATTTTGGTTTTATTATTGTAAGGAATCTATTGAACTAAAACCTGTAAGTTTTTAAATATAGAAATTTAATATGTTCAATTTATTGTTTATTTATTTGCCAGGTCCCCACAGTGAAATATTCACTTAAAATAATTGGTACTAAGATACCCACTTGAGGCTTGTTAGTAAGTGTGTGTAATTGGTGTTCAGAGTTTAGAAGTGTAATTTTGTAAAAAAAATGTATGATGATGCTGCTGTTTTATTGTTTTATTATTATTATGGGAATGTAAGCTTATACTAAAACCTAGTATATATGGGAGAAGTTGTTTTATTTTGGAGTACTATCCAAAAGTAAGGCTAAGAATTAGGTGGTTGAAGTTACAGTTATAATACTATACATTATTTTCTCTTGCATGTATCATTTAAAGTACATGAAATGGTAATAAAAATATTTCTTAACTAGTTTGTATCTAAATTAGATAGTTAAACTGCATAAAAACACCAAAAACGCCGTTTTAGTTGTTGCACATCTTCAGAAAACCCCAACAGTGCGGGCAGCCCATAACGGGTCGCACTGTTACGCCATTTTCGATATATTCGACGTCACTGTTGAGTGGATAAAGATTAACTTAAGTTATAATAAAAACATAATATTTCGTAGTATGTTTTCACTAGATAAATAAATAGGTAGGTTACATAGTCATTAAAATATTCCCTCAATAATGTCTTTTGCTCCGTGTCATGTGGAATTTTTGGAATTTTTTTTGTGGGGATCAACTCTCCTATCACCCAGCCAAACAACAACCCTGAAAAAGAAAAAAGCAGCATTTTACTTCTGGTGATGTTTACCATAAGTTTAATTCAATTTATTAAAAAGTTTATTGGATAATAGATAATATTTATGGCGAGAAAGTATGGATGTACTTAGTAGATAATATTTTTTTTACCAGACTGTTATGTTGTGAGAAAAATGTTCGCTGTTGTAGGATTTAATTAATATATTAAAACAAATGTTTTAAAGACACAACAAAACAAACAAATTTTAGTAAAGGTGCCAAGTTATTTACATTATCATTATAAAAATTTAATACTTACAGTAAATTGGTTTTATTTTAAAAGTAGCCTCCCAGGCAATCGTTAGTTTTAAGCTGTAAAATAAAAACAAAGGTAAATTATATAAATATTCTAAGGTTTAATTGGCAATATGTATAACTGTATAATTTTGTAGGTAGTAGTTAAGTACTTTGTATTTTATATTTACCTAGTACCTATTGGATTTTATAGCAACTTAAAAAACCTTATTTAAATTAGGCTGAACTAACTATTTACACATCATTTACGGTCTATAGCTAAGAACAGTTATGAATACCTACAGTATAACTGATATACATTGTAAATTTTGTATAGATTTATAGTTTCTAATCCAGGGAAAACACTCAGAACACGCTTAATAAATATACTTATGCAAAATATTTCCCGTTCCGGTGCAAAGGATTGCCATGCTATTCAGCGAGGTAAGTAGGTACCTAATGCTGCAGCTGCAAGTATTATGGGCACCTTTGCGCGGGGAATGGTCAGGGGTGGGTTATTTATTGACTAATTATAAATTGTAATGTTTCTCTGACATTTGACGAAATAAATAAACTTATGCAAATATGTATTTGTCCCGAGCTGGGATTCAAACCAGCAACCTCTGAGGACCGGCTGCAATAAAATTCGTCAATTAGAAGAGGGTTTGTGGGAGATTAGGTGAGGCAAAATAGTAATCTATAGAGGCGATAGAGTAAATAAAACTGATATTTAAAAAGATCCATAAATTACAAAATTCGCCAACAACCTTTTCCACAAATTACTGAGCTCAAAATTCTGATAAGCTACTTTTGTTGCTGACTGTACACTCAGATGTAACGTGTTTAGAATGAAATTAAACTAAATAATCGTCTGAAAGCTCGAGGCTTTACAACTGTTAGTATCTATAAAGGCTGGGTGCTATGTCGCCAAAACTAAGTAGGTAGGTATACCTACTCACTAATATGACATCACTAAAAAAATATCCTAAACTAGCAACCCGCCCTGGCTTCGCACGGTTTTATTATACGTAGTAGGTATAAACCTTCCTCTTGAATCACTCTATCTATTAAAAAAACCGCATCAAATCCATTGTGTAGTTTTAAAGATTTAAGCAGTCAAAGGGACATAGGGAAATAGGGACAGAAAAAGCGACTTTTTTATACTATTTAGTGAAGTGTCTAGCACCGCGGCTTCGCACGCGTTATTTCTATAGAAACGTTTCAAGGCTATTTACATCCCATGAAAACTGATGTATGGGATGAGATTCCTTTGTGTTATTCCAGGGCTAGTCTACGTCTATTCAAAATATCAGCGTGATCCGTTCAGTTGTTTTAACGTGAATGAGGAACAAACATACCTACATCTACCTACTTACTTCGGATAGCAAAACTTTTAAAACTACCGATGTGGCGCGGTGGGCGAAGGTCCGCCTGCGACGCAGGAGGTTGCGGGTTCGATTCCCGCCTCGGATCGAATTTGTGTACGATCTGCAGTAATTTGTTCTGTTGGTCTGGGTGTTTTCTAAGTATAATAAAAATTATCTATCTATTTAATGTAGAGTGAGTGGGGGCAAGATCGAACGGTTTTTTGATGAGATGGTCAGTGTTGTTTTTGAATCCATGTAGAAGAATAGATATTAACTTTAGCTAAAAGTAAATTGGACATAATTAAAGGGTAAAGACTAGATTTTTATAATATGTCAATAACAGCCTGATAAAGCTGTCCAAAAAGTAGAGAACTGTAATTAAAAATATTATTTTTACTTAATTGAAACAGGGGGAAGATGAAAAGGTGACGGGGTAAGATCGAATAAAAATCTAAAATCGTTAAAACGTGTCTTAGGCAAAGTTTATGGTCCTTAGTCTATAGTGTTAAGTAATTTAAAAAGTTGTAACTGACTGTAGTGCCAAAATACCTATTTTTAACAAAGATATAACAAATTTTAAAACAAATATATTCCGATCTTACCCCACTGGGGGAAGATTGAAGAAGAGATTCTCAAACTTTGGAGCCAATTTGCATATGTTTTGACAGAAGAAAAAAAATCTATTAATGAAAAATCAAATAAAAACTGAAAACTTTTTTTATTTCAGTTGAAACCTATATGAATATTCTTTTTCATCACCATAAATAATTCTTTATTTTTTCTTTTGTACTTTTTAAAGTATTTTCTTTTTCTATTGGATTCTTTTTTTATTTCACATTTCTTAGCATTCTTGTTATTTTTTGTTTTAGCAATTGTTTTCTTATTTCTTATTTTTCTTGCTGAAACTTACACATAGATACAGTTTGAGAACATCTGGCTTTTAGTATGAAATCTGAAAAAGGGTCAAGATTAAAACTTTGATATGTTTGTCTTACCCCGTTAAATGTAAATGGGGAAAGATGAAAAGTTGAAATAAATTCTAAAATACGAGAAATAGAGAGATTTAGAAGGAATTACATAAATATGTACAAAAAATAATAGGCAGATGTTTCAATGAAACACTCGTACCTGCCTTGTAATTTAATTTACAAGACACGGGGCAAGATGAAATCACTTTTGTGAATCCTGAAAAATACACTGTCTTAGAAAATTGCACTTTACACACAACCAGGCGTTCTCAGCCGCAACCGCTGACTGAGTTGTGGTGGCCCTAACGATGTTGCCAGCACAGTAATAAGTACTATAAATCTGGTGTTATTGAAGACTTTTTGTCTTACCCCTTTTTTCATCTTCCCCCCACTCACTCTATTGTATTAAGTTTATCAGTTATCTAATAGGAAGGTACCTACCCATAACACAAGCTTTGATTAGCTTGAGCCTAGATGATGGTGTGTGGACTGTCCGGAATTATTTATTTATCATGAATAGTATTACTAAAGAATACCGAATTATCGTAATACACAAAAGACCTCACATTATGGTAAAGCCGCCGCGCCGTTTAAAATGACTTTAGCATCATCAAAACTTCCTTAATTTTGATGATCAAACTATCCTCCAATCAATATCTTAAGAAACTACTTGTAATAAATAGTAGGTGTTCTTGTAAGTAGCACCATCAGTGAAATACCTCCGATAGAAATGTACCCGTAGGTACCTCGTAATTAATCTTGGTTGTGGCTAATGCCCCGACTACACTTAAACACACTACACACGTCCACACTCGCTTACTTAGCCTAGGTGAACTAGGTGTACAAAATAATAAAACGATATATAATTAAAAAATAATAAAATCATTTATTTCAGGCCACATAAGAAAAGTACCTATGTTATATGGTAAAAACTACTTTTATGTAGGTAATGTTATTTATGTATATAAAAAACAAAGTAACTGTATTGCCTATTCACATAATATATTGTAGGATACTGTTTTACTAGCATTTTAAATACATTTTGATACTCTAACAAAAAAAAACAGTCGGACAATGGGCAGTATTGGGCAGACTTGTCGCTGAAAGCGGTTTCTTCCAGGCGACTTTCATGTACTTTAGTACATAGTTATAATTATAACAACATTAGTGACATTTAGTACCTAGTTTTAGTAGGTAGTACCTAATATTCAGCGGTAGGAAACGATTTTAGAAGGCACTGTAAATGCATGTAAAATATAAACAAGAAAGTGTATGAATGTTTTATTATTCATTTTCTTAATATTTTTTTTCGTTAATGGTACTTACCTATAATATTATTGTGCAAACATAATTTACTTAGGTTGAAAAAATCAATTTTCGGCTGTCATTGAAAACACAGGACGACCGAGAGCAACTTACTCGAAACGTGTGGTCAAGGCATAAGGAGTGGGTGGACCGAAACCTTGCCAAATCGAGGATATCTTGTAAGAAATGTTTTTCCCATATCACCTACCTACTACTTGGGTTGCCCCTATAAAGCTTTTTTTGGTGTAGGTACGAAATAAATCAGGTAAAACCTCTTTGGTTTCTTATTTATGTTGCTTGTAACTAGTTGTAACTCACTTTTTCGGTAGTCTCTTGTGAGTAGGTACTTATGTTGTCACTGAAGTCATTAATGTTCTTTTTATTTATGTAACTACTTTAACATACCTATTGTATGAATGTAGTATATTTTTCTGAATTATTTAAGTATTTTATTTAATTATTGTGCTTTCGTATGTTTTACTGTATCCCTTGTAATTATCAAAATAATAATAAGGCTTTTATAAAACTATGAACTGACTTCAAAAGCAACAAAAGCTGAAAGTGTGAAATCGAAATATTTCATACATAGACATTGTTACTATAGGTACATAGAGTACACACAGAATCAGGGAACAAATATTTACAGATCGTACAAACGTTTGTCCCAAGGCGGGAATCGAACCCTGTGGGTCGTAGGCGCTCCTTCGCCCGCCACGCCACATCGGTCGTCATATCAGCATTATACAGCCTGACTGAGGCTTACAATATTATGCGAACTACTTACACTTCATTGAACAAAATATACAAAACAGGATATAGTAAGAGATATAACAAAAGTGACGAAAGTGATATAGATTAACTAGCCAATTAAGGAACCCCACGACTTCATACGTTTACGATATTTTGATCGTACATTTTTGTAAAAGATATTTTTAGTGTCATCATTACTCATCATTATGATTAGCTTACGACCAGCTGTGCTATTACGCTAAAACCGCCCATCCAAATTGATATTCTTGCGCCATTTCAATGGCCATCGCGCGCGTCCTTTCCATACAATTTCAAATTACGAAAGCCATTAAAAGGGCTTTAAAAAAAATTGACTTATGAAACAAAACTGACATAAGAAAGCCCTTTTAATGGCCTTCGTAATTTGAAATCGTATGGAAAGGACGCGAGCGATGGCCATTGAAATGGCGCAAGAATATCAATTTGGATGGGCGATTTTAGCGTCATAGCACAGCTGCTTGGTGTAGAGGGCGAAGCCAACACAAGAGGTTGCGGGTTTGATTTACGCCTCGGGGCAAATGTTTATACGATCTGCAGACAAGGGCGGATCCAGCTTCGGTGCCAGGGGGGGGTCACAAAGTCGTGGTCAAGTCACAAGACGTTATAATTTAATTTTTATATTCATAGATACAAGTAAAACGTAGGTATTTAATTAATGTATGCAAGTAAGTACTTACTATAAGTACTAAAATACATTTATTTATACATATCGGTAGGTAAGTGATTTTTTTTTATGGCTTCTCCCGAAACGCCTTACTTATCACAAGAGGATTCGATCCCGGTCTTTATTTTCAATCCTGGGATTTCGGGATTGATAAAACGCCATCCCGGGATAATCCCGGGATCGTAGACAATTTAGTAAAAATCGAAGTAAGTATCATAAGTAAATAGCTTTTATTTACTTTCAAAAAACGTACAAATCACACAAGATTATTGAGAATAATTAATTTTATAACAATTTTGACCACCACGCGACTGAAGATGCGGTCGATTACCTGTTTAAGGAAAGCTTTATTTTGTGTACCTACAGTTACACAAATGATATTGTTTGATATAAAAAAAAATCGAATATAATGTAAGTTAGTTAAGATAAAAAAAAATAGAAAAATAATGCCAGTTAAGATTGCAATTTGTGTTTAATGCGTTATTAGGCCGTATCTCGCGAAGAACCGACAACCGTTGGGGTAAACGTGTTCTTGAGTGGAGACCGCGACTCGGTAAACGTAGCGTAGGACGCCCTCCGGCCAGGTGGGATGACGATCTGCGAAAGACTGCTGGCAGATGCTGGATGCGTCAAGCTGAAGACAGGGCGCAATGGCGCTCATTGGGGGAGGCCTATGTCCAGCAGTGGACTAATATAGGTTGATGATGATGATGATGATGATGCGTTATTAGGTACGTAAAGCGCTTCGTTTTTTATTACTTTTAACAAATTACAGAATCATTATTTTCTAGATAGACTTTATGAAGCTCTAGAATGTTTTTTTTTAATTTACTTAGTATTTTATAAACTATAATGAGACTAACAGTTGATTGAAGTTATTATAAACATTTAGGTACGGGTATTTATTGCGTTAATTTACCTATTTTTCCCGACGTTTCAACAGGTTACCACTTTGTCGTGGTCACGGGATAATCCAGTGATCACGACAGAGTGTCATAATTATCATCAACCTATATTAGTCAACTGCCAGACATAGGCCTCCCCTAATGGGAGCCATAGCACCCTTTTTTCAGTTTGACGCATCCAGCATCTGCCAGCAGTCTTTCGCAGATCATCATTCCACCTGGCCGGAGGGCGTCCTACACTACGTTAGCCCAGTCGCGGTCTCCACTCAAGCACACGTTTACCCCAACACTGCAACGGTTGTCGGTTCTTCGCGAGATATGGCCAGCCCACTGCCACTTCAGCTTGCCAATTTTTTGAGCTATGTCGATAACTTTGATTCTCTGTCGGATGTATTCGTTACGAATCCTGACCTTCAGAGAGACTCCGAGCATAGTTCTTTCCATAGTTCGCTGAGTGAATTTTAACTGGTGGACCAGCCCTACCGTGAGAGTCCACGTCTCAGATCTGTAGGTCATTACGGGTAGGACGCACTGATTTAAAACTTTCGTTTTGAACATTGTTTTGTTTTGTTTCAAACATTGCGGTATAGATGACAAGAAGACTTAACGTAGTTTCTCAAATGCTGCCCAGCCCAGCTGGATCCTCCTCTTGGCCTCCTTCTCAAAATTCTTTTTACCTGATTGCACAATCTGCCCAAGTGCACGATCGGTCCTGGAACAATATGGCCATGGCCATTGATCATGACTTTGGTGTTATCCAAATTCAAATTCCAAATTATGTTTGATGGTTTGATGATCCAAATTCCAAATTAAAAAACAATCTTCATAAAGACAACTAGTAAAAGATGAAGGATGAACAAAGAGAAGACAACTATTTGAAGCTCTAGGTGATGGAGAAACAGATGTAAGAAAATACTCATCATTACTAATAGAAGAAAAAAAAGAAAAATAGTAGACTTTAGTTGAAAATCCACTCCCCAAAAGTGAAGACGACGTAGAGAAGAAAATACCTTCAAACCACTTCCAAATAGTTCAAGAACCTGACCCAAACCGCCTTCACTCCAAGCCACTACACGACAATTCATAAATGAGAGATAACAGTACAAACAGAATAAACGGAATCCAACTTTTATTCACCGCTAAAATTGATACAGAACGACATACCTACATAGACTAGCCTTTTTCCCAGAGGGTAGGCAGAGATAACAGATTTCCACTTACAACTTTCCTTGCACACCTCTTTTGTCTCATCACTTTTATTACGTACTTTCTTCATACATGCAAATCGGTTTAGAATTTAAAGATTACAAGATCACAGAAAATCCAATTAGACAGGGAAAAACCTTGCAGAAGACTTAAAATGTGTATGACATGTTATTTTTAACTAATAAACCACATTTATAAGTTATTAAAATTGTCTACATTTAGCAGAAATGTAATAATTTAATCGCCCTCCACACGTACGATTACATTCCAGGCGATTCTCATTACCCTCTCTCTACCTACACGTTCATTCTGGTTACGTACGTTGATCAATGAATATAATAAAATACCTAAAAAGGAGAAAAAATCCATAATCATCAAATCTGAATGAAAGGCGATAACTATCCCTAACCGGATTGGCAGTTCTCCACGTCTATAAAAACGTGCCCATTGAAATAAATGAAGTGATAACTAGGGGATTCAATCAATGTCGAAAATCGACCGGGATTAAATTTTTCCAATCCCGGGATTTCAAGGATTGAGTAAAATTCTTTAAATTGTTAAAAATAATAAAAAAAACGAAGCGCGTTACGTACCTAATGTAAACACAAATTATAAATTATGTAACTGAACGTACACGAACGAAATAAAAGCATTCCTTAAACCCCTTCTTCGGTCGCGTCGTAGTCAAAATGTTTGTAAAATTTATTTAGTCTCGGTAATCTTCATCAACGACTTGCCTTTTGGTTGTAACAATACGTTTAACTCACGGTAAATTTTGTTTTTCTTAAGTTTATTAAGGTTCTTTATCTGTCTACCGTAAAAGAGTAGAATTAAAAAAAAAACATAAATTAAGTGTGCGTTTTTTAATTTTTGTTTTGAAAGTAAATAAAAGCGATTTTCATATGATACTTTGATTTTTACTAAATTGTTCACAATCCAGGAACTATCCCGGGACCGTGTTTTATGAATCCCGAAATCCCGGGATTGAAAATAAAGACCAGGATCGAACCTTCTTGTGATAGGTAACGCGTTTCGGGAGAAGGCGTGAAGAAAAATAATATTGTTACATACCGAAATATAAAAAATAGCTAAATAAACGCGATAAATACCCGTACCTAAATATTTATAATAATATGTTCTGATCGTTCTGTTTAAAAAACTTGATGCTAGTTTAGGCTTCGGTTAGTCGAAACAAAGCGCGCCCAAGTGTCAGTGTCACACGAAATGTAACATCTGATGAAAGGTGAGGTGGCGGTGGCGTGGTTAAATTCAAAATTTCTTTGCTGTCGTTCCCGAATAATGAATATTAAATTAATTAATTATTTAAGGTACTTAAGTACATAAAATCTATAAGTATTGTGATAAAAAAAATGTTTAACAATTTTAAGCAGTGTTCTACCTAGGTCCTGGACCCAGCCCAGGGGGGGGTCATGACCCCCATGACCCCCCCCCCTGGATCCGCGCCTGTCTGCAGAAACATAAGCGGACTGGATTTTGCAATGTGTATTCCTTTTTTATTTATAATTATGTTTTGTTTTGTTAATTTTAATCTTGTTGGTTTCCTTAAGTTCCTTATTTTCGTAGTTTTATGATAAGTACTCCGAAATTCTGTGTTCGTAGTATAATATGGTTATGTTTATATAAATAAAAAAAACATTAAAAAGCCCAAAAAATACATTATAGGTAAAATGCCATCATCATCATGACTTTAAATAAATGGACTCCTTACCAACAACATAATCTAATCTTTTACTACCAAAGGTATTTGCGTAGGTAGATAAGAATAAACAAATAAATAAAACACCACTTGAAGTAAACTATCACAATATATCTATTGAAGTGATACCATAACAAAATATTTCCTTTATAATTTTCAACTGTTAAAAGTATTGCCATCATAAAGTGCAATGTCGTCAAATACACATCTGAATAACGTGCTGCAAAGAATAGCAGAAGAACAAAACTATAAAAACTGTGAGATAAAAGTGACGCCAGTATCTACCGGTGGTGCTAATTACTCGTCTTACCTCTATACCGCCACAATAAGCAGCCAGGGAAAGGAGGATCTACACCTTTTCATCAAGGTTTTAATCGTCAGTCAACTGTTTCAAGAAGAATTGAATATAAACACTCATGTAACAGAAAAAGAAAAAGTGTTTTACTTTGACTTAAAGCAAGCATATGAAAAGATAGAAAAGAAGTTTAACGTTCCTGAGGAACACCGCCTATGGCTACCAAAATGCTATGGCTCAGAAGTGAATCCATTCATCGAAGCATTGGTGATGGATAATTTGGTTGTCAAGGGATTTGAATCCTTTGATAGATTCAAATCTATGGATTGGGAGTACGCAAGCAAAGCGGTGACAGAGCTAGCTAAGCTACATGCTCTTTCTTATGCACTACAAATTAATGATCCAGAAGAATTCAAACGCATAAGTGATAAATATACTTTAGACTTCATGACAGAACCTACATGACATACCTTTTTGAAAAAATGATGCTTAATGGAATCCAAAATGCACTCAGTGTGCTTAGTGATGTAGATAAGATCAAGTACAAGAAGTTTTGCGATCAACTCACGTTTGCCAAGTGGACAGAATACAGGAAAGCTAAAAAACTACAGGTGATCGCACATGGTGACTTTAGACCGAGCAATTTTATGCACAGGGTTTTAGAGGTAAGTCTACCAAACTTAAACGGGAAGTTTTATATCTTTAATAATGATCTTACAAGACATACCTGTAATAAACTCAATAATCACATGAAATAACTATTTTAAACAAAGAAAAAGTTTTATTTCAATTTTTAACATACTTTTATTTGAGAACTTTGAGATGGATATGATATGAGATGGATTGATGTAAGTATATTAATTTTTACTAAGGAAATGCAAACGGCTGCAAAATATAGATAGGTAGCTAGATTACTAAGATAAACCTAGAAAATAATGCAGCCCACAACGCAATTCACAGATTACTATTAGGGCATGTAAACCGGTTATTCGGTTAATCGAAAAACCGGTTAACCGACTGATTTTACCTCGGTTTTTAACCGGGTTTTTTGGTCAGGAAAACCGGTTTTTTCGGTTATTATTTGTTTCTTCAAACTCAAGAATTTGTCCCTCATCTGTATTAAAATTGGGTCATAGAGAAAAACATTTAGTGTTATTATGCAGTGTATGCAAATAATATTATGATCCATCTAACTATTTTATAACATTTTAAGATTGTCATATGTAAATCTTCCCAGATAGAGATTATTGAAGAAAAACATTTTCATCTACACTTCCGAGCTATAAACTGGAATCACTTCATCGTTGGTTTTTGCAGACCATATTTTACAGTTTCCATGCAATAAACTGTAGGTTGTGGTATATTATTTTAAAGATAATTTTATAAGCTTTCAAACTCTTTCGATATCATAGCGAAAAAAATTTTCATCATATGTCATGGAACACAGGGAATTTATGCAATTTGGTCATCAGTCCAATCAGTCACGTCACTCAAAATACTGGAATTAAAAGAAAATGGAAACCACACCAATAGAAGCCGCTCAAATCGTCACCCTAATCTAGCAAGGGTTCTCTCAGCGTACTATCGCTCGACAGCTTCATCTGAGCTAGTCCTGTGTCTCCAAAGTATACAAGAGGTTTAGAGAGACTGGAAAATTAGTCCGAAGACCAGGATCTGGACGACAGCGATGCACTTCGGCGAGAGATGACCGATTTATTGTCAGCACTTCTCTCCGAAATCGACATCTAACCGGCGTTGACGTCCAGCGGGAGCTCGGAGAAGTTCGAGGGAGAACTGTCAGCGAGTGAACAGTGAGGCGAAGACTCAAAGAAGCTAACTTGACCCCATAAAGGCCAGCAATGGGACCTAAATTGTCTACAGCCCACCGACAAGCCCGATTTCAGTTTGCTCGTGATCACTTAGATTGGGATATACAGCAATGGAGCCGAGTTTTGTTCGCGGACGAGACTAGGATGTGCCTGCGTGGCAGCGACCGTCGACGGAGAGTCTACAGGAGACCGGGAGAGCGATAATACACATGCTGTATAATACAATGCTGTATAGCGGAAACAGTGGCATATGGGGTGGGTACTGTATGATGTGGGCGGGGATTTCAATTGAAGCTAAAACGGAGCTGGAATTCGTACCCGGTGGTATAAAGGAAAGATATATCAACGACATTCTGCTGGGCCATGTACTCCCTTACGCCGGGTTTATTGGCGAAAATTTCCTGCTAATGCACGACAATGCCCGCTGCCACACCGCTCGTGCGACTAAACAGTACCTGGAAGAAGTCGGGATTCCCACAATAGACTGGCCAGCCGTCAGCCCTGACATGAACCCTATCGAACACCTGTGGGACGAGCTGAAAAGGTGGGTACGAGGAAGATCTCCAGCTCCGGCGTCAAAAGAAGACCTAAAAACTGCTCTTATCGAAGAGTGGCAGGAAATTCCACAGGATTCCATCAGGAAACTCATTAGGTCAATGAAAAACTGTTTACAAGCAGTCATTAGGGCCAAGGGGGGCAATACAAAATATTAATCGGGAAATAACAAAGATTTTAAATAATAATTTGATATTTTCATATTACTTCTTATAAATTTAAAAATCCACAACTTCGACCTATTGTAATAATACACTAAATGAAGGTAGGAAACTTACTTAAATTTAAATAATTTTTTAATAATATACCATTCGAAAGCTAACAAAATTTCTTTTCAAATGGTATACACCAATCTGCAGTTTATTCCATGGAAACTGTAAAATATGGTCTGCAAAAACCAGCGATGAAGTGATTCCAGTTTATAGCTCGCAAGTGTAGAAGCAGGAGAAAGGATTTAAAATGTTTTAAAGACATAAAGGAACGGTATTAACGATTGATAAGAAATATAGTCGATTGACAGATTGATTGAAATAAATGAACTATAGCGTTCATTTAATTTAATCAATCTCTAGCTTACGGAGTAAGAAAGAAGGGCTAGAACTGTAGGGCTTGCAATCAACCACGAAAAAACTG
The DNA here is from genome assembly GCA_944547425.1 of Eupithecia centaureata. Lineage (NCBI taxonomy): Eukaryota > Metazoa > Arthropoda > Insecta > Lepidoptera > Geometridae > Eupithecia > Eupithecia centaureata. The sequence goes on from OX155696.1 coordinate 3,718,854, forward strand.
AATACATCCACATGAAGCGCTACAAAAACACCCGTGTTAAACGTAAAGACTTAGATGCGGGACATGTGGTGTATAAGGGTGCTGCAAGCTTCAAATATCTGGGATGCACTATAACAGATACAGGTTCTAGGGAAGATGAAATCACCATTCGCATCCAGAACACCTTGCGGTGCAGTGCAGCGCTTCATAAAGTGTTGACGTCCAGACTTCTGAGTCGAAGCACCAAAATCCGAATATATAAAACTGTTATACGTCCTATTCTGATCTACGGGTGCGAAGCCTGGACGTTGACGCTGAAAGAAGAAAACAAACTCCTCGTGGCTGAACGTAAGATCTTTGGTCCGACCAGACGAACAGATGGAACATGGCGACAGGTTGTGTCCCAAGGGTGAAAAAAAGGATGAATAAAAGAGTCTTTTAAGACATTTACAAGGGTAGGCAACGTGCGTGTAATGTCTCTGATATGCAGGCGTCCATAGGCTGCGGTAACCTTTTTCCATCAGGCGGGCCGCATGCTGTTTGCTACCTTGGTGGTATAAGAAAATACTGTAGGTGGTACATTTCTATTACTATCGACAACATTATATGTTTTAATTATAAGAAATGTGATTTAAGTCAAGTTAATGAGTCCTTAGATAAATATAAGTACATTTTAATACAGATTTTATTGTTTTAATTCGTCTTGTAGAAAATAACCGAAATCACCGAAAAAACCGGTTTTCACCGGTTTTGAAATCATAAAAACCGAATTAACCGGTTTTTAAAATAACCCGGTTTTTACATGCCCTAATTACTATATGAGGTAGTGGTAAAAAGTTTCGCTAAAGCTTATGAAAAACAGAACAAAGGTTTAATTATTAGTATTACTGTTAGTGACAATTGAGAAAAATAAGATACTAGATTAGTACACAGTTGGATAATGAGACAGCTAAACTAAGACAAATTCAAACTGCTAGGTACTATATAATGAGAGATGGATATCTATGGGTAGAAGAAAATAAAAAACGACAGATTGTTGGACAAAAGTTTCAAAATAAAGGTTATCTCGCATGAAGATTGTAAGATTTGGAACGCAATAAAAAGCGTTCATGGCCAAGAATCAACTCATCTGCAATCTATGTTTACCTATACATGTAAAAATCTTAATTTGCTCAAAAAGGATGTAACAGTCATAAAATTATCTTATTTTAACTGCTGGATGGCTATTGCATAGCGACATTTAACAATAAATCAGATCGTGCTCTAAAATCTTAAAATAAATAACGCTGGACAATCCAAACCGCATCATCTAGCCCCAAGCCAAGTACTTAGAGCTTGTGTTATGGGTTTTAGATAGATAGATAGATAGATAACTTCTTTATTGCATTATCAAAATTTGTAGTAACATATAAGCTTAACACTAATAACTACATCTAAAGTGGCACAATCGGCGGCCTTATCGCTAAAAGCGATCTCTTCCAGGCAACCTTTGGATGGACAGGATCGGTTAATTGCTAGATGACTGATATATAATTATGAATATTCCAAGAGATCATTTGAATCAAAATCACAGTAAAAATCATAATTAAAATCGAAATCATCATGATTATCAATTCGGTTACTCCACTCCGCTGGATGGACAGTGGACATAGGCCTCCCCTAAAGCGCATAGCGCTTTGTTTTCAGCTTGCCGTATCCAGCCTCCGCCTTTTTCACTATAGAATATATTATTATACAAAAAATTTAACCATAAAGCTATTTTACAGTCAAAAATATATTAAAACGGTGGTGGATCACCGGCCGCGAAGCACGGCTCAAGCAGCCGGTGACTAGTAACTAGGGTTGCAGGATAGAGGAACTTCCTGACGATATGCGCCGAGTCCAGAATAACCGCTGTTTGGATCTGGCCTTTGATCCGACTTCCTACAGATAGTCTCTTGAAATATTTATCGAGGCTTTTCGCTATTACACAGTTAACCTTATTATTACCTTTGTTTTTGTGATACGGAACAATATGGAAATTTTATGACATGTAACAAGCGTCAAAAATAAAGAATCTAAATCAATACACTGCGCGACATTCTTGCTAATCGTGGTTAGCAGTAACAAACTTTTAGTCCCCACCTCGATCAGAAATATTGGCAGATATGTGACTATATTTATCAATTTCAGGATGGTAGCTTACAAGTAGTCATATTAGATCACCAGACGTTCTGCCTAGGAAATCCGACCTCTGACTTATCATATCTGATTGCCATCGCCACTGACAAGTCATTTCGAGATCAGTACAATGACAAACTTATAGAGCACTACTACACTCAACTGAGTGAAGCCTTCAAGAGAATGGATATTGATCCTGAGAAAACTTATTCCAGAGAGGACTTTTACGCTGAGTTCAAAGAAGTAAGTAAACAGATATAAGCTGCATTGAAAGTTGAATAATATCTCAACTCTTATATAGTTTTATTAGTACTTATTCTAAAATTCAGAAAAAAGCTTGCGAAGGCGTCTTCGCACACGTTTTTCCGGGTAAAAAGTATGTAACCTATATGTTATTCCATTCCTAGAACTAGGTAGATGTATGTATGTTTTTGGCGTAGATACGTAAACAAACGTGCTAACGTGCGCGAACGTTTGGATGTTAAAATATTAAAGCGATAGTGTTATTTTATTGGCTTCCTACCATAACAACAATCAACTACATAGTATAAAATAAAGTCGCTTTCTCTGTCCCTATGTCCTTATGTCCCTTTGAATGCTTAAATCTTTAAAACTTCGCAACGGATTTTGATGCGGTTTTTTTTAATAGATAGATTGATTCAAGAGGAAGGTTTTTACGTATAATAACCGTGCAAAGCCGCTAGTAATATTATAATGTGAAAGTACTGATGGATGGATGGATGTTTTTTACCTACCTCTTGACTCAAAAACTACTGAACAGATCAGGCTGGAATTTGTAAAGACTTAGAATTAGCTGCGGGCAGATACAGGTAGGCAAAAATACAACAAAACAAAACAAAAAAAATGTCTAAAGTAACCTACGGTAAATACATACTAAGTCTCGAATCTTTCGTAATATTATATTTAAGTAAATACAGGGTGTTAGTGTGAACAGTCTTATCCTTGAAACCAGAGGTTCAGTATCATGAGTAGAGATGTTGATTGACAGAGATTGTTCTGATGTTCAAGACTGTTCACACTAACATTCTGTATAAATGCGACTCGTGATCCGAGAGCTAGTGAGTATATAACTGGCCCAGGCGCATCGGCATTGCCAGCGTGTGCGTAATGCAGCCAGTGTCTTGGGGACGCGACGACTTCACTGTTATTGACATGGATCAATTGAGCTCCCTTTAGAATTTTTGCAACCGTCTGCAGTTAGCTCAATTGTTTCAATTGTAGGTATATCCTAGTTTTAATTTATGCCATTCCTTAATTGTAATCGTTGTTAATAAATATATATATATAACTAGCGACCCGCCCCGGCTTCGCACGGTTTTATTATAAGTATATAAACCTTCCTCTTGAATCACTCTATCTATTAAAAAAATCCGCATCAAAATCCGTTGCGTAGTTTTAAAGATTTAAGCATTCAAAGGGACATAAAGACATAGGGACAGGGAAAGCGACTTTGTTTTATAGTACTCGTACGTATGTAGTGATTTATGTCACATTTCCAGAATCTCGCTACCACCGGTCTAATCACGGCTACCATGGCGCTTCCATTGATCACAGTGGAGTCTGACAAGGCACCGGAGCTCTCAACAGACTTGAGTATTGACAGTATGCAGGTCACTCAACTGGGACCCCTGTACCCGGAGAGGATGAGGGATATGTTCAACGACTTTGTTAAATGGGGAGCGTTGGATGATTAAACAAATTAATTATATTTATGCTACTTTGATGTTTTATTGCCGATATATAAATAATGCCGGACAATCCACACAGCACCATCTAGCTCCAAAGTAAGCTAAGTCAAAGCTTGTGTTATGGGTCCTAGATAACTGTTATATTTAATACATTATATAAATAGATAGATGTTTTTTACTATATACATATTTAACTCCCAGACCAACGGAACAAATTTCAGCAGATCGTGCACAAAATTGTTCCGAGGCGGGAATCGAACCCGCCGCATTACAAAACGGTCCTGTTTTTGAAAACAGCTAGCCGTAATGTAATACGGCGGATTATACAATCCGACTGCGACATATACATTATACCAGTAGATTACATAGTTTTTTTATCCACTTTGGTCATCTCGTCACCACTTGCATATTTGTACCATTCAAGGACATAAACTCCAAAGCAATTTATACGAACAGCACGTTCATACTGTTGTAAACACTTGAAGATGTAGCGTTTGAAACAGGTGTTTCAAGTTGTATGAACCAGCAGCAGTCGAAAATGTCTGTACAGTTTGTTTAGAACTGTGAGAATCCTTATTTGTTCAGAACTTGCGGTATACCTACGTGTTTTTGAACACTAGCAATAGAAAGCCAGGTACTTCAGGTATATTTTTCTACTGCCAGAATTCCGAATACAATATTTGTCCTTCTATCACTGTATACATTTCTTTTTTCTTTCACAGTATTTCTTTCTGTAATTTTATTTTTGTGTAACAGCATCGAGTTAGGAATTATCTTGCTTTCCTTCCTTAAATCTAAAGTTGTTCTGGGTTACTATCTAATAAAAAAATGACTTTCTATGTGTGTACCTAATGTATTAAATATATCAGCTATCTACCATATCATAATACAAGCTTTGAGTCTTCACTTTGGGGCTAAGATGGTGCTGTGAGTATTTTTTTAAATTTACCTATGTGGTAAAATCGCGCCTCAAATCTAAATCGGTTAATCTAAGCCGGTTATCTTGTGGTAAAGTTGACAATAACCATGGCAGTAAATGCCCACGGTAATTGGCCACTATAGCTTTGGTTACGATAGAACACTGCTGAAACCATTACCCATTAACCATTAACCATCATTATCTGAAACCAACGACAAAAGTGAGGCAAAAGTTGTAAGAGGGTTCCGGGAATGTAACGGTCTTCGTGGTAACAATGTGGGTGAAAATAAGACCAACTTTTCCGAAACTCTATGCTTCTGCATTTAAAAGTAAAAATGAAGACACTGAGCTTTACGCTCAGCATGCTTTGACAAATTATTTATATTGTAATAGCGACTCGGCCCGGCTTCACACGGTTTTATTATACGTATAACCTTCCTCTTGAATCACTCTATCTATTAAAAAAACCGCATCAAAATCCGTTACGTAGTTTTAAAGATTTAAGCATACAAAGGGGCATAGGGATATAGGGACAGAGAAAGCGACTTTGTTTTATACTATGTATATTGTATGTATACATGTACATAGGTACAGCATAAATACACGAGTAGCTAAACTTAATTAATTTCTAAGAGTTCCTTCTAAAAGTTACAACAAAAAAGTTTGTAATATTGCCGTGGCACAAATTAAATCTAGTAGGAATCAATGGCTATTTTACAGTTAGAAATTTAACACAGCCTCAGAAAGGATCGGAAAACTTTATTAGCTTTGGTTCTTTTACGCCTTTTATGGGGATTAATTTTGTACCCCCGTCGATTTAGATCAGGCTTTGCACTTAATTTGAATGCGAAAAATAGTAATTCATGATTTGTATAAGAATTAGCTCGCCCGACACTATGGCGGGACGAATTTTATAAATATTTAAAACGCCGATTGGTATGAAAATTGAGGTGTACATATTCGTGTGACCATCAAAAGTCTGAGCATTGTACCTAGTCTTAAAATAAAAAAAGATTTTTTTATTGTCAACCAGTCACGAAATAGTAGGTGGTAGGTAGGTACCTGCCTAAACCAGCAAGTACTATGCCAAAATCTAGAAGTAAGAAGAATAAACCTAGTTCTTAGCTTAACACCCCAAAGTTATGTACCTACTTTACTGAAACAGGGAACAGGAACGTGAAATCTATCAGGAGAAGGAATAAAGGACAACATCAGTAGGAGCTATGACCCCTACAACTATCATTAGAGGTGTCACGTTGATTTAATCGCATTGCTTTTTATAGTTAAGGTTAATTTTATCATCTCTCGAATACGGTGCCCTAAAAATCTGTGTCTCCGTCATAATGAAAATCATAAAGCCTAATTAACTCGCTATGATATCTTGTTACGGCAGCCATTTTGAATTTTGCAAATGACAGCTTCATTAGAAGGCTTCCGGCTTGTTGATTATTTTGTTGAAAATAGAATCGATTTGTATTCTTTTCTTTTGTCTTTTGTTTAATTAACGACATCGGGCTTTGACTTCTCTGGTCAGTTAATTTATTTCTGAATAAAAACTCCGCAGTTCAAGTTTTTTATTTCTTTTTTTATTGCTCATCTGCGATACGTCATTATGTACCTACCTACAGGATAACAGGACAATGTCTTACGAGCTTTTATTGGAATTGCTGAGCGAAACTACGGAACTTCATCAAGTTTGGAATTATTTGTTAAAAACTTGTTTTTTTTTTAACATTAATATATTTAAAGCCGGTTGCAGGTACCTAACCTAGCTTTGTAAAAGGCTGGTTTAAACCTAATATTAGAATCGAGCAAAAAGTTAATTGGAAGTCAATAATTGGTTTTCAGACATTCTACTTTCCTAAGAATATGCATCAAGCATAGTGAAAAAAAATCTTTTTGAAATTATTAATTTATTCGTGCTTATTAAAGCCCTATAAAATTATCTATCGTAAAATAAATATTATAGTTAGGGCTCAAAGGGGCTCTAAATCATATTTTCCTCAAAACGCGACAATTTATGATATTTCCAAAACACTTTTTTAAATGACCTTGAAACATAATTGCTTTAAAAAAGCCAATAACTGGCAAGTCTGGCAACCTCCCTAAAGTAATCAAACGTCCCTTAACTAATAATAATATACCTAAAAATGGTGCTAAGATGAGTGAAAATTAAGAATTTTGGCATACGCTGATAAGGCTTGAAGTAGACGACACGATTCGCGACCACTTTCAATCTATTAAGTTGGCATTTGCCAATGGTGTAATTTTAGGTAGGTATTGCCAAAATCAAACTCGTTGAACTAATTTGACAGACCCAATACTACTCTCCATGCCAATTGTAAAATATGATAGAAAGGTACTTAAGTACCTACCTTCTTATTTATGTCTGTGCCGTTTCTTAGTCAAATAAATATAGGTATCTTTATTTATCGGATCGAAATATAAAAAAGATTTCATCATTTCTAGTTCTGCCAATCTTGTTTATTGATTTCTTATGATAACCAACTAGGGATTCAAAATAATACAAACCCGAAAACGAATTTAGTGAATTATACCTGTTTTCTAACTTATACCTACATACCAAAGTAGTACATACAAAGGGCAAAAACAGGGGGAGCCCATGTCGGATATACTAAAGAAAAGGGGAAAAGAGGAATTGTAGGAAAATCTCTGATGGAGAACTGTGGCTTCGGGAGAAACTTAATCTACTTTTAGAAAGATTTTTCCACTCGCTAGCAAAACGCACCATCAATCTGCATTTAAAAGTATTATGACTTTTGCTTTTGCTGTAATAAATAATTTTACTTTTATCGTAAGAGCCAAAACCTCGTCTACTTTGAGCCTAAATTCTACTGATTTAAAAGCATCCCAATTGAATTTATTATAAGCGTACAGGTAGCGACAGAAGTGAGAAAATTACAATTATATCATGTGAATTTTCAGCACTTTCTCGAGCACAAGTGAATTAATTCGGTAACCTACTCATATACATACCCTACTAATATAATACAATACATGAAGACTTTATTAAACATACAACATCGAAAATAAATTACCTACAAACAAACAAAACATAACACAGAATCGTAAAGAAAACTGTTTAATAAACTTTTATCATACAATGACCTAATATAATACATACCTAATATTATACAATGATACTAATATTGTTAATGAGAAAATTTGAATGGATGGATGTCTGTTATCTCTTTACGCCAAAACTACTAAACGGATCACCCTGAAATTTCATCTAGACTTGGAAAACACAAGCTACATAATATCCTGTGAGCATGTATTATAAATAAATAATTTATCTTTCTCTTTCTTTTATCACATAAATCAAATCCTGACAACAATTACCTACTACAGATTATTACATACAACATTACCCTTTTTTACTTGTTGCTGCTCGGAAAGCAGATTATTCTTTTCCCAAAATTTAATAATGAGGCAGAAAGTACGTTATTGCAGACGTACTAAATTGCGAAGGAAAAACTATTTTATTTCATTCCTGACGCGTGTAGCGGAAGGTATTAAAATATATACTAGCACCCCGGCTTCGCATGGTTTTATTATACGTATAAACCTTCCTCTTGAATCTATTAAAAAAAACCGCATCAAAATCCGTTGCGTAGTTTTGAAAATTTAGCATACAAAGAGATAAGGTTTATAGGGACAGAGAAAGCGACTTTGTTTTAAACTATGTAACTAGTGATAAACCATTACCATTCAAACAAATCGACCAAACTATTCATTGTCAAAAGGCTTACTTTAAAATATACAATAATGTAAAAGATTAAAAAGCTTTGGACGAGTTTTGCATACAACACAACTCAAAAACTAACAAATTACTTAGATAAGTTTATTTTTCACTTCTTTATCTAAGGCACCTTAAAAGTATAAAAGCCAACAAATACAAAGATTTAAAAAAAAATCAACAAAAAGGTTTTACCATAAGAATAGACAAAAACAGAGGTTTTACTCCAAGTCTGCACATGATATCGGTCTACATAATACACATACCTACACTACCTTAGGTTATGGTACGTTATGGTATTGTTTTCAATTTTCAATTCAGTTTACATTTTTATTTGTATCTTTTTTAATATTGTGGAGTGATTCGAGTTAGTGTTCATCTAGTCCACAAAGGAATTGGTAAGGTCGTCCAACCTTTACTTAAACTTGACAACTCGTCCGAATCAAAAATCAAGTGCCACATGTAAGCTACCTATCGAATTACCACAAAATCTATATCAGGATTCAGGAAGGTTTAGCCCGCTTGTTCTAAAACAATGGTTTTCCATGTAGGTTGAATTGGATTCGAATAACGTTTAAGTATATAGACTACTTTTAAATCGGGAAACAACGAGTGAAGCTGTGGCCTGAAACTAATTTAACAATAAATCTGAATTGTTTTTGAAGTGTCATTTGTTTATTTAATGGATGGACATTATATAATACATTCTTTTCTCTTACCAAAAACTTGAATCTTCCAAACTCAATTCATCTAAAAAGCTATTCGGAAAACTTATACCTATCTGTTTAATACTTCTGACAGTGACTGTACGTTGGAAGAACGAAAAAGTTTTTCGATTCTCCCGAAGTTCTAAACTTTACTGGAGACAAGAATACGTATGTAAAATTATTTTTACTGCTCTAAAATGGACGTTTGGTTCTTGTGGGATTGATTAACTACCGACTGCTTAGGCAAAGTCAAAGTGCTTTATTTCCTTCAGACCTCACAGGACACTTAAACGAAGTTACGAAGTAAGTGATCAAAAAATCAAAGAGATCCCTGTATACTCAACTACTAGGTACACTAGATCTTATTTGAAATTTCTGACGTGCCCAAGAATCCTGTAAAATCTAAAGGAAATACAGCTCTTTGAGTGTTGATATGCTTCTTCCCTTTCCACCGACATTTAATCATTTCACTACTGAACTAACAAGCTGTGAACCTGGCTGACTTTAGCCAGATAGGAAAGCTTTAGGGTTTGCACATTCATTTGCATATTACATCGAAAATTCACTCTGTGGGGCTAACTAAAAGAAGCCGGACGAAAATATCGTAGACCTTCATTATTTTAATGTTAGCTTCTTTCCGCGACTGTATAAGACAGACGAAAATATCAGTAAATCAGTAAATCAATATTTTTATTTATTTAGGCTTATAAAATAAGCACTTAGACAAGTAGACAAGTCAAACTTAATATTATACCAGCTACTTTTCGTGGCTGGTATAGGCTGGACGAAAATATGGTAGATCTAAAATCTAAATAATTTATGTATTTATTTACTTACGTAGGTACGAGTAAGTAGATAGGTCCATCTGTACATAGTTGAAAACAAAGTCGCTTTGTCTGCCCCTATTTCCGTATGTATGCTTAAATCTTTAAAACTATGCAACAGATTTTGATGCGGTTTTTTTAAATAGATAGAATGATTCAAGAGGAAGGTTTATACTTATATTAAAACCGCGCGAAGCCGGGGCTGTCGCTAGTAAGAGAATAAAAGAGATGCCGGAAACCCAAGAGATTCAAACCGTGACAACCCTAGCAGAATCGAACGCCATATTCGAGTTGAGAGCGAATGTTGACAATATGAGATGAACTACTATTTGTAGAGTGCAGGGGCAAACAAGTGCTTCGATATAAGAGGCCTTAGTACAGTTTGTATTGTACTACGTAAAAAGTTTTCGTCTCTTTCCATTCATTTGGAACCTCGTAGAGTCTACTAGATAAGAGGAACAAATTTTCGTAGTTTGATAGCGGTAGAATAGTTTTATGCTCGTAGGTTAGTGACTTAATTTTTTAATAGAAACAGTAAGCAAAAAAAACTTACCAAGACGACATATGCTTGAAAAAATCAAACGTACAGTTTGTTATACCTATCATTAGCTTTTTTAAATCATCTTCGTCGATCTGCAAATATTTGCAGACATAAATATTTAGTACAGGGTTTTGCGTGTTGTTTATTTATTTAAAACATTTTACAGCTGCTACCATTACAGGCACACTAATGCGATGGCGTATCTTAACAGTCACAATTATCACATTAATACATATTAAAGGAACTGTTTATCTAAAATATATCTATCAATGTAAGAAATATCATCTATGCATTAAATGTACCAGTCACCATGACTTTAGCTCTACTTGGCTTGGGGCTAGATAAAGCTTTAAGAATGATACATAATCTATTATATAAATTTTATATTAATTATACATTATATCGGTTCTAGATTCAGATAAAATTTCAAAGCGAAGAGTTAATACAAATGCAAAGAAACTGAGCAGCGAGCGATACCACTAATTATAATCTTATCTGCATAATAAAACGGAAATGTAGACAAAACGCAACTTAGACAAAACATGACTTGATCCGTCAAGGAAAATTACAAAGTACCTATAGGATAGGAGGAATAAAATTCGCGGACCTGCATTTATTTAAATAATCGCTCTAATGCTAGGGCCACATTAGCGGCCTACGGCGAATATTCATTTTAACGCGCTTAATGTGGTCGCATACATCGTGCCATCGCTTAGTATTCCGGCAAAGGCGATATAGTATCGGGGAGCTGTCGGTAAACTGGCGTGGATCAAAGGGATTTGTTGTGAGAATATTTCCTCTATTTTTAAATTCTCGCCTAGACGTAGGCGAGAATTTAATATAATAAGGCGGATTGTGTTGTTCAGTTCCAACGGCGGCACCGTTGGAACTGAACAACACAATCCGGCACGATGCATCGCGTCAACTCGACACGAATCTTCGCCCGCTTAATGTAGAAACGAACATCGCCTATGCCCGAACACGGTGTTTTTGTCGTGCCAACGCGACACGAACCTTCACCCGCTAATGTAGCCCCAGCATTATAGTGTAAATTTTTGATAGATGATGGGTGTAAGTTAGGTAGATTTTGTTTGTTGACAAAACACAACTCGACGAACGATGTGACGCGGTGGGCGAAAGGACGCTTGCGACGCAGGAAGTTGCGGGTTCTATTCCCATCTTGGTACAAATGTTTGTATGAAATGCAAATATTTGTTTTTCTATATAATTAAAAATATCTATCAATGTAATGTATTAAGTATTAAGTATATCAGTCATCTAGTACCCATAACCACAAGCTCTGCTTAGCTTGAAGCCATATGATGCTGTGTGGGTAATCCGGCATTATTTATTTAACTTAGACAAAACACGACTCGATCCGTCAACGAAAACAATGACAAACTCCTTTCTGAAACTAGGAGGGTCGAAACTCCTTTCGTAGGAGTTCGACCTTCAAGACTCGCTTCTAAGGAGGTTCAAAACCTGCAGTGTTGGTACCACACACAATAGTGATTACCTATTACAAACTTGTGAATAGCATTTGTCTTGGCCTCAGATGCAAAACCGAAGCTAAGTTATCCCAAGGGTGTGAATAACGACCCTAGTTTACCGAGAGATTTGTTTTACGTAAGCTCTTTCAGTCATTAGTTATATCAATGGAGCTGTCGCACAGAATTTAACGACGCCTATCAATTTTGTGACGTTTTAAAATAACTCAGGCTGGGAAATGAAGTCATTAATAACCAACATCCTAAATCTTCTGTCCATTTTCTGTTACAATATCTTAACTAAACTACCTTTAATAATATGATGTGATGGAAAGACGGAGGCGAGATAAAAACATCCTTCTATTCTGGATTTTGGATATCTATAGATAGGTACTAGCTAGAGGTATTAGCAAAATCCAGAATAGAATTTGCGAATAAAAATACGCGTGGAGGTTCGCTGTGACGCAGAAGGTTTCGTTATTTTGTTCTAATAACTGACTGTTTGTCAAATCAGTTCATTCTCTCTATAAATACAAGTCCTATTATAACAAGCACGTTACGGCTAGATGACCAGCAGTTGTTTCAAACTGTAGCTTCTGCCTACAATTTGCAGAATAAAATTAATTGCCATTAAAACGTCAGTACCTACCTAGTATGTAGTTCTAGATCGTATTCAAATGATAGGGCGCTCATTAGGGAAGGCCAATGTCCAGCAGTGGACTAATATAGGCTGATGATGATTCTAATGACAGCATGAACCATTCGTAATGGCGTTACTTTGATAAATTCTCATCTTTACATAAATTATGTTTTTGATTATTGTGTATTAAGGTAGCAACATTTTTTTTATTTTAGTATCAGCAAAATACATTTAATAATCTATTAATAAATGTACCATAGAAAAGCTAAGGAGCCTAGGCTTGTCTATATAAAAGCTAATGTGACCCTTGACTGACGAATCCAGAAATTGTAACTTCGCACGTCTTCTTTTAGTGCCTCCATTTTACCCTAACCACCACGATTGGCAAGTGGATGGCAATGGCAATAGGGATAAGTATTGTTAGGGTTCTGATAATCGATTATACCTATACACGAGCTGCATTTGTCCAATAAGCACTATAATAGTTTAATTTAAATTAAACTAACGGTTGTTCTACGCCATACTCTCACGACCCGTGTAAATACCCCATTATGGGGTATTTACACGGGTCGATTTTCGCCGTGCGGCGAGTCGCTTCACAAATTGCCTCACCGCATCGCTAGCCCATTTACACAGGTTACTAAAATCGCATGCGGCTCGGTCATTTACATCGAAAATGTTGAGCACAATAACCGTTTGTGCCGTAGTAAATAAATACACGTGTGTGCGCGAAAAACCTTCATGCGGCGGGCGATCGCCTGCAGATGATCGTTTACACGGTCGATTTTAGTCACCAATCGCATGCGGCCGGTCCGGTCGCCGCGCGGCCAAAGTTGGAAGCTACTCAACTTTGGGCTTGCAGCTTTAGTCACTTGCGACTTAGCCGAATTGCCATTTAGATGGTCGATTTACGCGGTGCGGCATAAATCGTGCGGCTTTAGTCACCCGTGTAAGCCCCCTAGCGAGCCAATGACAAATTGTTTCATCACCGGAAAAAAGAATGATAAAATGAACGTGCGACCCTATCAAAATAAATTGATAGTGTATCCTCTTTTTATAGAGAAGTTAGTTTCAGAGGCTTATTCTTAAAAAGATTGAATGGATGTTAATAAAATAGAGATAGGCAATCTGTCAATAGGAGATGATTGAAAAGCCTGCAAGTTTTGTTATGAGATTCACCATTTCACATGTTATTTCAGTTTTCTCTGTGCCTTTTAAATATGCTTACATAAAGCATATATTATATTTGTAGGTCCATCTTTATATAAGTATCCATATGCTGCATCGAAAATCAAACGGTTCCCTAAATTCATAAAACAAATCTGATCTGTGCTTTTATCACGTCAAAAACTATCAACTCGGGCACAAACAAAATCACACAATTTAAAGGTCAAAGAAATTAAAGTAAATGTAATGAAAATTCCATTCATTCGGTAAACAACCTTCTTTGACTCGGTAGAAATGAAAAAGTTAGAAGTCAAGGGTCCGCTCGACCAAAAGAACACAGGGCAAAGGGAATTAAATTCAGTAAATAGTTCCAGGTAGAGTTATTGGATATCTTTCACGTTGTTCGAAATGGTATAAGTCACTGTGGCGTATTTCCTACCCACTTAATGTAAATATACGAATGTAGAAAGGAAAACAGTCGTCTGTTGACTCGGAGTTTCAATTATTAGGTACCCAATATCTACCTTTGTATATGTATATGTCACAAATAGAAGGAAAAGCAGGATCATCTTCATGATCATCTCCATAAAACCGGATCACCGAGCATCTATGTGGTTTTGTCGGGAAAGCGCACTCAAGGTGTTATCCGGTACACCAATCTTTGTTGGGCTAGTGCAGTGCTCGAGCGTATGCAATAACCAAGCGTAGCTACGATAATAATGTGATTCCGATCAGAATAAAGATTTAGAAAATCCAAGAGATCTTCACTGTCATATTGCCAGCCACCAAAGTTATTCACTTTCTTTTATGACATTTGTCCATCAACAGTCTGCTGTCCTTGAATCACATGTTCTATGGCCTGGCCGCCTATAGAGCAAAGAGATCGAATACATAATCAAGAAGTTATCATTACTCTTGACTATGAAATTCATGGTATCACAACGAAGGCTCGCTAGTATGAAATAGAATTGAAGTCTAGAAATGCAGCGATCTGCGACATATATAATGTATTAAAAGCAAAATCTTTATTAACAAGTTAAATTACAATCAAGGAGTAGAAATAGTATATACAATTGAAACCATTGAGCTAACTGCAGACGGTTGCAAACAGTCTAAAGGTAGCTCAATTTATCCATGTCAATACCAGTCGGAAGCCTCCCCAAGACACTGGCTGCATCAAATATATTAGTTATCTAGTACCCATACATACCACAAGCTTTGAGTAGCTTACTTTGGGGCTAGATGGTGCTGTGTGCATTGTATCGCATTATTTATTTATAATTTATAAATATCACTGTTACATTTTGAATTTTATCTGTTCGGTAGGTGAAAATCAAATAAAAAAATAGAATTAAATATCATAATATTTTATTTTCAAAACTCAAAACTCAAACTCAAAATTTCTGTCTTATAAACTGAATCCTGTTGATATTATTTAAGTGATCAAGGTCAGTGATGGTCATAATAATTACAATAATAAGACTTATAATTAAATCTCCCATTTCCCTGAAAACGGTACTATGCAAACTCTTGTCGTTGGTTGTATATATATATATATATATATAATTTGTTTAATCATCCAACGCTCCCCATTTAACAAAGTCGCGCAACATATCCCTCATCCTCTCCGCGTACTGGGGCCCGAGGTGAGTGACCTGCATACTGTCAACACTCATGTCTGTTGTGAGCTCCGGTGCCTTGTCAGACTCCACTGTGATGAATGGAAGCACGAAGGTAGCTGCTACTAAGCCGTAAGGCAGCTTCTGTAATAATAAAATATAATAAATTATAAACAACAACTATCAACACAGAGCAACATGATCAGCCTATAATATAGGCTTAGAACCGCAGTAAGCTCACGCGAAGTGAAGCCATTTCAAGTTAGCCTTTAAAGGCTACGTAAGTACATCGCTCGACTCATCAGTGCATTATGTCAAGTCCTACGGGGAAGAGCTCGCTGAATTTCTAATAAAATTACTTATTGTGCAGTGAAAGGGTGTCACAACTCTTCACATAATCATTAAAAACAGTCCAAGATTCCATTTCATGGGTAAAAACAACCTGGAATCTTTGATTCTTGAGTAAAACATTAGTTTAGGTACAAAAATAAATCGTAAACAAAACAGAAGCCATTACAATAAAATGTTGAAAAAATATTTTATATATAAAAATATATTATGTATTTTATGTATAAAGCGGAATTTTAGTTACTCTAAGATTATATCTATATTATATATTAAGCCTATATTATAGTCATAGGCCTCCCCTAATGAACGCCATAGCGCCCTGTTTTCAGCTTGCCGCATCCAGCATCTGCCTGCAGTCTTCCGTCAATGATCAATAAACGATCATGCGCTGCCTACTTAATATGTCGTGGCTTACCGCACCTTTTACTATTCTCTGATTTAGATACATAGATTTTTTGTAAAAGTGACATCTAAGAATGAAAACTTAACTAAAACTGATAAAAATAACAGAGAAAAGACTGGTAACAGCAAGCAACTAAAATCACACAGCAAAAAAGTTTGCAAGTTTGAGTTCGTTATCGAATGAAAGATCAATGGAATGATGAATGAAAGCTGTCAAAACTACGAGTTGTTTGGAGCTCCTGCAGCTTTCTCTCATGATACCAGTGTCGTAAAACATGTTCCACCAATATTCCTTTGCTCTTCTAATTCACAATACCTATGACTCGATGATTTTCCATCAAGTCTCCATTGATTTAATTCACGAAAAAAAACTGATGATAAAACTATTATTACGTAAGCAAAACCAAAAGCCCTCAGGCCAGGTGGATGGACGATCTGCGAAAGACAGATGCTGGATGCGGCCAGCTGAAGACAGGGCGCTATGGGGCTTATTTGGAGAGGTCTATTTCCAGTACAGAACTGATATAGTTTTATGATGATGAAGCACATATAGAGAATGATATTTTTTGGTGTAGACAAACATTTGTTTGGCTTCTACAACTTGCCTCTTTGACCTCAGCATAAAAGTCTTCCCTGGAATAAATCTTCTCGGGATCAATTTTCATTCTTCTGAAGGCATCACTTAACTGAGTGTAGTAGTGCTCTATAAGCTTGTGATAATACTGATCTCGAAACGTCTTGTCCGTGGCAGTTGCAATCAGGTTAAGCAAGTCAGGGATAGGGCCACCCAGGTAATACGTCTGATGGTCCAATATTACCACTTCTACGGTGTTATCCTGAAACATTTACAACTTTATTAGTCTCAATCACTCTTTAAATTGAATGAATAAAGTTACAATCGTAATAAAGTTGCGTTTGTTATATGTATTTATGCTACTAAGATTAAAGATGGATAGATGTTTGTTACTCTTTCACACAAAAACTACTTATCGGAAATGTATGAAATTTGGCACAGAGATAGATATAAGTCTGGAATAACACAACGGTTATATTTTATCCCGGAATTCCCTCGGGGACGGGAATTACGCGTGTGAAACCGCGAGGCACTGCTAGTTTAAAATAAACAAAGCTGAGTAATCCACATACATCATCTAGCACACATAACAGCATCATCTAGCTCCAAGCTACACAGATCTTATGTTACACAAATAAAGTCAAATTTATGTCAAGCAAAATGTTACGCCTGTTGAACATAGAAACAAACTAAATAAATTTATAAAATGATGACATATTTTTATCTAATCATATCATAATAGCAAAATTTATTATCAAATCAATTAGGTATTTATTCGAGCAATAACAAAATGACTAGGTATTTATATCGAGTATTTACAATTATAACAAACTCCTAAGAATCTAAGCCGTCACCAGAAGGCAGAGTGTCCAGAATGCTGGCAGCATTGACACGTTGAATCGCAATTCTTATTCGTTGAGCGAAACTGGCGAAACAGAAGCCAGCATTCTGATCTCCTGTTGACTCTACGAGAAGTTTGGTGAGATCTTTATAAATTGAGTGTGCCGCAATACACAAAGGACCAAGGGCTTAAACCCCAAAGGGCTCAAATAGGTACCTCGGTCAAGATATCATAATTATATTAGGTAGGTACTTATATTTATACAATCTGACTCAAAAACAGTAAATACTAACAGGTGCTTCGTGCTTTATCTTACATACTATCTGCGTATCGAGGATCACCACTACTAGATATAACTTTAGATTTGACTATCTTGATGAATTGCATATTGTTAATGTAGGTATACTTTCATTTTCGAATTGTGTAAAGGAAGCAATTTACCACTTCAAATATTGTTTTAGCATGGGGCTAGATAATTCTGTATGAACTGTCTACATTATTTTTTGATATGTTATTACAACAGTACTATCTGCCTGGACTATTAAGTATAATATTTTATTTAATACAATATAGATTCTTTTTAAAGTATTACATAATGTAGTATTGTGAGTTTTATACTTACTACTAATATTATTCGAATTTGTATTCATTGTGATCGTTACAATTAAGGAAAGATTTTTTTTCACATAATACATACAATTGAACCAATTGAGCTAACTGCAGGTGGTTGCAAGCAGTGCAAAAGTAGCTCAATGTCATCGTTATAATAATAATACCATGATATACGAGACTATTCTGTTCCGTTTCCGAGAATAGCTGGTACGATAGCGCTCACAAAGGCCCGCCGGATGATATCTTTAATGATATCAGCCTTAAGACTGCCATGACTGAGATATCCGACCAGCGGCCCTAGTACACGATAATCCGTGATGACCAAGCTGTTCGACTGCAGTACCGCACTGGCATTGATGAGGCGGACAACACCTTGCACCCAACCGAATACATGTTGCGATACGCAAAGTAGCGGGATCCAATAAAGTGGCAGAGTTAGAAAAATGAAGGAAGTGCTTGCAACCAATGTCTTGGCTCCCATTTAGAAACGGCTAGGAGACGGGCACGATCTGCCTAGCTGGAGCACGTTTGTAACAAACCTTTTCGTGTCAACTTACACAAAGGCCCGTCCCATTGCCGTTGGGACGAAAGCAGGGTTGGATTCAGACCTTCAGAAATTTACTGTCTATGGAATTCAAAATTATACTACATAGTCTAAAGGTCGCAATAATACAAGTCGGTCGACCTGATGATAAAATTGTGGTACTTTAGCGTAGTATACTGACATTACCATACTACATACTACACATCATGAAATAATGGTACAAATGGTATAATTATACTACAAATTCCAACACTGGACGAAAGAGATTTTGGAGGAACGGCTTGGCATAGTGCTTGCCCCGGCCCCCGATGCAAGCACTATGCCAAGCCGTTCTAGCTTCGTCTAAATATGAAATTTTACCTAAATGAAATTTGTGATCGGACCAAGTCAGAAGTGTTTAAAATTTTTTTAACTGAAGAACTAATGCTGTAGACGGAAGATAGGAACGCTGGTAGGGCTACACTGGAAATTTTGCGAATACCTAATTTGATGAATAGGTATATTATCTTTGTCTAAATTGTGAATGTGTACAATCTATATACATAAATTTTAGAATAATTTAAGATAAATTTTGTATTTGATGTTAAATACTACATATTATATTCTAATATTTTACAAAATAAAAATACTATTAAAAACAACTTCAAGTTTGAAGCTCACCTCCAAAACCCTGTGCATAAAATTGCTCGGCCTGAAGTCTCCATGTCCGATCACATTTAATTTCAGGGTTTTCCTGTATTCCATAAACTTCGTAAATGAAAACTCATCCGCAAATTTCTCGAATTTTCTCTTTTCATCACCATGAAGTACACTCATAGCATTTTTGACTCCTGATGCCCATATTTGATTAATTATGGTCTCTGTCATAACATCGCAAACATTTTTATCACAAAAGCGTTTGAATTCTTCTGGCTCATTTATTTGTAGTGCATACGAAAGAGCGTGTAGCTTTGCTAGCTCTGTCGCCGCTTTGCTTGCATACTCCCAATCCGCAGCTTTGAATCTATCAAATGATTCAAAACCCTTGACAACCAAATTGACCATCACCAATGCTTCGAACAATGGACTCACTTCTGAGCCATAGCACTTTGGAAGCCACAGGCGGTGTTTCATAGGAATGTCATACTTATTTTCAATTTTATCGTATGCTTGTTTTAAATCAAGATAAAAGGCTTTTTCTCTTTCTATTACAGATTCCTCGCTTTTAATTTGTTCTTTCATTTTCTCGCCTATAGCTAATACCTTGATGAAGAGATGTAGATCTTCCTTACCCTGGCTGCTTATTTTGGCGGTGTGGAGGAGAGAGGAGTAATTAGCACCACCGGTAGATACAGGCGTCACTTTTATGTCACAGTTCTTATAATTTTGTTCTTCTGCTATTCTGAGCAGCAAATTATTTAGACGTGTATTCGACTCCATAGCACTTGTGTTCTTGCGTCTTATAAAGATACCAAAACGTTAAATTAAAATAATTTATCAATATATGTGTTACCACGGTGCCAATACAATTAATAATGTCTTCCTCAAGTAGGGATATCTATTATTCTTCATAAGTACCTATCAATAAGATAAGATAATGCTGTATAAGTTGAAACAAATAATGACAAGCTAATGATACTTCGACAGTCATAGTGGATATTAATAGCTTATCATTGCAGCAGCATTACAGTATTACATAGCAGTGGGTAGGAAATATTATTTCATTCATAGACCTACCCGATATGGGAAGGCTCAGGAGGGAGGGAGCAATTGATCTGAGTTACATAGAGTACCTTACTCTTCAACATAGCTCTCCCTGTCAGTTACAAGGAAGCACTAAAATTATCACACAACCTTCTGAAACTGGCAGAAAACACACAATACGGACGCCCAACAATGTCCAACGAAATTTCACCTCATTAGGGTTCCGCAAAGGTGTTCCTTCGCGTAATTCAAGTGGTTTATTGTTCACAAATTCACGGAAATAGGAGCCTTGATGGTTATTATAGTGAAGGGTCCTCCATTTAAAGTAGTCCGCTCAGAATTGAGATCTCGTATGACTTCCTGGTTGTTAGTAATACAATAATTTATATAAGAGTAATGGAGACCGAAATAAATGGCATACCTACACAATTATTTATTTTATTTATTTAATCAACAACATAGTGTACACTATGTTTTCTAGCTAAGATTTAACTTATTTTCAAATGAATTAAATAATTAAATAAATTAATAGTCAATTAAAATTATTTTTTAAAATGTATATGTAGAACGTTTTCAAGGTTTCAATTCAAGTTAAAAGGCATATTCATGAAATATCTTTAAAAAGATTTTAAAAAAATGCTATATAATATAATATATCTAATAAATAAGTACCAATTGAACAACGTAGATAGATAGGTAAGTAGATAGACTTTTTATTGTTATCACTCACAGACAGCACAAAGATACATAAGAGATCTGAAGCAAAATTAAATGAAAATTAGGTACAGTAGAAAAGAAAACAAGTAGATATCTAATAAAAAGTAAAACAGGCAGTACACATTATTATTAATAAAACTTAATTAGAGCCAAAAATAATTTAAACTTAAGCTATTAATTAACGTAGATAATTTTATTTATGTACTTTTAGCTTTTTAATAAGTTGTGTTATGTTATGATACTAAATTAGAGCTCGTAGACCCAATAAATTCCGGAAACTAATCATAAAGGGTATAGTATAAACCAACCTAAAATAGACTCGCATAACACGGCCGTGGATTTAAACGGAAGTTTCCTGTACACCCTAATCTCAAGCATAGTGATAAAACTGTCACATCTATAGATTTTGTCAGATTTATTGCTAGGAAGTTATTTGTCCAAGACCAGCTGTGCGATTACGCTAAAACCGCCCATCCAAATTGATATTCTTGAACCATTTCAATGGCCATCGCGCGCGTCCTTTCCATACAATTTCAAATTACGAAGGCCATTAAAAAGAGCTTTTTTATGTCAGTTTTGAAAAAAAACTGACATATGAAACGAAACTGACATATGAAATCCCTTTTAATAAGTTTCGTTATTTGAAAATGTATGGAAAGGACGCGCGCGATGGCCATTGAAATGGCTCAAGAATATCAATTTGGATGGGCGGTTTTAGCGTAATCGCACAGCAGTGTTTTGAGATCCTAATCGATCGATACAATTTGTTCGTAGTGCATGAAACTAAATAATTGTAAGGTTACGTAATGTAGCTAGTTATGTAATGTAGTTAACCCGCGTTTATTCCGCGACCGATGTGACTTGGCGGGCGAATGCGTTTTGCTTTTTTTCTATCCCATGGGAATTGGTTTATGGTATGAAAAGTAACCTATGTGTTATTCCAGGGCTAGAACTACGTCTACTTCAAATTTCAGCCTGATTCATTGAGTAGATTTTGCGTGAATGAGGAACAAACTCAAACATCTATGCATTCATACCAACTTTCGCGAATATAATATTAGTACCTAAATATTTATGACAAAAGAGGAAAGACGGAACCCTATCACGCGGAATCAACTCATACTTGTAATTTTTACTGAATGGTAAAACCTCGAGGAATGAAACTTTGTTACAAGAAATTTAATTTCGCCCGCTTTTCGATCCCCAATCGAATGTTGAACATTGTTCGCTTCTTAAATTATTTGGACTTTTGCAGAGGTATTTTTTGTTGTTCGGATTTTTGTACCATGTATTGTATTTTATACTTAGTATTGTATTGTAAAGCATAGCTAAAACTTATGGTTTGGCTTTAATTTTGTAAAATACTACTTCAATCTGAAAGTTATGGGGTTCACTGACCCAACTTCTAAGATATGAGATAATACAGGGTGTTAGTGTGAACAGCGTTATCCTTGAAACCAGAGGTTCAGTATCATGAGTAGAGTCCAAAACCTATGAGATAAGGTTAATGCCTGTTATAGTCCTGCGATGCGGCGCGCAAGTTTTAATAGGCGTGCGGGTACGCTGCTGAAGCGATGCGGGCTATTTATGCGACAACCTTATTGATAATTATTATCTAAAATTACTGAATAGATGTAAAAAACTGTTTTTTTGATAATGAAGGTTTTCTGAAGGTTAACTTATTTTTCAAAATCCTGTACAATTTTAATGTTACTTGTGCCTTTAATTTTGTTGCAAAACAATTTATTTTAATATTTCTGTTACCTACGTAGTTATTGAAAATAGGTTGTAAAATAAGAAGAATTAGGTATAATGAAATTTTATAATATAACTTGAAGCTTTAAACATTTCTTGAGTTATATTATTACTAGCTGCGCCCCACAGCTTTACTCGTATTTGATGTTTGGTAGTTTTGGCGAGTGAAGTGGTAACAAATATCCATCCATCCAAACTTTCGTATTTAAAATAAGTATTAGTGTGAAACAGTTTAAAGTTGAAAACACATAGAAGCCGGAGGCGGAGCGGAGGCGAAGGCGTGGCGGTTTTTCCTATGGCACCGCGCCGCCACCGCCTGCGGTGTGTGTGTAGGCTTTTATATGATTCAATAGAATACAACTCGCCCACCTTCGCCTCCGCTCCGCCACCGGCTTCAGTGTGTGGAGTCTTTTAAACATTTTCAAGTTATATATTATCTCAGACGTTCAATAATACCTAAAAAGAACAAATAGGTCGGTAAAACTAAATGGAAAAAAACTGTGTCCCGTCATTGAATTGTTCTAGACACTGCTTCGCACCCGAAAATTATTCATATTTGTATGGCGATAAAGTTCAAATGACCGAGATTGAAAGGAAAAAATCTATCATTGCTTCAATCTGTTTGTGTTTCTCATTTAGGTCAAACAAAACTACTTTTAGTAGAGCATCTAAATGGGTTATGGCTGTGACTATCAGCCTTTCTTGTCACTAATTTTTAACAACTATAAATTATTTTGATGTTTGTACCGATTCCAAAAATATGATACCTATAGGTGCATTAAGTCGATTGAATAGTAAATTCGCATAGACTGATTTCTTGGCCATACTTCATATTGGGTTGTTTTCATACTTCATATAAAAGGGCAATGCTATTGAATTGAATCGGATATCTAGGTACTGGAAGAATTGTGATAATTTTCAAGCTAGACTTCGTTGCAACAAAACCCTATATCACAGCACAGACAGTAAATTTATTACTAAACTGTTTAGAAAGAGTCTTATTAAGGCATAGCAAAAAAACATCTTATTAAGGCATAGAAAATAGACCATCTTATTAAAAACACTGTAGGTAAACCACATTCACAGCTGACAGCTAAGCAGTTTCGAAACTTTGTTGACCTCTATACGCTCGTGGGTTAGTCTCATCGCTGTGATGGATGTCTTTGTATTTTTTTTATAAATTAGACTGGTCAACCCACACAGCACCATCTAGTGCCTGGAAGACCCTGGTTAGCCATTTCCGTCGCTGCCTGCACAAGTGACAATGTCAAGAAGTTGAAAATGGCTGACAGCCTAGACCACCAACCTCCTAGTCAGTGCTAAACTGTTCCGCGCTCTCCTTAATTGTGAATTAAGGGGAATCCGCTCGCGAACTGATAATGAAGATTTGTGTTTTTGTTTTGGCATACTTCACTTACCTATTTATCGCATGATGTAAGATCTACTAGAGAGTAAAACGTCTTTGACAGTGTTTTACTTGGGGCAGGCTGGTGTTCGCCAAAGATAATCGTAGAATAAGATAGCTTCGTTTGTTAATTTTGACGTTTAATCTATTAAGTGTGTCAAAAATTTCCAAACGTAAGTATGTTTAGAACTTAAAGATCTGTTGGTAAACTCGGATCCAAATAGAAGAACATAACTTACAAACCGCAAAGCCGCCTTTTGTGTTGTATTTTAGGGTTTCCTAAAGGGTAAAACATGACTCCATTACAGGAGTAATAGAGTATCAGAATATACATATAAAGGAACAAGCGATTTTTAGGAGATAACGCACAACCTCTGAAGTTAGAAAGACAAAATTTGGAGGGTAGATCTTTTACTACATAGACATGCGTTAAGAATGGATTTTCGGAAAGTCCAAGGGGTTTAAGTTTTTTGGTGTTTTTGTAAATCCTTAAACAGCACCCCGATTTCCTTGAAACTTACCGATAATACTAAAAGCATAAAATTACTGAACACGTGTTTCAGGTTTTTTCCAAAAACTCCTGAAAATAAGGTAAAACGGGGTTTCAAAGTATGAGAGTTGTTGTTTGGCTCCATATCGAAATATCTGTAACTATTTAATGTACCATTGTTACGATCTGAATTCAGTTTGTATTTTATCAGTTACCATGAATTAAAATATATTTTTTAAGAATTTAAAAAAATACCTACAAAAAGGGTTAAATGGCAAGATTAAAGAACAGGACAAATCGTTTAGTCTACGCGGGCGAAGCCGCTTGTGAAAAGCTGGTACATTATTTATGTGAGACCTAAATCCAGATACCTAAAGGTTTTCGGCACTCAGGTAGAATTCTAAAACACGCTCCTAGTGCTACGTTAAGCCTTATTTAGTGTTTAGGTTAAGACACTAATTACTAGAAAACTACTTAAATAGTTTGTTTGACTAATAAACATTATAAACATATCAAATCCATATAACAACCAAACATCATAAATATTGTTACAATCCATAATGCAAAAAACTAAAAGTCATGCGCTTGGTTTCAGATAAAATTTAAAGCAATATTTTTATAAGGAATGATGTCAAATCTACAGGTGATGAAAATTGTGTATAAAAAGATACCAGAATAAACTTTTGGTTGAGTCGATTGAGGCGTTACTTTGTGATAATCTGTTTAAAAAATAAGGATAAAAATATTTATTAGAAATTATACGCAAAACCTTTTCTGCTAAGATCCAACGAAATGCAATTCGCGTTCACCGCCTACGCGGACTTTTTCTTCTACAAAAAGGTATATTTTATGGGGGGATGGTTTTTAGACAAAAAGGTAATTTTTTAGGGTTTCGTACTATTGCTAAGACTCCGCTGTCACAAGGCTGTCTCATGAAACATGGTAGTTAGACTGTTAAAATTTCACAGGTCATTTGTTTCTGTTAACGCTATAATAATTATAATAACAAATACACAATAAGCCACCACCAGAATAAAACCTGAATACAATAAATATTTAAGGAGGGTCCTAGCCAACAGACATCATTTTTTGCCTTTTTATAGAGAACTAGCAGGGCCTCGCGGTTTCACCCGCAGTATTTCCCTTTTGGGAATTCCAGAATAAAATGTAGCCTACGTTTTAATCCAGACTAATAATCTATCTCTGTGTCAAATTTTATCCATATCCATTCAGTAGTAGTAACAAACATTCATCCATCCACACTTACAAACTTTCGCGTTTATAATATTAGTAGGATGGTACGGAACCTTCGTGCGTGAGTTTGACTCACACTTGGCTAGTTTTTATGGGTTAACAAATAATTACATCGAATTTGCCTGGAATGTATGTATAACTGAGAAAAGCGGCGTCATATTAAATTGTGTCCTACCCTCAACTGATATGACGTACTTACTATATTTTACGTTCTTTTAAAATTTTGCTATGTTTTTCTGTAAAAATTAACCTACGAAATTTTATAAGTACTTAAAACGTGGAAGAGCGAATACACCTATCACAAGTATTTACATAATACTTAAAAGGTGTTTTCAAGTATTTTTCAGACTATGTATCTTTTATTAATGAAATTTTTTTTTTTATTATTTATTTAACTGGGATAACCGCTTATTCGCCTTCGTGTATCGTATCTATATATAATAAATATTTCTAGAAGCGTATCTCGGCCTTGGAAGCTAACGAGTCAAAGCTTTAATATTACAAGACAAGATGTTACCACGGCTCTTGCGAACGAGCAAATATATAAAAGTGCGAGGAAATTCAGCAACTGCAAAACAAGAAGGATGCTCGTTAACAACACATAAAAAAACAAACATCACACATATATAAAACAAACCCACTTCCCGCTTTCTGTCTGTCTGTCTGTCCCTTCCCTATGTATGCTTCTTTAAAACTACACAACGGACTTTGAAGCGTTTTTTTTTTTAAAGATAGAGGAATTTTTATTATTTATAGGAATGTATAACACACCCGTGAGCGTGGAGCGCGGGTCGCTAATTTGAAATAAAACACATTCTTGAACAATAGAACATAAAATTTAACAACCACACATAGCCTTAACGAAACATGTGTTATTCTATGAATTGCCTTGTCTTGACATTGAACTAATGTTTATTCTAATAACCGCCGCTATCTTCAATCTATAATAGTTGCCATCACTTCATAATATCACAGAATACTATGTTTGCGATCAGAAGCCACACTGCTTAAATATTGTTGCTACTTAAATTTAACTTGATTTTTTTTTATTTGATGAGGTTTGATCTTACGACATCTTACGAATTTATCATTATAAATAAATCTAAGGGTGTTAATCGCTTTTATTTACCTAAGAATAATCATTAACTGAAGTATAAAGTGTTTAGAGACACAGACCAAAATATTTTTATTTAGGTACAATTTTCTCTTTCTATTACATTATCATCCTAGAAATGGACACCGAAATGCTATAATTATTGTCATAATTTAAAATTTAAGTAGACTGAACGCATATTTTTCCAAACCAAAAGCGCTGGTATGCGTATGGTGCGGTGGCCGTGTGGTGCCGGCTGGCCGTGTGGTGCCGGCTTAGAATAGCACTACCCCAACTCTTCCCGTGGGTGTCGTAAGAGGCGACTAAGGGATATACGGGGGGGTGGGCAGCAGCACCCCTCTAGAACAACCCCACCATCAAACTGCGATCCCCAACCCGCATGCCCAGCGTGGGGATTATGGGCATTACCCCTTAATGATAAGTACAGCCAAAACACGGCCCCTAGTTCCCGGCCGCCTCGCTATTCCTGGCCATGGTAGCGGTCATGGTAACGGCGGGGCAGGGGGTGCTAAGAATCACCGGTATTCAGGCTACCACACGCTTACTAAAATGACCCTGGCAACGTTTAACGGACGCACTCTGAGGCTTGACCATCATCTAGCGCAGTTGGAAGTGGAGTTAGAGAACATTAAATGGCATGTTCTCGGGTTATGTGAAGTCCGTAGAGAGGGGGAGGACACCGTAACCCTAGACTCAGGCCATCTTCTCTACTTTCGTGAGGGTGATAAAACATCCCAGGGTGGAGTAGGTTTCCTCGTCAATAAGGCCCTCTCTAGCAACGTTCAAGAAATCTCCAGTGTGTCGACCAGGGTAGCGTACCTGATCCTTCGGCTTTCCAAGCGGTATAGCATGAAGGTAATTCAGGTCTACGCACCGACCTCGGCACACTCGGATGATGAAGTGGAGGATATGTACGAAGACATATCCAAAGCCTTACACAACACCACCAAGGCTCACTTCAACGTTGTTATGGGGGACTTTAACGGCAAGGTGGGAATCCAGACTGGCAATGAATCCCGAATAGGCCCGCATGGTTATGGAATCAGGAATCACAGGGGGCAAATGCTTGTCAACTTCCTTGAGAAAGAGGGACTGTTCTTAATGAACTCCTTCTTTAAGAAACAGCCTCAAAGGAAGTGGACGTGGCAAAGCCCCGACACTGTGACTAAAAATGAGATCGACTTCATCATGACGGATAGCAAGCACATATTCAGAGATGTCTCAGTGATCAACAGGTTCAATACCGGATCTGATCACCGAATGCTCCGAGGCACTCTGAATATCAACTTGAAGCTTGAAAGACACCGTCTGATGAAGTCCACGCTCCGACCAAATCCAATCCAAATCATGGCGGGCACCGAGAAGTTCGAGCAGCTACTCGGAAACAGATTTGCTGCCTTGGAACCCACTGATGACGCTGACGAGAGCCTACACAATCTGGTCGAAACGTTGAGGGATGAGGGCATCAAGTTCTGCAAAAAACAGCGAACTGGCAAGAAGTCCAAACTCTCGGATGAGACTCTGGATCTGATGACAAGAAGACGGGAAACCACCCAAGTGTCTTCGGCAGAGAGGTCAGACCTGAACAAGCGAATTGCGAAGATGGTACGGCGCGACCTTCGGAGCTCCAACACACGCCTCATTGAAGAGGCGATAGAGCGAAACCGAGGGTCCAAAGTATTCACTCAGCAGCTTGGCAGGAGCCACCTGACGAAGCTTAAAACGCACGATGGGAGGACCGTACTGTCGAAACCGGAGATTTCAGCCGAGATAGAGGATTTTTATGGCCGTCTGTACACTGCACATGCCCCTCGTTCCCGACGAGACGACCTTGATTCTAGAGCCACCCTGACACGCCACTACACCGACGAACTGCCAGACATCAGTCAAGACGAAATCGTGTTAGCTTTGAGGCAGCTTAAAAATGGAAAAGCCCCCGGTGAGGACGGTATAACTTCAGAGCTTCTGAAGGCAGGAGGAGCCTCCGTTATACAGGAGCTACAACACCTCTTCAATACCGTCCTCCACAGTGGGAGAACTCCTAAGATGTGGAGCAGGAGTTTGGTGGTGCTCTTTTTTAAGAAGGGTGATAAAACTCTCCTTAAAAATTACAGACCCATCACACTCCTGAGCCACATCTATAAGCTGTTCTCACGAGTGATCACGAATCGTCTCGCCAGGAGACTTGACGAGTTCCAGCCACCGGAACAGGCCGGGTTCCGCGGAGGATATGGCACCATAGACCACATACACACAGTGAGGCAGATTATACAGAAGTCCGAAGAGTATAATCAGCCCCTGTGTCTCGCTTTTGTGGACTATGAGAAAGCCTTTGACTCCGTTGAAACCTGGGCTGTTCTGGAATCCTTACAGCGATGCCAAGTAGACTATCGTTACATCGAAGTGCTGAGGTGTCTCTATGAAGCTGCCACTATGAGTGTCCAAGTACAGGACCAGCAGTCTAAACCTATCCAATTGCGCAGAGGAGTGAGACAGGGGGATGTCATATCCCCGAAACTGTTCACGAGCGCATTGGAAGATATGTTTAAGACGCTGGACTGGAAAGGTAAGGGCATTAACATAAACGGCGATTACATCTCACACCTGCGATTCGCTGATGACATAGTCGTAATGGCGGAGTCGCTAGAGGAGCTGACCCACATGCTGGACGGCCTAGCTTCAGCCTCGCGATGTATCGGTCTTGGCATGAATTTGGATAAAACCAAAGTCATGATCAATGGCCACATTGTTCCGGGACCGATAGTCGTTGATGGTCACCTTCTTGAAATTGTTTCCGAGTATACTTACCTTGGGCAGATTGTACAGCTAGGTAAAAACAATTTTGAGAAGGAGGCCAAGAGGAGGATCCAGCTAGGCTGGGCAGCATTTGGGAAACTACGTCAAGTCTTCTCTTCATCCATACCGCAATGTTTGAAAACGAAAGTTTTCAATCAGTGCGTCCTACCCGTAATGACCTACGGAGCAGAGACGTGGACACTCACGGTAGGGCTGGTCCACCAGTTCAAAGTCGCCCAGCGAGCTATGGAAAGAGCTATGCTCGGAGTCTCTCTGAAGGATAGAATTCGTAACGAATACATCCGACAGAGAACCAAAGTTATCGACATAGCTCAAAGAATTAGCAAGCTGAAGTGGCAATGGGCCGGCCATATCTCGCGAAGAACCGACAACCGTTGGGGTAAACGTGTTCTTGAGTGGAGACCGCGACTCGGTAAACGTAGCGTAGGACGCCCTCCGGCCAGGTGGGATGACGATCTGCGAAAGACTGCTGGCAGATGCTGGATGCGTCAAGCTGAAGACAGGGCGCAATGGCGCTCATTGGGGGAGGCCTATGTCCAGCAGTGGACTAATATAGGTTGATGATGATGATGATGATGATGATATTTTTGGAATGTAAACTCTTTTTAAATTCCACCTTTTGGAGACTGGTCCATGTTAAAAACAAGATATAATCAATAAAAGCTATCCTACTGCTTGTTGTACTTATCCTGTGCTAACGAAGACACACACAAGGCGTTTGATACGGTAGCCACATGCGCTGATACAGTAGTAGATTGCATCTTCCCTCAAGCTAATGTGTTTAGGCTGTGATCCAGTGAGATACGAAATCTGACATCAAACTAGCATTTATATAACATCTGACTTGTACCTATCTTAACTACATCTGAGTAGTAGCTTTGAGTTTGAACGTTTGAAACTAGATTAGACTGTCGCAAGGAAGTGTTTTAGCACTAGTGGTGTTTAATTTATATGTATGTTTAGTTTCAGTTTTGAAGTTTTATTACGAAGAGTTTTAATATTAAGAAGTTAATCTGATATACTTAATAAGGTGCATAAAGTTTGTTATGAAAGTTAAGAGACTTTGAAAGTTTTGAAGTTTTAATATTTGCGACTCATTATTATATTCTTAGTACGTGTCAATGGTTTTGCAAGTAAAACTTAATTTTTTAAGTAAATTTTTAATTGCGCCTACATAAATTTGGACGGATGACATTGGGGTGTTGAAAGTTAATGTTTTTCCATATAAAACATAATGAGGTCTGTATGTATTTTTATGATTCTACTTATTAGAACAGCAGAAGTGATAAGTAAAGACTTGAGTGTAAGTGAGAGGGCTAGTCGTGCTGCTTTTATTCAAAGACTTTTGAATAAAGAAAAGTATTTGGAAGGAAGAGTGAAACTTGTAGGAGGTCCTAATTCTTATGAAGGTAAAGAAAAACACCAAATTACAATATATTTATTGTTTTAAATGTTATCTAACTCTACAAATGGTCTAAAACCTCTGCCTGTCTAACAGTTAAAGCAAGAAAATTTAATAATTTCGCAAAAATATTTGGCTTCGTCGGATTTTTGCTATAATTAATTATTCCCCAGAGTGCCAGGGCTTACACACCATAATATCATATCCCGATCCCGATTTAAAATGGACGATAAAAAAAAAAGATCTAACAACATTTAATTCAATGCATTTTATGTCGTAACATAGTTTAGGTCGGCTTAATATATTTCTCATCATCAATCTATGTATTATGTATATCACACGAATGACATAGACCTCCCCTAATGAGCAGTGTTGGATTCGGACAGATTAAAAAATATAGTACGTTTCGTTCAAAAATATCGTATTTATAAGAAAAAGATCGTACATCTTGGAAAAACAGAGTTTAAAACGATATTTTCTTGAAATAAAAATATAAACTATAATACCTAGTATTATAGAAAGGAAAAAGGAAAAAAAAACAACTTGGAATTCGTTGGAATCAAGGTATATTAAAATAGTATTGTAGATCGAGATTTTTGTTTACCCTAAATATATATCGACTTCTGCAACTTGTTCAATGCACTCCATTCCGTCATTCATTACTTTTGTCATTCACTCTTCTTAACATTGCGTCTGTGGGTTCAAAACCACACAATCACATATAGCCTTATCACAATCACATAGAGTACAAATTTACTTCACTATTAACTACCTAACATTGAAATTATTTTGGACGTTGTAAGATTGTGTTAAGGTTCACTTTGTTTGTCTGTTGTTAACGTGAATTGTCTTACATTTTGAGATACTCTATTTAAAGGAAATATGTCTATGGTATGAAGTCTAATGTTGCTATATGTAAAAAAGGTATTTTTATGTAATTTTTAAAAATAACTTGTCAATATGAAAATTATCGTATTTTTGCGTACGATCCATGAATTAGGATAGTATATCGTACTTAATGACTAATTATCGTATAAATACGATAATTATCGTACGAAATCCAACACTGCTAATGAGCGCCATAGCGCCCTGTCTTCAGCTTACAGCATCCAGCATCTGCCTGCTGTGTTTCGCAGATCACCATCTCACTTGGCTGAAGGCCGTCCGTCCTACACTACCTTTGCGGAATCACGGTCTTTTATCTTATTCTTTGAGCTATGTCGATAGCTTTGGCATTATTATACAATGTGATTCTTCGAACCTTGATCAAAAGAAATGTGCGGATACACGACACATATTTATCGGTAAAAATCAAGATAAAAAAATTTATGTTATTTATCTCAAAAACAAAGCAGTTTTAATAATTTTTAAAATGAAGAATACTTCATCTGGTTTTTTCTTCGTTTCTTTTTGAGTAAATGGTGTATTTTATTCAAAGTAGTCTCATTTGAAAGCTAGATAGTTTACCTAGCTAATAAAATAAATAAAAAATACAAATACGATACATAAGCGTAGTAAAAACAGTATTTTTTTAGAAATAAGACAAAAAAAAACGATTTTTATTTTATTTTTTCTCTGTAACTTTAAAACTGGGTAATTAAGGTGTACTTTTTTGCATGTTGTCTTAAACTTCATAATTTATTCTACAAATCCTTCAAAAACTGGGGGTCTATCTCTTTCCGTTGTCATGTTATTCACCATTTAAATTAGGTACTTTCTGCCATTTAGATTAAATCAGTTGAGATTCCTGTCGATATCTGTACATGACTTGTGTTTAAAAAAAATAACATTAAATTTTTTTTATCTCGGTTTTTATCGATAAATATGTGTCGTGTATCCGTACATTTCGTTTGATCAAGGTTCGAAAAATCACATTGTATTTGTTCTTACAGGCAATGTGTACTACTACCACGCTGGTCGCTGGGGTGCAATATGCGACGATTCCTGGGACAATGCAGCTGCTGATGTTGTCTGCAGAGGATTTAACAGTTCAGGAGTCGCCACTCATGGAGCGCAGTATGGTGAAGCTATGGGTGAGACACCTATGACTCCTTCTTATTTCTAACTAGCGACCCGGCTTCGAACGGTTTTATTATACGTATAAACCTTCCTCTTAAGTCAATCTATCTGTTAAAAAAACCCGCGGCAAAATCCGTTGCGTAGTTTTAAAGATTTAAGCATACAAAGGGACATAGGGATATAGGCACATAGGAACAGAGAAAGCGACTTACTATGTTTTATACTATGTAGTGATGATGATGATGAAGTCCTCGCACTCTGGGTATATTTAAGACATTAAATATTATCGCTAAAATTGTCGACTTCGGCGGGACTTTAACCAGCAACCAAGTCGAAAATTTATGCGATATTTTTAATTACCTTCTGAGCGTCTGGTCAATGCGACGCGTGACCCGAGAGCTGGTGAATATCTGGCTCAGCGCATCAGCATTGCCATACAGCGTGGTAATGCAGCCAGTGTCTTGGGGACGCTTCCGACTGGTATTGACATGGATCAATTGAGCTACCTTTAGACTGTTTGCAACCGTCTGAAGTTAGCTCAATGGTTTCAATTGTAAATACTAGTTGTAATTTTTCTATTCCTTGCTTGTAATTTTCGTTGTTAATAAAGTATCTACATTACCTTCTTACTGTTCCCATTGCACCTCTTTTTCTCCACCACTGATGAGACCGGGCAAGAATGTCGAATAATAACTTTATTTCATCGCTTTGAAAATTATGTCATTAACTTATAGAAACTTTATTAACAACGAAAATTACAAAAATTACAACTAGTATATACAATTGAAACCATTGAGCTAACTGCTGACGGTTGCAAACAGTCTATAGGTAGCTCAATTGATCCATGTCAATACCAGTCGGAAGCGTCCCCAATACAATGGCTGCATTACCAAGCTGTATGGCAATGCAATGCAATTAAATTATTGTATTCAATACTTAGGTAGCCCTTTTTCGCTAGTGGTGGACATTTAAAACAACAATACATCTGTGGGCCTAGCCAACCAATATTCGGTACGAAGCGACCATATCTAATTATCTACAATCTAAATCGCTCAAATGATAGTGAAATAGGATTAAAAAGCGAAAAAGCTTTTTAATAGTGCCATTTGGCGAGCGAGGCCAAATAGCACCATGTAAGGAAGTAATATAGTTCGATGTCATCAATTTGCTTGATGACATCGAAATGTATGTACATTGGCTAATGACTGCCTATACGATAACAACGGATCACGTGACATTCAAATTGTCACTACATAATATAAAACAAAGTTGCTTTCTCTGTCCCTATGTCCCTATGTATACTTAAATCTTTAAAACTACGCAACGGATTTTGATGCGGATTTTTATAATAGAAAGAGTGATTCAAGAGGAAGGTTTATACGTATGATAAAACCATGCGAAGCCGGGGCGGGTCGCTAGTATTACCTACATATTTGTTTGTGTTCTAAGACTGTTTAAAAATAATCATTCTGGAGACTCAACTTACATACATGGTTGTTTTTACGCTTTGGGCATTACGCCAAACATACCAGATAAAAACAATCCGGTGTGCAGTATAATAATGAAACCTGGAATTTCAAAAGCAAGAAATTTGTTTTCTTCTCTCATCTAATTGGTACTTGGCAAACGATGACGATGAACTTTTTTGTGGAAATCACTTAGTATCTGGGGCGTGACGTCACAATGTGTTCTAAATACGATTTTGTCCGATTATCTATCTTGTCTTTGGTGTGTAACTCGCTTGGATTGGCCATAGCGTGAATCACCCCCTTAAAAGCGGTATTACACTACACCTTATTTAGGGCCCGTTAGTTAGGGCGATTAGGGAGCAAGGCTTGCCGGGTCCGTCCCTTAGGGACCCTAAATCTTATTACACCACTCTTAGTTAGGGTTAGGGTCCCTGAATAACGTGTAGTGTAATAGCGCTTTGAACTAGATTTTGTTGATTAGGATCTGCTACTTCTGTGACCTAGTATTTCTGAAACTTAACCAAACCTACTTTTTTGTCGGTAGCAAATAGAACAAACTAGCATCTGCCCGTGGCTTCGCACTCGTCGTTTCCATGCAAACGTTTCAAGGCTATTTATTTCCCATGGGAACTGATTTATGGGATTTATGGGATGTAAAAG
Source organism: Eupithecia centaureata (assembly GCA_944547425.1). Taxonomy (NCBI): domain Eukaryota; kingdom Metazoa; phylum Arthropoda; class Insecta; order Lepidoptera; family Geometridae; genus Eupithecia; species Eupithecia centaureata. Next base: position 3,754,472 of record OX155696.1, read on the forward strand.
TAGCCTATTTGTTATTCCAGTGCTAGAACTCCATCTAATCAAAATTTCAGCCCGATCCGTTCAGTAGTTTTGCGTGAAAAAGGAACAAACTTCCATACAAACATACAAACTTTCGCTTATATGATATTAGAAAAGATTTACCAACTTCCAGAAAAATACTGGATGGACGATGTCGTCTGCAATGGAGATGAACCATCTATCAACCACTGCATCTTCTCTGGCTGGGGATCTTCAGATTGTGAGGCGAGCGAAGCAGCTGGAGTAATGTGCTACAGCACAGCTGCTGAGCTGAAGGTGGAAGTGGAGAGGAAGGTTCTTGGAGGTGTTCTGGATATGAGGAGTGCTAGCTTGAGGCTTGTTGGGGGGAGGAGTTCTGAGGAAGGAAGGGTTGAGGTAAGAATTTCAATTGCTTTATATAAATAACTAGCGACCCGCCCCGGCTTCGCACGGTTTTATTATGCACGTATAAACCTTCCTCTTGAATCACTCTATCTATTAAAAAAAACCGCATCAAAATTCGTTGCGTAGTTTTAAAGATTTAAGCATTCAAAGGGACATAGGGATATAGGGACATAGGGACAGAAAAAGCGACTTTGTTTAATACAATGTAGTGATGATGGACACTATAAACTGCATCATCTAGCCCCAGAGCTTAAAGGTGATTGATATACTTAATACAATTATTACATTGATTGTAATTTTCGTTGTTAATACAGTACAATGAAAGATATTATTTTGATTATAAATAGAAAACACTCAGAACCCCGGAACAAATAATTTGTAGATCGTATGCTTTTTTCCTCAATAATATTAGAGTGTAAATTGTAATTATCTCATATTTAATATTTAAATGGAAATGAACGCAACAAAAATTTCCCGTTGGTTTTGAGTGGGATAAAAATTTAAGGGGCTAGATGGTGCTGTGTGGATTGTCAAGCATATTTAATAACTAAGAGCTACCTTTAGACTGTTTGCAACCGTCTGCAGTTAGCTCAATGGTTTCAATTGTAAATACTAGTTGTAATTTTTCTATTCCTTGCTTGTAATTTTCGTTGTTAATAAAGTTATGTTTTAATAACTACATCTTTGTTTTCGCCATTCATCAACTCCTGCTTTCTTTAAAACATTCAAAAACCTTCCAATACTAAAAGTTGCCTTGCCAATAACCACTACTTAGTTTTTTTTGCCATTCATCAACTCTTGCTTTAAAGAAAGACTCTGAAATATCATGCACGAATGAAAATACCTTGCTATTCAAATCTATCTTATCAACACCTGGGGCCCAGACTGACTAATTCGGCAGTTCCAAAATGGTGCAGAATAAAAAGAAATTAAAAAGTAGCTTATGTATTCCAGGGCCAGAATCTTATCTATTCTAAATTTCAGCCCGATCCATTCAGTAGTTTTTACATGAAAGAGGAACAAACATCCATCCATCCATTCATCCATACTCCATACAAACTTTTCCGTTCTAATATAAGTAAGGATTGCCGCACGACAATTCATCAACTCTTTCATTCTTCAAGACTTCACGCTGAGTGGCAACCAACTGTTTGATTGTTTTTTTCTTTTTTGCTATAAAACTTAGTTTTAGATCAACATAAAGGAACATGTTTTATAAAAACATAAAGGAACATATCAAAATAGTTATTATAATGTTTTCAATAGCTAACACTGTATATTTTGTGGAAACCAAATAAACTTATCATAATAAATCTTATCTTAAAAATCAGATAAGACATCTTAAACCTTACTATCCAGATCTATCTCAACAACACCTGGGGCAGCATTTGCGCAGACGGTTGGACCCTCTACGAAGCATCAGCGATCTGCAAACACCTGGCCCTAGGGTTTGCAGCCCAGGCTTTGCAGACTGACTACTTCGGCAGTTCCAAAGTGGTGCTGAGTGGAGTGGAGTGTGAGGGAAATGAGACGAGTCTGTTTGGTTGTAGACATAGGGAGTATGGGGATGTAGTGTGCCCAGGGGAGAAAGGTGAGTTTTATGTTTTTGTTTTTAGGGTTCGGTATACCATGGTTTAAACGGGATATTTTTAATAAGACTCCGCTGTTTGTATCTCATGAACCGTGATAGTTGAAATTTTCATAGATGATGTATTTTGTTTTTGCTATAACAATAAATATACTACATAACAGAAAAAAATAATATATAAGGGGGCCCCATACAACAGCCATGATTTTTTGTCGTTTTTACTACACAGTGTAAAACAAAGTGGCTTCCTGCCTGATGCTTGCTGTCTGTCTGTCCCTATATATGCTTAGATCTTTAAATGCGGTTTTTATGCGGTTTTTTTATAGATGGAATTATTCAAGTTTTAAGGCTTATCATGGGAACTGATTTATAGGATGAAAAATAACCAATGTGTTATTTCAGTGCTAGAACTACGTGAATTCAAAATTGCAGCCTGTTGTTTTTTGCATGAAAAAGTAACAAACATCCATACAAACTTTCGCGTTGATAATAATAATTAAAAACATAATTTCAGTTTACTTCTTGTCTCATACTTTTCAAACGATTAAGTTGTTTTAATGTGTTCATGACCGACAAACATAGATCGACTTTATAAAAAGGAGTAATAAATCAAACGCTGATAGTTCTTACCGCTTTAATTCCTTAAATCCTTTAACAAAACAATCAATCTACTTCCTTCAAATGGAAGCATTCATTTATCGTATTTCACAATCATTCGCAACCCCATCTGTTATTCTAAACGAGTCGTTTCGTCTTGATTTTGATCTTCGGATCATGAAATTGTAGACGATTTTGTGACCGTCTTCGAAGAATTTATTTTTTCAGTTTAAGGTTAGTTTTTTTACAAGAACATTTCCCGTTATAATATTCATGCATTGGGCAGATTTTTCGGGTTCCATACACAGTCCATACTAGAGATTAAAGTATGTCTGTTGCCGCTAGAACAACAATTACTAAAAAACTGAATTAAATCAAATTTAGATTGCTCTTATAAATCACATGATTTTTTAACGTTTTTATAAACATTATTTATACATTTTTTTTTGTTTTTTTTTTTTTTTTTTTCTGCTTAGCTTGGGGCTAGATGATGCTGTGTGGACTGTCCGGAATTATTATTATTATTATTTAGTTCTGTGGACTGTAGCAAAGCTGAACTTCTCAAAACAGAATCAAAAAAATCGGTCAGTTTTGATGACAATAGACGCTTAACAAATGTTTTGCAGAAATGTTTGCTATTTTTTATTCATAAGTTGAATTCGGCGGAGAGAAGTTCAGCTTTGTCTGTCGCAAAGCTGAACTTCTCTAAACCCCTCTAAACACTTGGCCGATTTTAGAGGTTAATAATTAAAAACCTAACCCAGTATATTGTTTTTATAGATATTGTACGAAACATTTGTGAAGCGTCTATTATCATCAAAGTTATTTTATACGGACGGTTTTATGGCGGACTAATTAGATTCTTTTAGGAAACTGGTCTCTTCAGATACTTATTCCTTTCAGGTCACGTAGCTGCAGTGGTTTGCACTAACACCCTAGCTGACTTGCTTCTAGAAACAACCGTGATAGAGCAGTCAGCTCATCTCCAGGATGTGATGATGGTTCAGCTACAGTGTGCGATGGAGGAAAACTGCTTGAGTAGAAGTGCTTATGAGGTTAGTACAACCCGAATGCAAAGTAACAAACCTAACAATATAAAGGAAAGTCCTACATAATCACTACATAGTATAAAAGAAACAGTAACAACACACGAACAATAATAAAAACACACGATTAAAAATGCTTAAATAACTAGTATTCAGGAAAACTGAAATAAAACTATACCTTTTTCAAAACTAATTATAACTAGGCAATACCTTAAAATGTTAATTATTTCTATGGGAGTAAACTTCTTTTAACCTAAGGAAAGCTAATTTGTCTTTTTTATGTTTATAAAAGACTATTTATGTAAGACTAAGGTAGTCAAATACTGTCAAACAAAGAGAGAAAATAAAGCACTATGTATAATTGAAGCGACCTCTAGCTGATGTGAGCTGAACCACAACGCTTACAAATCAATACAAGGAGCTAAATTGACCCCGTAAGCTGAAGCTGGCTAAGCTACCTAAGTGCTTCAGTAATCCTATGCTAGATGGCGCTTACGTTATCTAGCAGTGCAAAAAGAAGATCACGTGACACAAATTCCTAGATCGCACAAACTCTGGTCTCAACAACATCTAAAGAAAGAAAGAAGAAATACCCTGGGTATGTGAGCCAGTTAGGCTTACGTGCTTCGTTACAGGGAATATCTTTCCCTATAACCATTTGGGGAAATTAAGTACCACTTTAACCCGAAATATAATGCTTGAGTCTGCTTACAAAATGATCGAAACCAGGGCCCTCATTCCACTAAATAAATGACTTCACCATTTAAATAGTATACTGTCAAAATGTCAGTGTTAAACTCTTTTGGCATTCCACTAACACAAACTTTTTAAGATTCATTCAGGGCTGTAACGATTACTTTTATAACTACCAATTTGACATCCTAATTATGAAAGCCTCTTCAAGCGCAAAAAATAGTAGAATACCAAATGCACAAACGTCATTTTAATCATCTTGATTGAATGGCACTATTAAAGATAAAGATAAAGATAAAGATCATTTATTTGCAGAAACATGTGTAAATTGAGACCTTTGTTTTGACATTTGTGGAATTTGGCCCCTGATGAAGCTCTTACTGTACAAGACGTCTAGCCCTTTTGTAGTCTAGTGCTTTTATAGTAAGGTTTCTTTTGAGAAGGTTTCTGTAATGTACTAACTAGCTCAAAGTGTTTTTCTGTCGCCAAGGAGCATTGCTTTGCTTCAACTTTATGGTGCTACTTTGTATTGCCGCGCGTAAAGTAGAGCAAACTCTACAAAAGTAAAGTATAAAGGACAAAAGCTTGTAGGGCTTGCTTTTGCTCTATCAAAGGCGATACAAGTTGAAATAAGGTGATAAATGTGAAACAGAAATGATAGATTTTTTTTTTAATAAAAATATGCTTGACAATACACAAAGCACCATCTAGTCCCAAAGTAAGCTACTCAAAGCTTGGGTAACTGATATATTTAGAATACACTAGCGACCCGCCGCGGCTTCGCACGGTTTTATTATACGTATAAACCTTTCTTTTGAATCACTCAATCTATTAAAAAAAACCGCATCAAAAACCGTTTCGCAGTTTTAAAGATTTAAGCAGTCAAAAGGACATGGACATAGGGAAATAGGGACAGAAAAAGCGACTTTGTTTTATACTATGTAGTGATTAGATATTACCTATACATAGATAGATATTATTTATTATACATAATATAAACAATCAATAACCTTAAATATTACTATAACCAAAACAAAATAAGCTAATACACACATACATGTATTTACAAATAGAGTCAATCATTAAAAGTCGATAACCAATCACACTTTTTAAACAGATCCGAGAAAAGAACCCCGACTGGCAGTTCGAAACCCGCCGCTTGCTCCGTTTCACCGCGTCCTCTCTTAACATCGGCAATGATGAGTTCAGGCCTTATCTACCGAAACATCTTTGGCAATGGCATCTCTGTCACATGTAAGATTTTATCTTCTTTCCTATTTACACTAACAAAAATAATAATAATCTTGACCGAGGTTATCTATTTGAGCCATTTGGGGTGGAAACCCTGTGGTCCTTGGGGTCTTGGGGCACACTCAATTTTCAAAGATCTTACGAAACTTCTCATAGAGTCCACAGGAGATCAGAATGCTGGCTTCTATTTCGGTCAACCAATTAGCATTGCCATTCAACGTGGTAATGCTGCCAGCATTTTGGGTACTCTGCCTTCTGGTGAAGGCTTAGATTTTTAAGAGTTTGTTATAATTTTATACTATAAACATGGTTGTGTTTTGGTAGACAGTAGGAGTTAACCTACGTAGGTCTCAACTGGTACGGTTTTACAATGGTAAGATTTTACCATCCAAAGGGTAGATGGATGAGAAGACGAGTCATAAATGATTTAGGTTTACATCACAGTCATATATGAGAATAGAAAAACCTATAATTGTCGTCGCTCGGCTTAATCCCAAATAAAATTCTCAAGCACTTTAGTTTTTGCCGGTACTTTATACAAATTACGGCAAAAACGACAAAAAATATTGATATTTTGTTTAAATCGGGGAGAAAGAATTGGGTCAAAACGTAACCGGGTGACAACGAACCGAACCGACAATTTTTACTTGTGCCATGTAATGGAAACCGAAATGTACACCCAGTATCTCATCGTTCCATTGGATGGTAGAATTTAGCAGTATCGCGCAGTTGTCTTAGAACCAAGAAGTTCTACTTATTTCTTTTAATATCAACTTTCTCGTTGTGAAAGTCTCGTCAAAATCAGTCCAGCCATTTCGGAGATAACCTGGAGTATGGAGTACAAACAGAAAAACAGACAATTAAAATTTCAGCTCGATACATTCAGTAGTTTTTGTGTGAATGAGTAAAAACATCCATACAAAATTTTACGTTTATAATATTATTATACATACATAGAACAGATACCTAATAAGGATGGATTTTGTAATAAAGCACTAGGCGCTGAAGACAGCTTCAAATGCCAACACAGCATCTGCCTTTAGTTATTTGCAGATGATAACTCCATTTGACCCTAGCGTCCACGGACGGTTCACGGACTATTCTAGATAGATTCAAATTCAATCAAAACTTTATTTCCTTTATAACTAAAGGACGCATAGTCACGTCAGTAATTTAAATTTATTTCCTAGATTAAGAAAATAGAGCGATTACTTTTGTTCACTTCAATTGTTTCAACAACACAAGAAAACAAAATAAATATTTACCTTGCGTTGTTAGTTTTCGAGGTGGAGCAAAACTCGTTCCAAGCATTAATGCACAAATTCTAGACATTAATAATACTTTATTTTATTAAGTATATTAAATATTTTAACAAAATTACAATTAAGGAATATAAAAGATAACAACTAGTATATACAATTAAAACCATTGAACGAACTGCAGACGGTTGCAAACAGTCTAAAGGTAGTTCAATTAATCCATGTCAATACCAGTCGGAAAAGTCCCCAATACACTGGCTGCATTACCACGCTGTATGACAATGCTGATGCGCTGAGCCAGATACTCACCAGGTCTCGGGTCACGCGTCGCATCGACCAGACGCTCAGATAATTTTTTTAAAACCCGGAGAGCCTCGGTACCCCACGAACATAATTAATTAATTTACTAGGCATTAATTTCCAGGCACTATCACAGCATGGAAGTATTTGCGACCTTCGATATCCTGGATGCGTCAGGCAACAGGGTGGCAGAAGGACACAAGGCTTCCTTCTGCTTGGAAGACAATACCTGTCTCCCTGGGGTGACGAAAAAGTATTCCTGTCTCAATTATGGGGATCAAGGTATGTTTTTTTATCAGTCAATGTCCTGGGGCTGAATTCCACTAATTTCAAAACAAAGACCTCAATATTTAGCGTCATACTATCAAGATGGCTAAAATGACGTTGTGCATTTGGTATCCTACTATTTTTTCGCTTGAAGAGATTTTCATTCACAGGAATACGACTGTAAAATTGGTAGTCATAAACGTAATCGTCACTATGGTGCTAGTAGAATACCAAAAGGTGTTAACACTGTCATTTTGACACGATACTATTGTAATGGTGAAGCGATTTATTTAGTGGAATTCGGGCCCTGTATGTTCGGTCTGGGTGTTTTTTATGTACCTATAATAAAATATCTATCTAATGTATTGTATTAAGTATATCAGTCATCTAGTACCCATAACACAAGCTCTGCTTAGCTTGGGGCTGGATGATGCTGTGTGGACTGTCTGGAACTATTTATTTATTTATTCGTATCATCACGAATAGATGTAAAGATAGATAGATAATCGTTTATTAAAAGCCTTATTAAACATAATTTGTTCTTATGTAAACTTATCCTATAGAGAGGCAATGGAATTGGTGGCCATATCGCTTAAAAAGATTTCTTCCAGGCAACCAAGGTGTAAAAAGTGGTGGTGGAAGTTCCATTCTGTTCTAGTATGACTACTATTCCTAATAATACGTCATGAGTGCTAATTTTGGTAAAAAGGTATAAACTGCCTACCGTTTGATACCTATCTGTCTTTCAGTTGAGTTTTTTTTTTGTTTTAGACAACTATTCGTATTTTTTTAAGCAGTAAGAAATCTATGAATTTATCTATCTTCTCGTAGATTATTTGCAATAGTCTGCAGTTAACTCAATTAATTCAATCGCTAATCGAGTTCCTTTTTTTATTCTATACATTGATAATTAAATAACACTATCTACAATCAGTTAAAATCAGTAAATTAACAAATAGTAACTTCGTTAGCTGTATAAAATAATTGAATCTTTATTTAATTACGGATCCCACTCTTAATTTAGTTTCGTCTAAATGCGATTAAAATGCGTAAATGCCGTGATGCCCCTCATAAATTTAGAATAGCAACGCTTACTTTGCCTGTTTAATTATTTTCAGGCGTTTCTGTAAACTGCTCCGATGTTTACAAGTACAATATCGACTGCCAGTGGGTTGATGTCACCGATGTACTTCCAGGAGACTACACGTTCAAGGTCAGTTGAATAAAACCACTTTTATTTGCCTATGTTATCCGATAATTTCGCCAAGGCCAGTTGAACCAAACAACTTTAATTATTCCCTTATTTAGTCAAGGACAGTTGTACCAAAACACTTATATTTGCCTATATTATTCAGACACACATTCCTAGTAGTGGTGGATCGTTGACTATTAGCTGGTTCGTAAACTATGTCAAAAAGTATCTAAACTGTAGGTAAGGCACTATGCGTTATTTCTCAAGGCGAATCGAAGCCTCAACATCCTGCGTCGCAGGTGGACCTTCGCCTTGTATACCTCGTTTGTGTCCACTGAATTCAAAGTTATCATATCACACCACCACCGTGCCTCGCCCTGCCTGTGACCAACGTGTCTAAGAATGCGGTAACGGTGATCAGAGACAAAGTTCCTTTTTTTTCTGTACAAAGGAACAGTTGAGATCAATTTCGATGTTGTATTATGATCATTTTTCCTTCTCTAGGTGGCTGTGAATCCCCACGCTAGAGTAGCAGAGCAAACGTTCCACAACAACGCTGCCTCCTGTCGTCTACGGCTGACGGGTCAAATGGCAGTTGTCTACGGGTGCAAACATGAACGGCCGTAGAAGTATCTAGAAGTTTGTAGCGCCTAGATTAACTTCGGTTGCAGAATTTCCTGAAATGTTGTTGAACTTTCTTATAGACTTACTGAAATACTACTTTGATTTAGAATGATACATATTTTTCTCTCTCTGATGATAACGTCTCATAAAATATGTTCCACCAATATTGGAGGCCTAGGCCGTGGACAGGACAGGTTATTATTTTTACGGTCGTAATGAAAAATTACAAATGAATCCTCGTTCCCCTTGACTTTGCCGATTTAATTCATCTTTAATATATGTTTTTACACATTTTTTAAAATTAAAGAAAATCGCGCGGAAAATTTGATAATTCCAAGCAGCTGAATGAATTTTTAAAATTGGCAAATTATACAGTTCGCACGTTTGAGGAATGTGGATTTAGCTGACAGATGCTTATTATTTTAAGACACGAAACTCTGATGTACTAAGTTAGAGTATCCCACTCTTAAACAAGGGTAAAAAGGTTCTAAATGTAGTCTTCCTTCTATTCGTTGTTCTATTAGTTGTTTTAGTGGTTTTTGTATTGTGTTAAATAAAAATCATCTGTTATTTATTTCTTAAAACTTTATATCACAATATCATCTCAGAAATACATATACCAATCACAATATTTTGTACATTTATTATTATGTCAATGTTTTATAATCCAACTCAACTTTATTTACAACAAAAAGTCAAAATAAATAAATAAAACTTAAAACTAATTTATTGTTCATATCTTTGATAAAATAAAAATTATATGAAAACTACAACCCAAAAAATACATACATAACCATTTATTATAAACGCAATATTTGTTTTTAATATCTATATATATAAAAGAAAGTCGTGTTAGTTACTTCACTTATAACTAAAGGACGGCTGAACCGATTTAGCTGAAAATTGGCAGGGAGGTAGTTTAGAGCCAGGAGAAGGACATAGGATACTTTTTATCCCGTTCGGTACTTATAATAAAACCGTGCGAAGCCGGGGCGGGTCGCTAGTTTATTATAAAACAGTGTAGGTATGCTTTATCCCTTTTCATATATTTTTAATGTAAACCAACATTAAATAGAATATTAAAATATTATAAAATAAAAAATGAGTTTATCACGTCTTTTATATAAATATTTTACCTGATGCACCTACCCAAAAGATTTAAATACAATTTAACTAAACTAGTACCTCGTAGTAAAAGGAAAACCAAAAATAAGCCCTATTTACATATTTTTTACGACTTAAAATTAAATGTTAAGTGACTGCTACTCAAATTAACAGTAAGCATAGACTTTCGATCGACACAATAGCTGATAATACAATTTCAACTTAGTTCTTCCATGACGTAATTTCATTACAACAGAAAAACAACAAAGGAACTAAGTCACAAATAAGTCTACGCCCACTGCCAAAAAGCATTTTCTTCTTGCTCGTAAGTAAGAAAATTCACATATACTTATTCTAAGAATGAAAGTAGGTATATATCACTATTTATTAAATTGAGCAAAAATGTCATGTTAAAAGTGGAATGTTTTATAATCCTATTTTTAACCAAACCAAAGAAACCAACGGCCATACCACAAAAAAGAAAGTTACGACTTAGACACGTGTTTAACAGTTGTTTAAAATGGTTTTGTAGGGTGACTTTTACTAAACAACTGTTAAACACGTGTCTAAGTCGTGATTTAGTTTTTTGTGGTAAGGCTGCAAGTGTTGGTGATCAAAAATCATCTAACTTATAAAGGGTGTCAAAAGAACACATTCAAAAGAAGAAGTTTTACAAAACTTAAAAACAAGTGAAAATCACTGACACTCGATCTTTTGTTGTTTTAAATTACCTACTTGTTATTTTGAAAAGAAAGATAAACAAAGATTTCAAATCGAATTTAAAACTACCATTGAATTCAAAATCCGAAAACCAGACAAATGAAATCGGAAGATAACATAAACAAGATAAAAATCGAATAGATAACTCATAAAACAAAAGATATTAGTTGAAAGAAAAATTAAACGTAACAAGTTTTAAAAACATAGTTATTTTAACCTTAATCTCAAGAATTTAAAATCGAGTGTCAGTGAATGATAAGTATAATTTTACAAGTAGGTAGCTTACAATTCCTGACTGTCTTTCTAAAGTCTAGATAAAAGTTAGAAATAATAACTCATCCCTTCTTGAACTTGAGCAGTAAGATACTAGTAGTCAAGTATATCGCGATCCAGATTCCAGTGGAGATGAATCCTGAGTAGACAGTGGGCATGCTGATGTCCCAACCTCTTTGGAGCATGGAGCGAAGAGATTCAGTTGACTTCGTCAGTGGAAGAACGTAGGAAATCCATTGGAGAACGAAATGCATGCCTGTAGACAAAATTATGATATGTCATGTATAAGAATTATTATAGAAATCCTTATCGCTCGTCTTCAGGCTAGGACATATTGAAATAATCATAAATAATGCTGGACAATTCATACAACATCATCTAGCCCCAAGGATCTTTCGGCGATACATTTTTCGTGATAGCATGCATTCGTTTGTAAATGATTGGCAATTTGACGTTTGTAAGCCTTATAAAATATAACACGAAACTCTTGTCCAAGTAGTTGTTTCACACAATTTCCTAGAATCTTTACTCTAATAAACCCAAATCGTTTTATTTTGTTTGTTTCCTATTTAGTTTTCCTTTTTATCGAAGCAATGAACTGTGCAATGAACAAACCAATAACAAAATATTAACGTTATGGCGCAATAAAAGTCTAAGATCTTGTAATATTCTCAATAGGATATAACATTATCCTTGCCAAATAATCTAGCGTAGGCGAAGCGAGGAAAATCTATGTATGTTTAATTTATAAGGATAATAATATTTTGTCTTTTGTCAGACGGAATATGATTTTCGTACACGATGCGAGTAAGGAAGTTTCTAGCCCTTCTATTAATGTAATTAAAACACACAGTATAAAACATTTTATACATATCTTCACAAAAATTACATCGCATCGTCAAACATTGTGTAGGTAAAATATTAAAATTGTAGAAACTAATGGTTTTTTTTGACGATGTGACGTTTATTTCTGTCTTATAAGAAATGCTGTTCTTGGCATCACACTAATATTTTCTCTAAATGGAAATGTTTCGATAAATGGAATGATGTTTTGTTATCTCTTCACGCCAAAGCTAGCTTATGAAAGTATCGGAGTGCAATATTGAATTGCGAAGTTCTTCGCAAATAGTCTACTTTAAATCCCATAATTTATTTCTCATGGGATGCAAATAGCCTTAAAAGGTTTCCATAGAAAACCCGTGCAAAGCCACGGGCAGATATTAGCATATCAAGTCAAGTTAATATTCGAATATAATTTTTTTATTGCAGTAAGACCTTATTTTACAATAAAGTGGATTTGGGAGCCTCCATTGAAGCAAACATATGATTGTGTTTTGGACTCCGCTTTTGCCATTGAAATACAATCGAATTGATGCATTAACACTAGCCATGCACAATATGCACATTGGTCTAAGAGGCTTTCAACCACCCGAATCACAGTTTTAAATAAGCTTTTTAAATAAAATAAGTGCATATAAAAAAAATGTGTCGCCTCATATTGAAAATCATATGAATGGGACAATGCTACAAACCTAAATATAAAAAACAAGATATTATACCATTTTTGTACATATTTTTCAGTGTCTTTTTAAAAAATATAAGAAACAGTAAGGTTACCTTCAACAGGCCAGATAATCCCACAAAGCAGCACCATGGGCAGGAAGGAACCAAGAGCCATGTACGTAGCGGTCCTGTCAGTGTCACAGATGCATGACACGACGAAACCTGGAAACAAATTATATTATTTATATTGATGTCCTAGTGCTAAGCTATATGGTTCTCTTTGTAACGTTTTCCCTTCGGAAATTGATCTTACTACTTCCTTTAAATGCCTACTTTTCTTCTATAATCTCATTCAATAATAACAATTAGATTAATTGTTCCTATCAAACTGATTCCCCTAACCTAACTTCTAAATTCTTTGTTTTTCCGGTTCCATTTGTTTTTTTTTGTTATAGGTTCTGGTTTTCCAACAGGTATGTGTTTTTTTATCGCCGCAAGGTTTATGTCATTTAGCATTACAGACATTGTAACTTTACTACAACAGCCTTAGTAGTAACTTTACTAAGGCTTTTGTAGGTACCAGTTAATAAAATGTAAAAATCACCGCTTTGAAAAGGTACCCTCCCTTGTTATAAATTTTATGAATAAAAACACAGCGGAAGTTGGCCAAAAGGGTTTCCTTGTAGCCTTATCAGCCCCTCTTATCTTTGTAGTTAGTTAAATTATAGTTTTTAGGCAAATAAATGGAAATGTGAGTAAAATTTGGAGCACTTTATTGTTGCTATTATGGAATTGGGACATTCTCTAAGGTTCGTTAACTTCTCCAAGCAGGCGTCCTAATTTAGGCGTTTATAAACGACGTTTGCTTGGAAAATTATATATCAGTCAGCTTGACTTTGAAATTAGGGTAAGAAAGCTCGCTCTATAAGTACCTAAAACAATCTTTATGAACAAAAAAAAACAATCAAGGAATACATACAAATTAAGAAACAATTGAGCTAGTTGCAGACGATTGCAAACAGTCTAGAGCTCAACTGATCCATATTAATGTCAATTGAAAGTGTCCCCAAATTCAAAGCTCCCGACAGAGCCTACGCATTTGCTCCACTTGGAATCGAAACCCTTGTTGCGTGGGGAACAGAAACTCGGCAAATAAAAAAGATATCTGCCTCTGGTCAATGCGACGCGTGACCCGAGAGCTGGTGAGTATCTGGCGCAGCGCATCAGCATTGCCATACAGCGTGGTAATGCAGCCAGTGTCTTGGGGACGCACAGACTGGTATTGATATGGATTAGTTGAACTACTTCTAGACTGTTTACAACCGTCTGCAGTTGGCTTAATTCTTTCAATTGTATTTAAGTACTAATTTTAATTTGTTCCTATTCATTGATTGCCATACTTAAAAATTACTATTCAGATCTTGATCAAATTTATATGGAACTACGCAAAAAGCATCATCTATAAAAATCATCAAATGAGGTTCTCCTAGAAAAATATTCTGAAGTTACATAAAAAATTTACCTCCTATCGAATTCAGACCTCCTTTTTTGTTTTAATTTGAATAAAGAACTTACCAAAAGTCATTCCACACAGTCCAGTGATAGCAGTCAACGTGACCACCCAGCCCAGTGACCCTTTGACAGTCAGTCCGAAGAGAACGAATCCTATCAGAAGCACTGTGACAGTCTGGATCATCATCACTATCATTTGGACGATGACGTGCGAGAACAGGATCTCTGTGCCTGGGGAGAAGAGAATTTGGTATTTAGGAATTTGTTTACAAAGAAAAATAACAATTGAGCTAACTGTAGACTGATGTATTATACTTCTTTCAATTTGATCATCAACAACCTAAATCTGATCTGACATTAATGAGCGCCATGGCCATAGCGCCCTTTCTTCAGCTTGCTTCATCCTGCAGTCTTTTGTAGAACATAGGATAGCTCGAATTGTAAACAATAAAATAGTTTTCGCTATGACAGTCGCTATGAAATTTTTTATACAGTATAAAAACTAATTCTAAGGCATTTAAATAAATAGAGTGAGTGGGGGGAAGATGAAAAAAGGGGTAAGACAAAAAGTCTTCCATAACACCAGATTTATAGTACTTATTGGAGTGCTGGCTACATCGTTAGGGCCACAAATTCAATACGTTACACACCTCAGTCAGCGGTTGCCGATGAGAACGCCTGGTTGTGTGTAAAGTGCAATTTTCTAAGACAGTGTATTTTTCAGGATTCACAAAAGTGATTTCATCTTGCCCCGTGTCTTGTAAATTGAATTACAAGGCAGGTACGAGTGTTTAATTGAAACATCTGCGTATTATTTTTCGTAGACATTTATGTAATTACTTCTAAATCTATCTATTTCTCGTATTTTAGAATTTATTTCAACTTTTTATCTTTCCCCATTTAGATTTAACGGGGTAAGACGAACATATCAAAGTTTTCTTATTGACCCTTTTTCAGGTTTCATACTAAAAGCCAGAGGTCCTCAAACTGTATCTTTGTGTAGGTTTCAGCAAGAAAAATAAGAAATAAGCAAAAAATGCTGAAAGTGTAAAATAAAAAAAAACAAGTTAGGTATGCTAAAAAATGTGAAATAAAAATAGAAATCCAATAGAAAAAGAAAATACTTACGTTAAAAATTACAAAAGTAAAAAATAAACAATTATTTTATGGTGATGAAAAAGAATATTCATATAGGTTTCATGTGAAATAAAAAAAGTTTTCAGTTTTTATTTGATTTTTCATTAGGTACAAGATAATATTTTTTTCTTCAGTCAAATCTTATGCAAATTGGCTGCAAAGTTTGAGAATCTCTGCTTCAATCTTCCCCCAGTGGGGTAAGTTCGGAATATATATTTTTTTAAATTTGCTATATCTTTGTTAAAAATAGGTATTTTGGCACTACAGTCAGTTACAGCTTTTTAAATTACTTAACACTATAGACTAAGGACCATAAACTTTGCCTAAGACCTGCCTAAGACACGTTTTAACGATTTTAGATTTTTATTCGATCTTACCCCGTCACCTTTTCATCTTCCCCCTGTTTCAATTAAGTAAAAAATATATTTTTAATTACAGTTTTCTACTTTTTGGACAGCTTTTCCAGGCTGTTATTGACATATTATAAAAATCTAGTCTTTACCCTTTAATTATGTCTAATTTACTTTTAGCTAAAGTCAATATCTATTCTTCTACAAGGATTCAAAAACAACACTGATCATCTCATCAAAAAACCGTTCGATCTTGCCCCCACTCACTCTACCTACCTTACAGGTAGATGTAAAATACGTAAAATATTAAACTAAATTAGGAACACGTTTTAATTGCCGCAACGCGACGTGTATTACGCAATCACGGGGTCAGCTTTTTGGCAGTGACCGGCCATTTCTCGTGAAGTCAACAAAAGCTGGGGTACTTTTGTCAACTTCACGAGAAATGGCCGGTCACTGCCGTTTCAGCATTGCTGATTTGCTGCTAGCTGTCCATATCTCCATATCAAAGAGTAACAGAACCAGCATGCTAATTCTTTGAGCTATGTCGATCACTTTGTTTCTCTGTCGGATGTATTCGTTAGGAATCCTTCAGAAAATTTCACGTTAAGAACTTGTATAGGTGTTACAAAAAACCAGGAAAATTTTGGACGTTGCGATCGACTTCAATCTGAGAGTAGGCATCTCATTAGCGGAGATCAGAGTAGGGAGAATGATTTTACGTAATTCCATCATGGTTTCATAACACGGCAAAAGGTACTTTTTTTCCTGAAAGTTGAGATATTTACTCGAATACCACCCATACCATCCGGTACCTACCGGATTCAGTTTAGATTTAGTAGGAATTTAGTTCCAGCTTTGAATTTGAAGGAAGCGATTAGGTAAATTGATTTCTATCAAACTGTTCGTAAAAAAAGAACTTTTTTCTCCGTTTGCTTTTCTTGCAATTAATCCATTATATTTATAGGATTTTTGAATTTCTTTGTACAAATTCGTGACATTTTCTACGCATTTGATCGCGGGAAACACATTTTTAAAAATAGTTTATGTTTTTTAAACCATATAAAGAATTAAACTCACATGCACTGACGCTAAGGGAGGCTTTTTCCCAGCAGTGGGATGAAAGGGTGCGGATGATGATGATTGATCCATTTATCACTTTACGTCCATGTAATATTGACCTACCTACTTCGATCTCTAGTCATTAGGCTTAACAAAGTTGGTCCCAAGACATCGATAAGGGATCAATCTATCATTCAAGAAAAAATCTAATGTTTGTTAGTTTCCGAAGTTTTAAGAGTTGTTTCGACCATGTTCGACGAAACGGTTGGTGATGGTTATTTAATTAAGTAAATAAGTATTATTTTATGATAAATAAGAACTCATTATCATTTACTTATTAACCAGGTTTTAAAAAACCTAAAAGCCGACTTTGTATTCGTTTATAAATTTCTAGTTTTTTTTTTTGAGCTTTGCAGACTAATGGTTATTCATCGGAAATAAACATCTTTGTGATATAGGATGCCCTCCGGCCATGTGGGATGACGATCTACGACTGCTGTCGGATGCTGGATGCAGCTGAAGACAGGGCGCTATGGAGCTCATTAGGGGAGACCTTTATCCAGCAGTGGACTAATACATAGGTTGTTGATGATGATGATGACACATCTTTGTAAGGGACCACACCAGTATAATTATTTGAAAAAAATCATCTCAATCGGCCTACATTTGACCAAATTTTGACGAACATACATAAAAAAACATAAAGCCGAAACATACGAAGTTTTTAAAATCAGTTATAAAGAGAGGAAACGTATAAATACTAACTGAAAAGACTTTATTTTTATCTATACAATTTTATAACTAAATCTTTATATTATTATATTATCTTTATAGGATACCTACATAAAAATTAAGTTCGCTATGATGGGTGTAGTAATCGGCTTTTGTTATGGCACAAAATAAATTCTCCTGAAATCATATAAATATAAATCGAAGATCACTATGACTGAGTGAGTTTGCTACGAAAGTTTTAATACTTAATAAAAATCAATTTCGTAATAAACTTTTGCTTCGATTTCTTTTTTAAGTAAAACAAATCTCCCAATCCCAAAAAAATCCTTTCCGATCACGCACTGTTCCATTTCCAATTACCATCTTTGATCTCCTAAACACTTAGCTTTTACCAAATACATCTAAAATGCTTCTAGTTTATTTGTTTTGAATTTACGAAGCCACCTATCGCCAATATATACACACACGTAACAATATATTACCCTAAAGGTTTGCGAATCCCAATCCTCTTTTTACACTATTTTTCGCCTATGAGAGGATGAAGGTTCTCAAAATATTGATAGGTCAATGGAGATAGTAAAGAGTACCAGCCAACCACATTCTTACCTATCTCTTTCTCTAGTTAGTTATTCCATATACTGGTTTTTCTCCAAATCGCTTTGTTCTCGATATCGTCTTCAGAAGGCACTAGGATCGCTCTTATATCCTTTCTAAAAACTTTTTCATTCATCTTCTACAATCTCCCTTTATCTTTCCACGGGTCTTCCTTTGGATCGAGGTTGGAGAGGATGCCACAAATCATTGATTCAGACAATTGATGAAATAGTAAGTAGATTGGCACTCAAAAATCATATACCCGGGGGGTAAAAAAGCTACAAATAACAATGCCAACAAACGTTCCGTATATTGCACTGGTAAGGTTTAACCACAGCCTTTTTCATAACCCCAAAAACTCGTTTCAGTGGCAGATTTTACTGCCTATAACGCTTTGGGGCGAGCCGGTTTATTTTTATCTGTGCAATTATCACCCTCGCAATATAAAACTGCAATTAGAAGCTTAGCACAACTGTATAGCTGAATTGTAAGTAGCTATGTCACTAGAAAATAAAGGATTTGAATTTAATTTAGTATCTCGACGTATAAGCTCGAAGACTTGAGTAGCGCAGCGGGAAAAGGCCGCGCATGGAAGGAAGTTGCGGGTTCGATTCCCGCCTCGAGACAATTAATTGTATGTTATTCAGATATTTTAGTAAAATATAAATCTAATCTTTTTAATGTAGTTATTAAGTAATCAGATATATGTATAGTATACGCTGTACACAACATAAGCAAAAATCTTTCTCCATTTTCCAACGAAGCCAACTGGAACAAAGCTACTTTTGTATTGAAACTTGAGCCTCAACTTCTTAATGAGAGAAAGCGTAAGTGTTCCGCAAGTGAAGTTCAAGACTAAAATTATACTGAACACCAAACTTGGTGTTTAATGTCACGTTGACGTCACGCTCGCGTCACGCTTGCGTCACCTTCGCGTCACGCTGCTTCCAATTTGTGTAAGCTTCGCAAACTTTACTGCTTCGTACTCACCTCTAAACTTATTTGTCATGTGTCTATTTTATTCCCATCGCAAAGTAGTCACACAGTTTTCGTATTTATTATATAAATGCGTAGGTTTGCAATTCGGTTGTATTTTATTAGTCACGTTTTATCCTGCTATGCAGACATAGTTTGTCAATTCAATATTAAATTTTTTAAGTTGTAGTTGTTGTAACGACTTTTGTGGCACAGCGATCAACCATCTACCTGTGGCTCAGGAAACTGTGGGCTCCATTCTCGTCTAGGGACAAATGTGTGTACCATCCACATATATATTATATTTAGACGACCGATGTGGCGCGGTGGGCGAAGGTCCGCCTGCGACGCAGGAGGTTGCGGGTTCGATTCCCGCCTCGGAACAAATTTGTGCACGATCTGCAGAAATTTGTTTCGTTGGTCTGGGTGTTTAATACGTATAATAAAAAAATATCTATCTATGTAGTATATTGTATTAAGTATATCAGTCATCTAGTACCCATAACACAAGCTCTGCTTAGCTTGGGGCTAGATGATGCTGTGTGGATTGTCCAGAATTATTTATTATTTATTTATTTATTATTTATTCTGGGTAACTATTTTCTTTGAACAGAAAATATCTAGTTTATCTGTAATATATTCAATTATCCTCGTTACCAAAACATTTGTTACTAGGTGATAACTACGTGGATTGTTTGCTGAATATTTATTTATTTGTTAAATAAATATAATCCTATTATAATTTTTTCTTCCAGTTTGTCCCCATTCCTGTATTCCAGCTTAACTATAAAATCCCACTGGGGCGGTGATTAGCACCTGGCAAAGGTACGCTAGACTGATTTCAAACATTAAGAGACTCCAAGCACAGGCTTTCGCAGCTTTTGTGCTAAATAGGTTCACAATTCATGAACTAAGTAGGCACGCGTAGGAAGGTAAGGGTTGGCACATATTTATTTGCACAACGCGCCGCGCTTCCCGCTGTCTGTCTGTCTATCTGTCCCTATGTACGTTTGTCTTTAAACCTATGCAATGGATTTTGATGTTTTTTTAAAAGATAGAATGAGTCAAAAGGTTGGTTTTATTTATAATAGACCCGTGCGAAGCCGGGGTGTTGTAAATTATATGATGCGACATTTTAATAGGTCTCTGAATTTAGATATGATATATTAAATTTAGATAAAAATATTATATTTTTTTAATTTGGTTCTTTATATATATATTTTTAACCTACTAGAGGTTTGAAATGCATCTGCAAGCATGTTTTTTAGCTTTCATATGCCAGGACATTTGAATATTAAAATTTCTGTGTTCAACATTTGTTTAGTCTCCGAATAAACCTAAATAAAAAAAAAATACCTTCACCACGATTAATTAACGGATTAGTGATCGCAGATATTAAAATACACAAAGAGAATGTGTGCAACCCATAATAATTTGATAGCACTATACAAAATTTTAAGCTCATCAATGTAGATCAACCTATTAATAAGAACCAACAAGGCATCCTTAGTTACCTACCTATCCAATAACTCGTCTAACACAATTTTATTTTTTTATTTAATACGATCCCTTCTTTGTTTTCGTTTTGTTTCAGTTTGTTATTTTAATTTAGATATTTCAGAATTTCGAAACCATTCGTGTATTATTTGTACAAGCTTCTATTTGTTCAAAGAATTAGTACTGACTGATGCGTATCTACGCGTAACAAAGAACTAGCTACTCAGAATTATCACGAAAAATACTTCGGAGCTTTTATTATTCTATATTATTTAAGGTGCCTAGAGAGTCGCACACATAGGTATTTGTATTTTATCATCATCTAACCTAATTGACCGACGACAGTTTTTTTTAATTTTCATTGTCGATCCTTCTCCTTGGTAAACACCAGTCCAAGAAGCTTACGGACAAATCGAATCACGGTTTCGGTATCGAATTTACAAAAACAAACTTTCAGTTTGTGATACCTATCATAAGGTTTTATTGATGCATCTGTAGTAGTTTTATTTTGTCTATTTTAGAAAGAGATACGAAGTTGATCTTGGTGGCCACCAAAATCTATTTTCGTATCATACAAAACGGATCTTTCTAAAATTTTGAATGAAAAAGTCCTAGGCCTGGAATAAAACAAAGGCTCATCAATTTTCATGCAGGTGAACCCGTGGGTCGCAGCTAGTATAAACCACATGTCCATACTGATCAAAATGGTCACATTACCTGTAATGCCAGAGACTAGAGTCCGCTCCAGGATTCCCTCGTTCCTCTCAGACAACATTGCACCAGACGTCAGGGCAACGGCCAAGAAGAAGATGATCCTGAAAAAGTTGGAAAACAGTCTTTAAATAACATCAGTAGAAACATATATAAAAGGCCCCTTTAGATAGCAACCCTAAAGCGGCTTTTAAACATGTTCAAATGTAGGCCCGTTTTGGAATCAACCTTTTTAAACATGGCAATGGAAATGTGTATCGATGTGAGTATAACTGCTAATCATTTCCAGTTTTACGTATTCTTATTAAGGCGCAAACAGAAAGTGTGTACCACCCTCTTAAATATTTGATGGCGCTAGTGTTAGCGCCACCACTTATTTTATCATTTTAATTACGTTGAACAAAGGACTATCCAAAAATCAAACGTTCAATTTGTTTTACCAAGCTTGAGTTTAACGGGCTAGTCTTCAGGAAAAACAAAACATTTTTCAAATAAGAATTGTTTTACAAACAGCGCTTATTCTGAGACAAACAAAATCATAGGTTGGGTAACTTGGCCTTTCCTTGTAAATCATGTAATAAGCAAAAACCTTAATACGAGTTAATCACTTGTGAACTCCCTAAAAATCGAAGCAATTAAACTTTTCCAACGTTACATTGTACCAGAAACTAGGTCAAGCGAAGTAACGTATCCGCTTCCGGCTTATCCTTAATTGTTGAGCAAATTAAACTTTGAGATACATCAGTCCCTTTAATCAAATTAACATAGAGGAGGTTAAAATTAGATGACGAAGTTTCTGGAATGAATTTGCACGAAAATAGAAAGGTAAAGATTTGTGTCAGGAAAGGTTTTTTTCATCAGGTAAGCAAGTTTTAGGTTTTGCTTAGTATTGATAAGGATCAGGAGTGTTGGAAAAAACAGAATAAGTATGGGATTGCACACCAAGACTAAACATACAGGAAAAGAGAGCTAAGAAATTTATTTAACGCAAGGAGCGATTTTTTCCAGGGGACTTTAGAATGGACATAAAGTACATAGTTGTAGTAACTGATGGCATATTTACAATACATACAAACATAAAATATAAAATATACGTTTTAACTTCACAGAGATTATATTTTAGACTAAGTTTTTTTAGAACCTAAACTAGCTACAAACCAAATTTCGTAGTGAATGAAATACGTGGTAATAAATAAATATAAATAAATAAATAAATAATTCCGGACAGTCTACACAGCATCATCTAGCCCCAAGCTAAGCAGAGCTTGTGTTATGGGTACTAGATGACTGATATATTTAATACAATACATTACATAGATAGATATTTTTTTTATTATACATAGAAAACACCCAGACCAACGGAACAAATTTCTGCAGATCGTACACAAATTTGTTCCGAGGCGGGAATCGAACCCGCAACCTCCTGCGTCGCAGGCGGACCTTCGCCCACCGCGCCACATCGGTCGTCGAATAAACATTCATAAAGACTTTTACAATTTATTATACATTAAAGATATTATTAGAACCTCATACATATGCGAAAAGGACGCTCTTATAGGCTCTAATAATGCTTCATTTGACAGAAATAGAAGTTAGCATGCCAATCGCTTGTTAATTTCGTTAAAAAGTTAGCAGACGCAACTTGTAAACTTCGTTAACAAGTTAAAATATACTACTTACGTCAAAATAACTCCGGGTCCAGCGAAGTCGGTGAAGTTTGGTATATCCAGCCCGTAGATAGGTTTGTGGAACTGAGGACAAAGAAACAAAAATTAAACTTCGAACAATAAGGTAAGTTTTAAAATTACACTGCATATATATCTAAATATAAAAAGGTACCTACTACAAGGAGAAAAAAATGGGTTTACAAGAATACAAGATCGAGTGGTAATCACAAAATAATTTTGCGTCTGCTATAATAAAATAGTAATCCTTACTAGTTAAATTTTTTGTTACCATTATATATGTCGCAGATCGCTGCATTTATAGGCCTTAATTCTATTTCATACGTGCGAGCCTTCATTGTGATACCATGGATTTCATAGTCAACAGTAATAACAACTTCTTGATCATGTATCCGCTCTCTTTGCTCTATCGGCGGCCAGTCCATAGAAGCTTGGATTGAAGGAAAACAGACTGTTGATGGAAAAATGTCATAAAATAAAATTAATTACTTTGGCTGCATTAGGACAGTGAAGATTTTTCCAAATTATTATTCTGAGTTGAATCCGGTTTTATGGAGACGATCATGAAGATGATCCTGTTTTCCCTCTATTTGCGACATATACATTTCGTTCTCTTAAAAAAACGATATCATACTTTACAAATAACCAGAATTTTTTTTGACATGTACTTAGCAATGCTCTCTGTAATTTCTACGCTTTAGTTCATTTTGTACAGTGTAGCTGACCCGCACGCGATTTCATTCTCGTGGACTTCAATAATACCCCATTGACCCCATTTTAACAATCTAAGAATACTAATTTCCAAAAATCCGTTCTTAGTCGGTGCCTTCGACCGAAGAGGAAACTTCATGCAAAATTTCAGCTTCGTATAGCTCTTTTAGTTACAGAAATCTCTTAATGCGCCACCAAGTTTTATCTTTTATAAAATATTATAAATGTCGGTTTAGTTATCCTATTTATTACATAAAAACGGTCGAACCAAAAGTCCCGAATAAAGAACAAGGTTACGCACAAAAGAAAAAAGCGAGCGAATTCATGGACTCAGCTAGTGTAAAATCAATAACAAAAAGCACATACCGATTTTAATACGACAAACGTTCAACAATATAGCTAAAGGTGAATTAGCCATCTCGTCGAATGAAATGGGTATTCCGAATCAGCAATTCTTTTTTGTAAACCACTTAGATATTGTAGATATAGGCTGATTCTACGATCCAGTCTTTGTAAACCTTTTTTATAACCTAGATATTCTTGAAATAGGCTGATTCTACGATCCAGTGGCGATATAGATAAAAATATTGTACTTTGTACGCAATTCTCCGAATTTCTTTCTATTGTCTTTACAACTAAAAAAAATACGCATTTCTTTCAATTGTCTTCACAACAGAAAGAAATAAGGAGAATCGCGAAAGTACGAACGATTGGATATAATTTATTGACAGAAAAAATACATGTTTTGGTTAGTTTAAAGTCTTAATCCTAAATTAGGTTTATCCAGACACTAGGAAATACAAAAAGAGGCCTTATCACTAAAAGCGATCTCTTAGCTCTATTCTGTACTTAGCTGTTCTATGCACAAATCTAGTGGGATTAAGTAAAACATCGCATTTACATATAAAAATCATTTTAGACGTGAAAATCCGCTGCTTTAGAATTTTTCATATCGCGCGTTTACACAGGCTGTTTGAATATTTGAGGAGGAAATTTTCATGCAATAAATGAATTTTGAATTTGAATTTGGAAAAGTAACCTCTCTGCGATCAGCGGTGATGTCGCTCCAGTGACGAGGGAGTTTGCGGGTTTGATTACCGGTTTGGGACAAAAAATAGTAATAATAATTCTTGGTAATTCACATGTTTGGGATAAATTATTATAATAATTCTTGGCAATTCACATATAATTATTTAGTCTCAAGCTAAGCAGAGCTTGTGTTACAACTTACAACTGATCGAAAGATATTTTACAAATACCTACGTTTGCCGAGCCACGGTCTCTACTCAAGAACACGTTTCCAGGGTTTGTTGTGCCCCATAATCGGAAATTAATCTTATTCTTGTCTCTTATTATTTTCCGCCATAAAGTGCACTAACAGAGCAATGGAGAGTTTTCATGGAAATTCTATGAATTTTTAACTTGGTGTAGCTTTGCTGCTTCAAATTAACTTTTGATATTTTAGGGGCAAAATGAAACAAAAATAGTCTGGGAATTTTAGAGGGTTGGTTTTTAGGAGAGTTTTTACAGCGGAAGTTTCAATTGGACCCTAGTTAAAGCGAGTTGGAAACTTTTTATTGGACCATTTTCACAGCGTCATCTAGCCTCAAATAAAGCAAAGCTTGTGTTATTTAAAGTAATTAATAGTTATACTAGATAGATTTTTTTTTTTAGCAAAATTTTACACAGAGAGATTTTTTTATAAACAATAAACCTTAAAAAAACCGGCATAAATATTTAAAAGTCGTAAAAACATGTAGAAGGATTTTTTTGATAGAAAACATCCAGAAAACTGGTAAAAATATTTACAAATTTCATAAACATGCAGGTTTGATTCCCACCTCGCTACAAATCTTTGTACAATCTTTAGGTTGTTCTGGGTGTTTTCTATATTCATATAAAATATAGTAATGTACTTAGTATATACCTAATATGGTATTTGACCTACCTCTCACAGTTAAATAAAAAAACCGGACAGTCCACACAGCATCAGTTAGCTCAATAATAATTGTTTCAATTGTTTCTACTAGTATTAATTTCTTTCTAATCCTAGATCAATCTTTTTAACAAAGTTTGTCACATACTGTATATACACGGCATACGGCTAATACTAACTGTATTTGCCCAAAACACAAGCTCTGCTTAGCTTAGGGCTAGATATTTTGTGTGAATTATCCTGCGTTATTCATTTAATTACTGTAAGGGTATTGCCTTTATGAACTTGAATGTTTGATTCACCCTGAGGTGAATGTCTTGAACTTGTTTGAGTAGATTAAAGGGGTAAAGTGGTGTAAACAAGATCCTCCCAAGCCAGGCTTCTACTAAAGTAAAGAATTTATATATCGTTGCTTATATTATTAACGCGAAAGTTTGTTTGTATGGATGGATGTTTGTTCCTTTTTCACGCAATAAGTACTGACCGGATCGGACTTAAATACAAACTTTATTAACAACGAAAATTACAATCAAGGAATAGAAAAAATTACAACTAGTATATACAATTGAAACCATTGAGCTGACTCCAGACGGTTGCAAACAGTCTAAAGGTAGCTCAATTGATCCATGTCAATACCAGACGGAAGCGTCCCCAAGACACTGGCTGCATTACCACGCTGTATGGCAATGCTTAAATAAATACAATCAATGATAAAAAACAAATTAAAACTAATAAGTACTTATATACAATTGAAGCAATTATTATTGATCTAACTACAGCTAGTTTCAAACAGTCTTGAGATAGCTCAACTTATCCATATCAATATCAGTCTGACACGTTGGTACCCAAAGCGCTGAACGCATTAAAAAAAGGATAATTGATTTGAATTATATATGTATACTAGTTGGAAATATTTAATTGATAGTGTTTATATCTGAAAAAATCTGAAACCATTCTTACAATTATTAAGGTTAAAATTAAAAAGTCATCGATGAATTTTCAACTTTTCTAAAATTAGCTTTTTACTCATCTCGTCGCTTCGCTTTGGTAGAATGCGGCCCTTAAGGGTGGATGAGCGATTTGAACTTCACACATACTCTCTCATTCCAACATCAGCATTTTAGCCCATAGAAGGCTTCCCATACAAACAGTCAGTGCGCTCACTTGATAACTGAACAGAAAGGCCTAAATGTATAGACATTCTAAACATGATAAGCTAGGCTCTTAGGCTGTGTGTATATTGGTTCGTGAAAGCTGGAACCATGGAGAACAAAGATGCTGCGTTCAAGTGTTTTGTATGACGCAAAAAACTTTAACCTTCTTCCTTTTCTCAAGTCGGACCTGATCCCACGCTAAGTGAGGTCGGCAAAACATGTATTTTTCTTCCATTCTCGTCTTAAAAATAGCAAAATTTATTCATGAGCTGGATTTTGGTTTTTTGACGAGTCGTTAATTTTTCCATGAATAAACGTGGAAGAGTAACTATTTACACTGTTTGATGTTGCCAATCAAAAACGAAAGCTGGTGAGTAGTATCTTACGCCGCGCATCAGCATTGCCATACAGCGTGGTAATGCAGCCAGTGTCTTGGGGAAGTGACGACTGGTATTGACATGGATCAATTGAGCTACCTTTAGACTGCAACCGTCTGTAGTTAGCTCAATGGTTTCAATTGTATATTCTAGTTTTAATTTTTTATAATCCTTGATTGTAGTTTTCCTTGTCAATAAAGATTGTATTACCTCGTGAAAAAAAATCCAAAACCATAAGGATCATACCAATAAAATTTATCTCGTACCTACTGGTATTTAAATAAATCAATTGAGCTACTTCTAAAAGGTATGCAACGGTCTGCAGTAAACTCAATTGTTTCAATCCTTATTATCCTTACCTACTAATTTTATAAACGCATTTTTTTTATTAAATAGCATTGCCGGCATTGCCCGGCTGCATTGCCCGGCTGCATTGCCCAGCTGCATTGCCTCGCTGTATGTATATAGTACAGTAAAGTGTTACTCACATTGACAGGAATTGACATGATCCTCTTGGGAAGGTCGCAGACTCCAGCCAGTTGTTCCACAGCCTCCATGAAGGCTAGACCCAGGTCTCTAGACAACATCCATTCCACCTGCTTATCTGTTGGCAAAGGAAAATGAATCTTTTAAAAACAGAATTTTATTATTATTCTCGAATGACTCGGAAAGCTTAGACACAAATTTGATTTATGAGGCACATTTACAGGTTAGGGCAGTAATTTTTCTATATACATGCATCTATATCCGAGTATTCCGAGTCAACATTCCGCCGCAGTAACGCACACTACATTACATAGTATAAAACAAAGTCACTTCCTGCTGTATGTCTGTCTGTCTGTCCCTATCTATTTAGAGAGTATAATATAAAGTATTTCAAGAGGAAGGTTTATACGTATAAAACATCCGTGCGAAGCCGGGGTGAGTCGCTAGTATAACATAAACCTTAAATTCCACTGTAGAGTTCACGTATTTATTTATGTATAACCTATTTACACTGTGAATGTTACTTCATTACTTGTTCCTTGATGATGATGACGACGACTTCGATTCTTAATTTTACAAAAACTTCATAAACCTATTAGGTACCTTAATACTAAATATTAAATTAATAAAAAATAGAATTATCATTCACTAAGCCACTGCTACTTAATAAATCCTCTTTTAGCTCTTCATGAACTCTTTGTTATATTTATTTAAAAGTTCAAACCGTTTTTGATGTAAGAGCGTGCTTAAAAGCAGCAATCTATTTATTTTGGGTTTAACATCAGACTTGTTATTATAAGCATTAAAATCATTCTATAAGGCTTTCGGTATCAAAAAGGCAAATTAATAGGCAAACCTATAGTTGTCTAAGTAACGAGATATTCATCGAAAATTAAATACGAAATTCATTTAATTTACTTACAGTTAGTTTGGAGCCGCTATTAAAAATTCTGGAAGATTTTACTAAAATCAATATTACTAAAAAAATAGGGTTACTTAACAGCTAAAAAACCTTATATCTTAGTTTGGCATTTGATGAATGAATATTTACAGTAATAATTATTTAGCAATGTGGTATTTTATATCAGTCAATGTAATAATCGTGGTTTACAGTTTCTCACTATTATCCCCTATTTGAGTACAAACACAGGTACAAACGAAAATTTTAGGGTACCTAAGCATCACTACATAATATAAAACAAAGTCGGTTAGCGCTGTCTTTCCCTTTATATGATCATTAAAATACCGGATTTGGCTGAGGTTTTTTAAAATAGATGGATAGATAGAGTAGGTAATTCGAGAGGAAGGTTAACCTGTGCGAAACCGGGGCGGGTCGCTAGTATAAGATTGAGAACTATACACTTGATTTCGTTACCCTGCCGGAGAGAGAGAAACTATTTTTCTTTTGGAATGACAGCGATCCAAAAGTTTCATACGATTTCTTCTTTTTCTTGTTTTTGTGGATTCTGTGATTGTTTGACACAAAAAAGCGGTTCCCAAAAAATAAAAACGTTGTTATTTATTTCACTTTATTTATTATTTAAGTTTTTTACTGAAAGCGCTATCTTTTCAATCTGAAAAATATGGTTTAAATCGCTTTCTTTACATTTGATTGTACTATTTTAGCAATACCTATTCCCAACCCTCCAAAAGAAGTAAACTAAATACTACCCAAATCTCTGTCCCCTGATACCACCCCTAATGATACACTTAATGAGTTTTAATCATGAAAGTATTTACTTAAGATATAGTTGTTGTCCGCGAGTTGTGTTGTTTGTACCTACACAAAAATAGGGAGAGAAATAAATCTTGACAGTTTTGCGAGAAATTATGTTAGTTTAGTTATCCAGAAAAGCTTTTCTGGACATGACAAGATGTTTGTGTGGTTTTGCAAAAAGTGCTAAAAATTAGGGAAATAATATTTCTATTATCGAGCAATAAAAATGCACACTAGAGCAAGTGTAAATACTTATTTAATTAATAAATACAATATTTAAAATAAAAATTTCCCAGGTTAATTAACACTATTTGTTTTACTTTTATAAGTTAAGTTCATTTAAAATATATTTTTTATATTGATTGTATGTCATAATAAAGCGATTGATTAGCAGTAAAATAAATATTGTCTAGGTTAATTAATATTAACATTTGTAATACTTTTATAAGTTAAGTTCATTTAAAATATATTTTTATATTGATTGTGTGTCATAATAGTAAAGCGATTGGATAGCAATGCTATATAGTATGCCAATGCTGATGCGGTGCGCCAGATACTCACCAGCTCTCGGGTTTTTAATATGTAAACTTGAGTTAGTCAACCAGTTTCATTTTGTATATTAAGATACAGTAAATTTACTGGCAGATGACAGCGGTCTCAAAGGAATCGCCCACTTACTTGGTTATCATAAACGTGACCTAGTTTGATGATATTGGCCGTATGCTCAGGAGATTCGGTGATAGATTTGAATTAAGTTGGTCAAATTCTAGGTCGAAAGGCCAAACCCTTTCAACGAAGGTTTATCACGGGTTAAGAATTGAAGTGAAAAGCAACTCAATTAATATTTTTTATCTGAGTAGGTACTTTATGTGAATATAATTTTTTAAGATAAACCTTGATTAACAACTTGTAAAGATTGTTAATAATTAACTTTTAAGCCTGTTATTTTTCTGTTTAATAATAATATTACCTAATAATTTGTACGAGTAACAAGTCAAAATATATCCTAATTTAAGAAAATCAAATAGGTAATACTCTAATTTAAGAATATTCTTGATAACCCATATTTTCAATCACTCACTTTTGAATCACTGTAACCTCGCCACACAGGCTCTAGGGAGACCTAGTGCGAGGGACAGAGCTCTGCTTAGATATGGACGTATGTAGTAAAAGTAGGAAAAATACCTGAGTTACAAAGTTACACATTAAATTAGTTCAGATACCTACTGTTTATTGTATGCTTATAGAAATAAGTTTGAGTTGAAATAAATACATTTCTTTTTGAGCAAATAAATAGTATCATTTCATGTCATTGAAGTATTGTATTGAGTTAGACTAATCGAGAGCATTTACTTGTTTTTTCTAAGCTAAAACTTTTGACCATTAATGGTCGCACCGACCCAAAGAAAATTACCTCGACGAATGGAAACCCTTTTTCTACATAAAATGTGTAATCACTCCCAAAAGCTAAATCCCTCAAACTTCTCGCCGTCTCGTAAAAAATACCTTAAATGTATGCCCTAAAATGCCACAGGGTTTATTCCTTTAGATTATTTTTAGAGGTTGAATTTAGTAATCTGTGGGTAGGGTCCAAGTGGTGCTCAAATTGGGAGACTTCGAGTGCCCTTAAAGTTTGAGGGCCTCTGGGCATGTTACATTTAACGATATCGTGAAAAAGTTTCAAGATCTGTGCTTAAGTTATATAGACCACTAGGTTCTGTCTCTGGCTTTGCACGCGTTTTAATTTAATGAATGAATAGAAAATGCTTTATTTCACTTATGAATAAATTAAAAACAATCAAAAAGAAAACAAGACCTAGAGCCTGTTTCACAATAATCAGGTATGTTCCATTTTGTATTAACAATATATACCGAGGTAAAAGCTTCAAAAATGGTTACCACCTTAATAGGTAGTGACCATTTAATGGTTCTAATTGGGAACATTAGAACCAAAAAAAATTGTTACTACCTTTATATCTATTTTGTATGAGTATATTTTTCTTTGTGTGGTAATAAAATAATTTAGTGTTACCTATCCATCTAGTATTGAAAGGACAATCTAGAAAATTGGAATAAAGTAAAAGCTTCGAAAGAGAAAATAACTTATTTGATGGATGGATAGCAATATCACTCCGAATTTTCACACATATTTAACTACCCAATATCTAACTTTGACACATTTTTATTATTATGTTGACACCTTTGCAGTGGCTTTAACTTATAAGCCAAATTAAAATTACTGACTTATAAAAAAATATTAATTTCCATTTTGTTTGACGACCGATGTGGCGCGGTGGGCGAAGATCTGCCTGCGTCGCAGGCGGTTGCGGGTTCGATTCCCGCCTTGGAACAAATTTGTGCACGATCTGCAGAAATTTGTTCTGTTGGTCTGGGTGTTTACTATATATAATAAAAAAATATCCATCTATGTAATGTATTGTATCAAGTATACAGTCATCTAGTACCCATAACACAAGCTCTGCTTAGCTTGGGGCTAGATGATGCTGTGTGGACTGTCCGGAATTATTTATTTATTTATTCAATTATAAATTATTACAATTCTTAGCAAGTGCCTACGTCCTAAAAGGAACCTCAATTCACCAAATTTCAGCTTAGTAGCTTTTGTAGTTACAGGTATCTCTTCACTGATGAGTCATCCAGTTTTCGCTTTTATAAAAAACGATACAAAAAACCGAAGACCTGACAGGTTAAAAAGTAACCCTAGAAGAAAAATGTAAAGCTCGCTGGTATTTAATAAAAATAGGTTAAACACAGTTGGTCATAGTGAGAATAAAACCCTTCGTGGGCAAAAATAACGAAAGGCGTTCGCATTCAATGAATCTTATTGAATAAGGGCCAAACGTGACCGTTTAACTAAAGGCAGGAAATTGCTCGAACTAACAATTCTATCGCGATGTAATAGTGACACCTAGGGGAATAGACCTAGTGAGAATTTGTTCGGGGGTGATATCAAGATTCGAAAGGTTCAAGTTCAATTGTGAAAATAAACTATACAGGGTAAAAAGAAGACTATCGAAAAGTTAATGGACGAAACTCTCTCTAGGTGGAATCAGACCATGATTCTTAATACATTTTTTGAAAACAAAGGCTTAAAAAATCTGTCTAAGTACTTGCTAGATTTTTTATCTAGGGATATATATTTTTTTCCGCGGGTTTTTTCGTACAAATTTAGATGTGCTTCGTCACCCCCTTCGTTTTCGATAGTCTTCTTTTTACACCCTGTAGCATATCATAATAGGTTAAAAAAAATATGAGTAAAAAGGTTATTTTATTTAATTAACACAAAAAATCACAGCTCAATTGACAAAACCTGTGACTTTTTAAAGTCAGTTGCTAAAAAAACTGGCGTATTTTAAAAAACTATGACGTCAATTTCCTGAAAGTATCTATGACAAACATGTTAAGAGATTAGACGAGAAAACCGGTGTTTTTCAAATAAAAAAAGAGCTATCAAAATATGTACAACCAGTAAAAAGTTATGAGGTTATAATACAACAAATTAAAGGGCACTATGACACACAAAAACAATATAAGTAGTCAAATTGAGAACCTTTCTTGAAGACTTCAAGAAAGGTTCAAGAAGGTATTTTTAACAGACTTCAAGTTGAAGTCTGTTTAAAATACCTTCTGTAATACTTTAAGATCAAAGATTTTCCCCGTCTCTTATCTTTGCCCCGGGCTTTGCACCGTGAAATCCTGTCTACTGAGGGGATACGATACGTTAACGTGAAATTTATACGTGAATTGGGAGCTTACGACGTAGAAGCGTAATTATAATACCGTAATCCTTTACCGTAAGGTAGGCAGATACGTTTTTAAAGTTGTTTTAATTATTTGTACGATCTGTAGATAATTGTTCAGGGTTTTCGGTGTGTTTTCTTTGTAAAAAAAATCCATCTATACACTAGCCAAACTCGATGTAGAATGTTTGTATACAAACCACGACAAAAAAAACTAAAATTCACTTGCTTAGCGTCGAATTTTAGATATGAGTGTACGAAATATTTAGTGAAGGAAGGATCTTAAATCGACAAGTAATGTAAATTGCGCATTAAAAGGCGCGGCAACAGATAGTATTTTAGGTTAAGTATGGGCGGTTTGTTTACAAACATTCTACATCGAGTTTGGATGATATATATGTGTATACATTGTGTTCAGTTTATAAGTCATCTAGTACCCATTACAAGCTCTGCTATCTTGGGGCTAGATAATTCTGTGTGGATTGCCCAGCATTATTTATTATTTTGGTTATTTTATTTGCATAACAACTTAAAGCGCCTTTATGTTTTAAAATTGGATGTATGGATGAATCGGGCTGATATTAAATAATAAGTATTTTATGTTTTTTTTTCTCTGTAGGAATATGTATTTATGTTAAATGTTTATTTTATTTTCATAAACTGTGTTTAAAAATGTGTTCTGTATCGTGTGTTAAGCAGTAAATAAATGAATGTCTATGTCTATGTCTATGTCTAAATTTTGGATAAACGTAATCCTAGGCCTGAAATGAAACGTAGGCATAAATTTTTACGCGGGTGAAGCTGCGGGGTGTTGCAAGTTATAAACGTGCCAGTGGTTTTCTTAGAATTAAATATTGAAGTGAAGAGAAAATCAATTAACACCTAATTTTCTTTAGTAATTATTTACAGTGAAAATTTTACTTCTCCAATCGCTTAATTTGTAAGCCCTTAGGAAATACAGTTTTTGATTTCTGAGTGATTTGTAAGCATAAAGGAATAGAAGAAGAATAAGTTATTGATTCTGATTTCTATTCCATAAATCAGTTCCATTCTATAGAAATAACCTTGGACGCCGCGAGCATAAATAAGAAAGATGTAATTTCTTGAAAATTCTCATGACAAATTTCGTATTCGGCAAGACCTTAGACGTGGAAGAAGGTAAATTTTTAGGGTTCCGTATCCAAAGGGTAAAAACGAGACCCTATTATCTACTAAGACTTCGCTGACTGTCCGTCTATCTGTCTGTTACCAGGTTGTATCTCAAGAACCGCGATTGCCAGAAAGTTGCTTTTTCGTTGCAATTTTCAAAAATTGTATGTATTTCTGTTGCCGCTTTAACAAAAAATACTATAAAAGAATAAAATTAAAATTAATGAGCAGCTCCTATACCAAAAAACGCATTTTCTGCCTATTTTTGCTCGCTATTAAAAAATGGTAACAAGTAGGTACTTTGAATATTCACAAAATAGGTATACCTATTTGTCTATTTACTTCAATAATAAATTAAAAAGTATGGTACGGAACCCTTCGTGCGCAATTTCAACTAGCACTTGGTGGTTTTTTAGCCTTCTAAAATCCTTAGTATATTTTTTGCTTTTCTATTTATCTTCAAGAAATTCTCTGAAAACACTTCGTTACTGAGCTGCGCTGTTACTAGATAATTACAAAAATATTACGGGGAAGGAAAAACTGGGCCAAGAATAAAGTGGATCTTTTAGCTTACTAATAACTTCTCAGCGTTTTTACTAGACAGCGAAATAAATAAAATTGTTAGTGTAATTACCACTTTAAAGTTTCTATTAAATAAGATAAAAAATCATTTTGCGAGTTTTTTCAAGTATGAGGAAAGAAAGTGGAATAAGAAAAAGGCTAGGGGACATTCAGGACTTTGAAATTGTGTTTGCAGTTTTTCCGTTAAATACATTTTCTCAGACGAAAAAAGTGGAATAAAAACATTGATTACGGAATTTTTAAGTTAAGGAACCCCTTCGGGAATTGTCAATAGGGAAAACTGGAATATCCTCTTCAAAATGCTGTCGTATACGATAAAGCTGTTCAATACAAAATCAACCAACGAAATTGAAAAACGATACCTGTTTTTGCCCTTTTACCCAAAATCTTTGATCCAAATAATCTGATTATTTTTATGGTAGATAAGTTTACTAAGAATCCAATGTTATATTCAATACCAAACATTATCCAATCTTAATTTTCAATATTATACTGTGGATTAGTTATGTCATACCGTTTTTCTTTTTGCTTGACCTTTGAGTCTTTTAGTTGGTAAAGAGTAAAGTTAAGCAAATTTTTTCAATTCTATTTTTATGATGATTTGATTTTCTATTACGATGTGAAAAATAACTCGAATTGAGAATTTCTATTTTTTTTTTAATTTCTTGAAAAGCGAAGACAAAATTATAAAAGAATCGTTATGTGCTACTTTTACTATTTAAGGTTGTTCGATTTACATACGTTTGTATTTTCCCAAATATGAGCGATGTGGACATAATTTAACAAATAAATAACTGTTTTTGGCTTTGTTATTCGTCATTATTTGCGGCAAATTGTGTTTGATTCATGAAAACACTCGGTATAATTAGATATAACGTGAAAATTTTAGGCCATTTCTATCAATGCGTGAGTGAACACGGATAGTGTCGTACGCCCGCTTACTTGAACTTGTGAGTGTGACGGCGGCGACGAAATCGCCATCTCTGTGCTATCTAAAGAATCATCTAATAATACCATAGTTTACGTTCTCAAAGCGTTTTTCCATCGTCCAAGTATTTATTCCCTTCTATTTTTGTTGCATGTCAAATAAGATCTAGGAAGCCTACGTGCCGTTCCCATGACAACAATAAATGACACTATGTAAACAGATAACATGTTTGTTTATAGGTACCAGTTTAGAGAGTTTTACGCTGGGGCCACACTACCTTACCGTCTACCGGGCTGTTACCGCAATAATTATGACATTAAATTACCGTTTAAATTACTGCATGAACTGGTGTGGTTACACTAGAGTTTACCTAGATATGTCAATAAATAAGGCGGTAAAAATATCACGTGCGTCGCCGCGCCGGTGAGCTCATATTGCACACTGGACAAACGGTAGTGGCCACAAACGCATTAATTACTGCGGTAATCTTCTTTGATGTGCGAAACAAGACCGCCGCCGGAGCTATTGCCTACCGCCATTTGCCATATTGATTGGCATTGTAAAATTATGGCCATAAATCGTGGTTACACCTAGGTGTTGTATAACTTATGGCAATAATTATCGGCATATCACGATAGTGTGGCCCCAGCATTAGACGTGTCAGAGTGTATGCAAAGCATTTCGCTCATTCATCAGCGACGACCGATGTGGCGCAGTGGGCGAAGGTCCGCCTGCGACCGGTTGCGGGTTCAATTCCCGTGTCGGAAAAAAATTGTGTACGATCTGCAGAAATTTGTTCCGTTGGTCTGGGTGTTTTCTATGTATTTATAAAAAAAATATTTATCTATGTAATGTATTGTATTAAGTTTATCAGTCAACTAGTACCCATAATACAAGCTTTGCTCACCTTGGGGCTAGATGATGCTGTGTGGACTGTCCGGAATTATATATATTTTTTTATTTTATTGGACTAATCGTTACTTTTTACAGGAGCCAAAACAAAATTTTGAACATGATTTTTTTGAAAAAATGTTTTTCTTTCATTCATCACATTCATCATTGTTTTCGTAATTTTTTGCTCTATTTTTTAAAATAATGGTCGCTGTTATATCTATCACCCAACTTGATAAAAACTACAAAAGCCCTTTTTGCATTCAAATTTTGAAGCAAAGTTAAGATAATAATCCCAATAAAAAGAAATAAATATTTAAATGAAATGTTTTCAAAAGAAAATATACTTTATGAGAAATAAAACATTTTCTAAATTTTTTGAAATGTGGCCGTTTTGCATTCAATGAGCGATTTGTAAAAATGCCTGAACATTAGCTGGCGTAAAGAGCTAAAATAAAATAAAAATCAGTTGGTGTTGATAGTACATAATTGTTTCATTTTATTTTTGTCATACCGTTAGAAACGAGGTCAGGACCCTTTGTGGGATGTACGCAGAACAGTCTACCAAAGTTTTATATTACAATAAAATAGACTTAGGAAAGGTACAATAAGTAATTTATGACAAACATGAATTTGTTTGTACTAGGTCTATGACATTGTTCAAAACATAAAGAATAAAAATGATAAAAATCAAAAATTTTGGTAGTGTTGAAGGGATTCGAGCCCGTACTAACGTAACGAGATGTATCAAAATTTTGTGGATATTTTATTATCAAAAAGCAAAAAGTAAATAAAATTTTCAGTGGTTTCGAACCCAGGTACGACTATACATCGTCGCACCCACCCGACTGTTCGAACCGCTAGTCCAACGTGACTTATTGAAATACGGTGAAAATTTGTATTACTTTTAATCTATTATAAGTGGTCGTAAAATCGGAGCTAAAATACCTAAGTACACAAAGAACAGAGTCAAAAAAAGTGGAGACTTCCTTACGCCAACAATTTTATTGTAATTTTATTATAATATTGGAACAACTTTCACAGTGAGTACATTTAAAATTAATGATTGTTATTGTGAACTCATTCAAATTATTTGTCAATTCCAATGATTTAACGAAATTAATAAATAGTATGAAAAGTATTTTTTTTACCTATAATTTGTAAGATATTCCTTAGCTTATAAGCTAGTTTGTAAATAACACTACCCTCTGCGCCTTTTTACTTAAATTGTTCAAAATCATAAAAGAAAATTACCTCCAATTTTTTTTTTTAATGTAAATAAAGCCTGTTATTTTCTTAAAAGAAACAAGAGACGAATTTATTGAATTAATTTTAGATGTAATTTAGTAATGTCCCGAAAACGGAAATATTGGTCCGAAAAATATTTAGTCCTAAGGCGTCTCCAACTATCTCTGTTATTTTTCGAACAGTAGTTATTTTATTTCCACTGAATTTGTAAGGTTTGCCTGTGTGAGTGACTCGTAGCGGCCGATCACTCACACAGGCAAGATCTTTTTTGCTCTTCCCAAATACAAGCTCCATAGATGCTTTCAACACTTGAAAAATTGCTTGGTACATAAAAAACAACATACCATTTGCGGCAAATACATTACCATTAAACAATTATGCACAATTTAATTAGAAAATAGTGAAAAACTTCAACATAGAAAATCAGCGCCATCTAATAGCGGAGCTATGCTTAGTCCTGGACCAGAAATCACCTTAAAGTAAAATGTCTACTGAAAACGTCAAAAATGCGCTATGTTTCTCCAGCAAAAATGCACCATTAAGTTTTTGATAAAGGTTGAGTGAGTTAATTTTTTTGAATAAGCTCTGCCATTTCACGAGGCATTGTGCCACACACCCTCATAATCGGTTTGGTTACAGTCCATTTGAACATTTTGGGTCAAACCGCGGAATACCGCAATTTCGTGCAACGGGTGTAAGAATAATGCGAAAAATGCGTTTATTAGATGGAAGTAATGCGACCACCACTCACTTTTAAACCGAATATAAAAAAAGGCGGCTGTAAATAAATTAGTGGTGTTTCTTCCCTTGATTTTTGTTACAATCTCGAATTAAATTATTTTTCCATAAAATTCCGGTGATGAAAACTAGTTATTGAGATAGCATTATACTGCGACTAAAGTTATGGTAATGTACCTAGGTGTAAGTCATAACTAGATAAAGTTCGAAGTAAATAACTAGTTATCCCAGACATTTGAATCACAAGACCAGTCTCTGGGGTATCCAGGCATTTAAACTTTTTAAACTTTCTAGGTTATTAACACTAAAAGCACTTATAACTTCAGTGAGGTATTCCCTGATCATAACTGTGACAAAATTATGAAAATTCAAATTATCATGGTAAATCCGATAAACCATGACCTTTACCTATAAATGCAGGTGAAATTTTGAGAAGATGTTTGAAAATACTTATAATTATTTTATTAATTAAACCTTTTACATGTTGGATGAAGACAACGCCAAACTGATCGCACTGACAAGTGCCTTGGGTATATCTACTCGTACCTAATTAATAAAAGCAGCGGATTATTTTTATGTCTGTATCAATTAATTATTTGCCCTATTTGCCCCTACTCCTCCAAGGACTGTAGCGCGTCAGCAGTCCCCGATCTGTCGCGCGCAGAGAAACCTAAACGTGATTTTGAACCAGAATCCTCAGCTTGATGTTTTCGTGGATGGATGGAAGGTGGTTGTGAGTTCACTTCTCTATTTTAGTGAAACATTGTGATGTCGGATAGCGCTATCATAGTTCCTAATAGTTAAGTTGTGTCTGTCTATCAAAGTTCCTACGTTTATTGTTGTTGTTATTCTTCTTTTAATTTTGTGATTTTAGTTTAATTTTGTTTTAGATTTTATCTGTATTTGTGTGTGTTTTTACTTTTTAATTTAAGTTTATTAGATTTTTATTATTAGGTATATATAAATTTTCCGTGTTCCATATTATAACGCATTAGATTATTGTAATCTGTAATGTTATATATATGATTAATAAAGAGAATTGAATTGAATTGAATTAAATAATACTTCGATAAATAATGCTAGACGATCCATACAGCATCATCTAGTACCAAACTAATTCAGTTATAACTTTTATATTAAAAAAAAATCTTTATACCGATATTGAATATTGAAGAAACGGTAAAAATATATGAGTAAAGTTGGCTAGTTTTAACTTTTAAGCTTACGTCAGGCTTAGTTTTCGTAAATAACATCCAAGCATCACTTACCAGTGTCATCCATATGTGTCTCGATATCAGAGTTCTTCACAGTCATGGCGCTGGCGTGCCGAGGGTCTGTGATCCTCTCTTGAAGACTGGCGGAGAAGTTGGCAGGGAATATGAGGACCGCGCGGGCTTTCCCGTGCCTTGCCTCTTCTATAGCTGTGTCTCTGTCAGCGTAGTGTATCTGAGGAGTTAAGAAGATGATGTAAGTTCATGCATGATAAACTGTTGATTTTTCACGAGAATTGACTTTAGTTTGACGACTATTAATTTCAATTTTAGAACACGTTGGCTAAAGAGAGCTTTGTGAAGAAAATGGGAAGCCTTTTATTGCAAAAATATAAGAAATTTATAATTTTATATTTGAAACCATATTAGATATACAGCTTAATTAAATGATAAAAATCTAAGCCGTCACCAGAAGGCAGAGT
The DNA here is from genome assembly GCA_944547425.1 of Eupithecia centaureata. NCBI lineage: Eukaryota > Metazoa > Arthropoda > Insecta > Lepidoptera > Geometridae > Eupithecia > Eupithecia centaureata. The sequence continues at coordinate 3,794,917 of OX155696.1, forward strand.
TCCCAAAATGCTGACAACATTGACACGATGAATGGCAATGCTAATTCGTTGACAGAAATGAAGCCAGCATTCCAATCACATTTAGACTCTGTGAGAATAGTCTCTTAGAGTCCGCTTGTGATCAGAATACTGGCTTCTATTTCAGTCAACGAATTAGCATTGCCATTCAAGATACAAGCTAATTTTAAACAATGACACAACATAACGACATTATGGCGCGGCGGACGTAGTTCCACCTACGACGCAGGAGGTTGCGGGTCCGATTCCGACCTTGCGACAAGTGTTTGTAATACAAACAACCCGTTGCAACCAAGCAGATCATACAAACTTTGTATGATCTGCTTGGTTGCAAGGGGTTTTGGGTGTTTTCTACGTATAATAAAAAATATCAACGTATTTTATGTATTGTATTAAGTATATTTCTCATCTAGAACCCATTACTACAATTTTGCCTCCAAAATCTAGTGAACTGCCGCCGCCGCCTCAATTTAATGACCCTAATTTGATTAACTCTCATTTTCTTAATGTTTCTGGTGATCCTCGTATTGATATATCTATTCTTTAATTTTTTGAGTTTCATAAGTTAGTAAACACCGTTTTAACTTAAATTCAGTTAGCTGTGATCAGGTTATGAAAATTATAACCGCTTGCTATACCCGCTATTTGTATTCGCTTAAATCTTATGCTGAAGGAGCGGACAAAAAAGATGTTACTATTGACCCTGCCGGAAACTCTTGAATTAATAACATCTATTGTAAATACGTCTATTGACACGTCAACCTTCCCTGATTCTTGGAAAATTGCCTCTATAGTTCCTCCTAGTAGATTTTGAGATGATGCTACGTGTATAGTCCAGCATTATTGTATATCTTACCAAATTGCTCTGCCGTTTAGACAAATAGTCGAGATATCTGCAGCTGAACATAGTCAAGTTCCACTCATAGGTCTCTGTGTTCTGAGGGCACCAGGAGTTGTCGTACGAACAGAGGGGGTCAGTCTCGTTGGTTTCGTAGTTGACGATGGCGATGGGTAAGCCTTCAGGGTAGTGGCCGATGGCCAGGCAGAAGAGAACCATCTGGGTGATGGGCAGGCCGAGGATGAAAGCGAGGACGCTGGAAGAAAAAAGCATTTTATGATACGAAGTAGTATAGGACGCCCTCCGGCCAGGTAGGAAGACGCTCTGCGAAAGACTGCTGGCAGATGCTGGATGCGTCAAGCTAAAGACAGGGCGCTATGGTGCTCATTAAGGGAGGCCTATGTCCAGCAGTGGACTAATTTGGGCTGTTGATGATGATGATGATACGAAGACAGAATTTAGTGGCCACCAAGAATTTATATATACTAGCGACCCGCCCTGGCTTGGCACGGTTTTATTATACGTGTAAACCTTCCTCTTGAATCAAAATCCGTTGCGTAGTTTTAAAGATTTAAGCATACATAGGTACATAGGGACGGAGAAAACGACTTTGTTTTATACTATGTAGTGATATATATGATAAAATAAGTGGCGACGCTAGTGTATCTACCTCTAGCTTGCGTTTTAAGGCAGCAATAACGGCGCTTTGATACTCTATAAGCTTATTAACCATCCCCAAAACCCCGGAAGGACCAGAGTGGTCGTGGTTATAGGGGGTTACCATATTATTCATATTTCTGTGGTCCTGATGAACGGCTGCTCGTGCAATGCGTCGCCATCGTTCGCTATTGCTTGCGTTGTGGATTATATAAACACTCACCCGAAATTCCTAAATAGACTGAGGAAATTCTTCCAAATCAACGCCTTCATATGATGCCACTTCATGGGCATAAAGGCTTCCATACACGTCTGCTTCGGCTTTTCTTCTGGAGGCAATGAGTCAATGGGCAAGGTAATGGGTGGGGTAACCACCACGCGGCCTCGGCTACTCATCGACACGTTGTCTCCGAACTCTCCGGATATCTCGCCTATTTCTGCCTCTTCAAGGTCTATTGCGTTGGGGTTCTGTGGGTGTATAAGAGAATCAGAATCAGTCTTTATTTCCAGAATATATAATTGTCTTTTAACTTTAACAGGTTCCCTGTCCCATGAATCATTTATGATTCATGAGAGCGCTTTTGTACCCGGTCTGCTAAGCTCATGAATCATATATGCACAAATTTTGATGCTTGTTCCGATATTTTTTATTTCAGAACGTGACGGGCTAATTTAGTTTTTTGTATGGGACGTGACAGGACACATCATCAAAATTAAATAAACGAAAAAAAATCTGGTAATTTTTGTTTTTTTTAGTGAATGGGGGGCATCTATCCTGGCAATAAAAGGCATTTTTTTTACAAAAATCACAGAGTTTTATTTACGTAATTATAATAGTTTACACATTAGAAATCACTATATTTGTCCAAACACACATCAGTTTTTATGATTTTCATTGAAGCAGCTCAAGCAGAAGGCTTTGTTACAAATATTACACTGTTTGTTTACTTGTTTGGCACGGAGGGGATTGCCTTGATTTGCTTTTATTTTGGAATAACAGGCAGAGCACCGCTTCCGAACTAGTTTTCCGTCATTCCTAGGAATTTCTGTTAGTTGGTGAATGGTGGTGGAAGTATTTCCTTGCGTTGGAGGCCTTGGGCGGTGCTTTTTGGCCGCTGCTTCTCCGAGCCAAGACCGAATAATTATTTCTTGAACTTGCAGTACAGTCATTGTTTTTCCTGTAAGTTCGTTGTATATGACGCGCGTGTTTACTATGGCGGCTTGAAATATGAGATCATATGCGATTTTCTTATACCAAGTTAGGCTTTTTCTGAGAGGGGAATAATAGGAACCAAGCTGATCTGAAACGTCAATCCCTTTTTTAGCGGTATTGTATTCAACCGTCATTCTAGGCTTCAATGTCTCATCTCTTCTCCAGTTATAGGTAGGTACCATTTCATCGTCATCGCACGTAGAAATCATGAGAACGTCTCTCTTGTCGTGCCATTTGAGGACTGTAACATAGTTATCTAACTGCCTAGCTATAACTCCGCCCCTTCTGAGTTTTTTCTGCAAAACTTGTTGCGGCAAACCTTTTTTGTTTTTACGTAGTGTTCCACACAAATCAGTGTTACGGTCTTTTAGGTATTTCGCTAATCCGAGGCTCGTATAGTAATTATCAGCCACAATAAGTCTTCCTTCATTTAGAAGCGGTAGACATAGCTTTACAACAACTGTCCCTGGTTTGTCAAGGCCCTCAAAAGCCGTTGTTGATCCAGCATATACGATGTAGGACCAAACGTAGCTGTTCACGGAGCACATTTTGTATATTTTGATCCCGTATTTGCTAGCTTTAGCGGGGTTATATGTTTTTATACGCAATCTTCCTTGATGATTTATTTGAGATTCGTCGACGACGAGAGTATCACCTGGGATGTATAATGATCGAAATTTCGTAATCATGTGATCAATAAGGGGCTGTATTTTGTACAAAACATTATCATTATCGGACTGGGGGTTCTCAAAATGCCAACATCGTAAAAGTGTTGAAAATCTGTTATAGGACATGGATATTTCGTGAAACAATGGATTATAGTAAAGAGGGTCCATTTTCCAGTAATGTTCAATTGAAGGCTTTTTGTCAATACCCATCAGTAGAATAACCGCAAACATTTTTTTTAGTTCTGCACCATTGACGTCGTTCCAGCGCATAATCCTACTATGTCTCGTTGTCTGTCTGTCCTTCAATAATTGAGCATAGTCATTTGTTTTGTTTACCATAAGTTCGATAACGTCGTCAGAAACAAAATATTCAAAAATTTTTATGACGCTAATGTCACCGGTTTCGTCTGTTATTGACTGAATATCCTGCACGCCCGAATCACCTGTAAATATTTCTCGCCCAATGGGAATAATATTCTCCGACCATTGTAGTTCCTCATGCCCATCTTCCTCTATTGGTTCTGACAAATTTTCTGCTAATAACCCTTCCATATTTTCCTCTAATCCTCTCACATTTTCTTCGACCGATACTCTCAAACTTACCGCCGAAGGTTCTCGAAAAGACTGCATTTCGTTGTTGATCGAATTGATATCTTCTGATTGGTTTCCCGAAGTATCCGAATCGTCTGCATCAGTTCCATTTGGTAAGTATTCTTCTCCACTACCACTACTAAAATCTTGTTCATCATCACTACTACCTTCCAACATTCTTCTAACTTCGTCGTCCGTATAGCGTGAACCCATTTTTTCTGTTTTCACTCATCAATAGCTCAATAATAAATGCTTATTTTTTAGGTTAGATAGGTACTTTACTTTTTTAGCTACATAGATACAGATCAAGAATTGTAACATAGAGAGGAGACTTGTCCATAGATAATAAAATAGAGTGAAATGTGTATTTTGTGTTGCCTGCTCAAAAAAATATCATTTATTTTTATAGTGCATATACGATTCATGAGCGTATTGTAAAAGTACACACATAGCACGCTTTTTGAATCATATGTGATCATATCATATATGATTCAAGAAGCGTGGTGTATTGGATTCTTTGCCGTACGTTCATGAATCAAATGTGATCATTTAAAAAAAAAATTTTTTTTATTTTTTTATTACAAAAATCTTCTTAGACAAGTCTTCATATACAACTTTTGTTTTGACACAAAAGAGAATCTTGAAATGAATAAGTGAGCGTAGAACTTTTCAATGACACCTTTGTATGGGGACAGGGAACCTGTAAGCATTGATTCTATTTTACGACATATTTATAGAAGATATTATCGTTTTAATTTTATTTATTTATGAATCTGACAAGAAATTGATCGCATATTACCAACCAGGAAAATAAGTTTTACATGCTGTTTTTTTTTTTTTTAAATTTCATTTCATTTCAATAATTGCTTTTCAAGATCTTAAAGCTAATGATGTCCATGTTTTGATCCGCAAGCAGGTGTGAAAATTCTTATTTATAGACGCAAAAGTTAAAATGTATGGAAATTTGTTACTCTTTCACTCAAAAACTAACAAACGGCTCGGGCTGAAATTTTGAATACTCGTAGTTCTAGCCTTGGAATGAAACATATTATTTATCCCATAAATCAGTTCCCATGGGATAAATATAGCCTTTAGGGGAGGCCTATGTCCAGCTGTTAATATAGGTTGTTGATGATGATGATGATGAAATATAGCCTTGAGACGTTTCCATAGAAACAAAGCTTGCAAAGCCAAGAGCACATATATTAACATTATTTATGGCATCCTATAAAGACAAATACTAGTATATGCTAAAATATAGCAAAATGTTCCTATTAAGAACTTGACACTTGATAGTCAGGTCAAGTCTAGAAGGCTAGGTGACGACGCTATAGGTATGTATAAGAAAAATGAGTCGCACTATATACTTACAGGAATTGCAGGAAGTTCCACCTTCTCCACCACATCAGCCAAGATGCTGGACCGTCTCCGTTTCCCCAGGTTCTGCATCACAGATAGCTTGAGGAACACGTCCTCGAGACTTTCCACATGGTAGCGGCGAAGAAGCTCGCTCGGGGATTCCTCAGCTAAGAACCGCCCGCCCCTCATCAGCCCAATCTGGGGATAGATGTTAGGGATAAGGATATTGACAACACTAAAATATTTTTTTATTTAATTTAGTTTTCTTTTAAAAAGACTTTTAATTAAGTAAGTACTAGCAAACTGCCCCGGCGTCCCACGGGTGTATCATCACTAAATAGTATAAAAAAGTAGCTTTCTCTGTCCCTATATCCCTATGTCACTTTGTATGATTAAATCTTAAAACTACGCAATGGATTTTGATACGGTCTTTTTTAATAGATAGAGTGATTCAAGAGGAAGGTTTATACGTATAATAAAACCGTGCGAAGCCGGGGCGGGTCGCTAGTTCTATTTAAAACTTTGTCTTGAATCACTCTATGTATTAAAAAAACCGTATTAAAATCCGTTGCCACAGAATAGAAAATGACATCACTACATAGTCAAAACAAACAAAAGTCTTTTCCTGCTGTCTGTCTGTCTGTCCCTATGTACTTATATTTGATATTTAAAACTACGCAACAGACTTTGATGCGGTTTTTGCGTAGTTTTTATGTAATAGAAGAGAAAGGTATCTATAATATACCCGTGCGTAATATTATAATGTAGAGACTTACAAAGTAAACATATTTTTTACAGAGCGTTCATTCCTTTATTCTGATTCATCGATTACAGTGATCATAAGAGCGTGAGAAAAATAAACGACGGGATCCAAATAATATTTTTGTGTTTTAGAATACGCTTGAATGAAAATGTTATCTTCGAGGTATTGACGACCGATGTGGCACGGCGGGCAAAGGTCCACCTGCGGCACAGAAGGGTGCAGGTTCGATTCCCGCCTTGTTACAAATGTTTGAATAATAATAAATACCTAAATAAACTCGTTTAGTTCGGACAACATTAGAACAAGTAAAAAGATCTTATATAACTTATTCTACGGTCCTTAATATCAATAAAAAAAACGTTAAAACTAAAATACATATATTATATAAACTAATGTCTAAGGCACACGCGTGGTCACCGGTGTATCTCGGTGTGAATGATCTGCAAATATTTTTTTACTGAGCTTTGTGAATAATCGAAATTTTGTATATTAATTATTATGAAACAACAACGAAGGATAGAACAACCTTAAAAATGCTTCAGGAATATAAAGTCTCTAATCAATTTCGATTTACGTGATATTATTTACCGTTAAAATATTCTTCATTTTACCAGGTAGGTTCAAATTCTTGATATATTTTACGCTTTTGAGGGCTTTTGCTGTTCTTTGTTTAAGATTTTTATAGTCGAAATCAAGATTATACCTGCAGATCTGGCCGAGGATCTCAAGAGGCGCAAATATGCAGGTCTCGACAGAACCTACGCATTTGCTCCCCTTGGAGTCGAGACCCTAGGTCCGTGGGGTACCGAGGCTCTCCGGGTCTTTTAAAAAAATATCTCAGCGTCTGGTCGATGCGACGCGTGACCCGAGAGCTGGTGAATATCTGGCTCAGCGCATCAGCATTGCCATACAGCGTGGTAATGCAGCCAGTGTCTTGGGGACGCTTCCGACTGGTATTGACATGGATCAATTTAGCTACCTTTAGACTGTTTGCAACCGTCTGCAGTTAGCTCAATGGTTTCAATTGTAAATTCTAGTTGTAATTTTTCTATTCCTTGCTTGTAATTTTCGTTGTTAATAAAAGCTATTAGATTATACTTTCCGAACTCAATAATTGTTTTTAAGTTTTTCTCAAGGCTTACGTATCTTTACTCATCTACCTATAAATTTAGTAATGGAGGCGGGCAGTCAATTCATTTAAATAAGTACGTATTAAATCAGTTTCTGGCTTTTTTGAAATCAAACATCATTAATGAAATGAAATCAAACATCATTAAAATGCTGGAAAACATCATTAAAATGCTGGAAAATCAACTTAGCATCATCCCCGTGCTAAGCAGAGCTTGAATAAAGACTGTTATGGTTACTAGTGGGACTATAGTGTATATTTAAATAATACATAAGTAAAAAGATATATTTATTGTAAGTAAAAAAATCCCAGAAAACTCGGAACCTATAATAGCAGATCATACAAAAATTTGTCCCAAGCCAGGAATCGAACAAGCAACCTCCTGCGTCGCAGGTGGACCTTGTGCCACATAGGTCGTCAATCGCTAGTAAATTACAAACATAAAAGATTTTTTGTAAGTATTTGTATTGATTATGATGGATAGATGAAATTGATAGATTGATTGCCATCCGGCCATGTGGGATCTGCGAAAGACTGCTAAGATTCTGGATGCGGCAAGCTGAAGACAGGGCGCTATGGCGCTCATTGGGGAGGCTTATGTCCAGCAACAAATATGCTGATGATGATGATGATTGAATGATTCTAAAAATAAATACTTGCCTACGTTGAATCTGCCAACCCAGCCGAGTTCAATCATTGTTAAAATATTGATATATTCAAATATCGAGAGCATCAGATAAACATGGAGATGCTGAGTAAAGACCGGCAAATACGCGAGCGGATCTGACTTGAATTTCAATGGATTCAATTATTTATGAATTTGAGCTTGGGGAAGATTTTTGCCTGGCTTTGGTCTAAGGCTTCGATCGTGGTTGTGAATGTTCAAGGTTAAACATTCGCTAAAAGAACTCTAATATTTTTAATAGTAATTAGCCATAGGTAATTAGTCAGAAAAGTAATAAGTCAAAAATGTAATTATTAGTGATAGTTTTGACCGCCTTAGTATTCGGCGGTCGAAACTATTTATTCGACAGTCAAGAATTTGCATTAGGTGGACAAGACCATGGATTCGACATTCAAGACCATAGATTCGGTGGAAAAAACCATGGATACGGTAGTCAACAGCATTCAAGACCATGGATGAAGCGGTCAAGACTATGGATTCGGCGGTCAAGACCGTGATATCGGAAGTGACGGGTGAATACTTTACTCAGACATTATATTATGTAAATCCACCTATACAATCAGACTCTCAGACTATATTACTCACTGTAGTAGCTTGCTTTGTTTCATCGATATAATGCGTAGTGATGATCACTGTGGTCCGACCATGCTTCGTTATTTCCACCAGATGATCCCATATACTGAAAAAACAAATAATATTTTTAAGAGCTAACGCTTAGCTTATTATTTTATTTTGATCCTATAATCCTGATGTTGTCGAAAGAGCACAGGTTGCGGGTTTGGTTCCTGCCAGGACAATCAGAAATTCCGTTTACGAATCTTCGACAAGGAATCCTAAATTAAAATTTTAGCGGTTTTTATCATTTTCTGCATTGTTTAAGGAGTATAAATATCGAAAAAGTATTTCCCGAAATTAGTAAGACACTAATAAACACATGTTTTAAATGATTTCTATTTAGAGCTACTTTCGGAGAAATTAATAATATAAAAGAGTACGTTTTGGGAAAAAAATCTTTTCTATGCTTGTACTTTTTTATGTCTTACAATACGCAGAAAACAAGACCACTGAAATATCAAGGGTTTCGCGCGAATCTGTCAGATTCCTTGTCGAAGACTCGGATATGCAGTTTCTGAATACCCCTGCGTTTTTTCGAACGACAGATATTTGTTCCGGTTGTTCTTTTATTAATTTATTATGAAATGGGATCAAACCTACCTTTGCCTGAGCACAGGGTCCACTCCAACAGTTGGCTCGTCCAGGATCAAAAGCTCAGGGTCGTGGATCAAAGCTGCCGCTAAAGAGGTTCTTCTCTGTTGTCCACCGGATAGGTTCTTCACTTGTCTACAACAAAGAGGAAGAGGTTACAAGTTTTAAGGGTTCTTAGGCCCTATTACTAAGATTTTGTCACCAGGGGCCTTATAATTGTCTAACTAGAAATCGATTCTCATTTAAATTCTTACAGCCTTACCACAAAAAAGACACGTGTTTAACAGTTGTTGTACCATGTTAAACAATTGTTAAGCACGGGTCTAAGTCGTAACTTTGTTTTTTAAGGTAAGGCTGTTAATGTCTAACTTGAAATTTATTATTCAGCGGCTTCATCCGCGTTAAAATTTATGAAAAACCCCATGTTTTATCTCACGTTTAGAACTACGTTTATTCGAAATTTCAGCCCAATCTATTAAGAAGTTTTAACGTAGAGAGGTAATAAACATCCATCCAAACTTTCGCATTTCTCTTGTGATATTTTAACAAAATAAAAGATAAATAATGTAATAGTAACAGTTTTAGCAGCCTGTAACGGGAACTCCAATAGAGTTGTAATCAATCACAGGGATTGATTGCAACTCTATTGACGTCACAAACATGTAAACATAATTGGTTTTAGTCTGCTTTTTATTACGGTTATTGACTCGTCCAATTGCGTGTTACGTCATGTGTCATATGACCATAGCCGTAACATGATCATCGGTTTTGGTATTGATTCTAAACAATTTTGCGAAATTAGTCCAATGGCCTATTGTTGATTATCTTCCTTGAATTTTACTTTAATTAAAGATAAAATTTCCTTGCTATTGTTTTATTTTTTCTGAATAGTGCACTAAGTAGGTACTATTCGTAGAAAACTTAGACATTAACAATGGTAGGATAAGACCTAGACCTAAACGAAAGCTGAACTAGGTGCAAACAAGGTTATTACTAAGAATTTGTGATAATAGTGCGTAAGCCCTTGCACTCTAGGAAATAAAAATAAATTTAATACTTATGCATCACAAAAATTTTCGACTTCGGCGGGACTTAAACCTGCGACCTTCCCTTAGTACGGGATGCGTTTATTAACTGCACCACAGAGTCATGAAACCACAAAGTCGGTTTTTTTGCAACCTAAGAACTCTTGCGCTGTTAGCTTTACCTACAGGGGAAACATTGAAGTTTATCTAATCCTATCCAAAGATTAAAGTTATATTTAGTTCGTTGAACGAGAAGGTATCAAGTTCTACAAGCGACTATTGACTGAAAGAAGGTCCAAGTCCCACGAAATGTACTGTTGTTGCGATATTATTTAAATTCTTAAAACTTATTACTATTATAAATAGCCTAAACTCACTATTATTTGGTTATTTATGGCCGAGGTTTCTAAATAAATTGAAGACGTTTTTGACTATTTCTTCAGTTGAAAAACAATGAATATCAATCAAAGATGAGTCCAAATTCAAATTTGATTTCGGCAAAGAGCCTCATTTAAATAAAATATTTCAGTGAGTCCATGGTCTATTCAACTTGATCCATTCAATGCCTGCTTGCTTATAATAAATAATGCTAAACAATTCATATAACATCATCTAGCCCCAATGCTCAGAATTTGATTTATGGATCCTAGATACCTAACTGTTATCATACTTATCACAACATAGTATAAAACTTAGTACCTACCTAGCTTTCTCTGTCCCTATGTATGTGTGTTTAAGAGTGATTCAAGATTTTTTTTGATAGATAGAGTGATTCAAGAGGAACGTTTATACGTATAATAAAACCGTGCGCAGCCGGGGCGGGTCGCTAGTATTATTATAAATGCGTTTGGGTGGATGCTTGTTACTTCCTCAAGCTAAAACTACTGAACGGACCGGGAAAATTTATAAATAGGATTATAAGAAAAAAAAAAATTGAAACACATGATAAATATAACGAATTGAGTTGACGTATGTAGATCTATTGGTATATAACATAAACTCATCGTGGAATGTCCAGTATTATTACATAATTACTTAAATATCTAGGTGTATTAAAAAGGTTTCTTTTCATAAATTTAAACGCGGCTAAAACCACGGGGCACTCCTGCGCTGAGCTTCAATAGTAAAACTTCCAAGAAACCTTACCTGGTAGGATTAGGTAGCTGTAGCAGAGCAATCAAGAAGTCAATCCGTTCTTCCACCTCCTTGGTTGGCATGTTGGCGATCCAGCCGAAGTAGATCAGGGTCTCGCGGATTGAGAATTCTCCGAAGAGAGCAACCTCCTGGAAAAACAATATTTTAATTAATATCATGGATTTGATTAAAGATTTGGCTGAGGATCTCTAGAGGTGCAAATATCCAGATCGCGACAGAGCCTACGCTACGCATTTGCGTCCCTTGGAGTCGAGACTCTAGGTCCGAGGGGTACCGAGGCTTTACGGATTAAAAAAAAAAAACTGGTCGATTCGATGACCCGAGAGCTGGTGAGTATCTGGCTTAGCGCACCAGCATTGCCAAATAGCGTGGTAATGCAGCCAGGGTCTTGGGGACGCTTCTGACTTTCCTTATTTATACCGTATTGATGTGAATCAGTTTTTCTACCTCCAGACTGTTTGCAACCGTCTGCAAATAGCTCTATTGTTCCAGTTGTATAAAGGTGCTAGTTTTAATTTGTTTTTATTCTTTGATTGTAATTTTGGTTGCTAATAACTTATAGGTTTTGTGTACAGTTACCCTTAGAGCCCTATGAGTGAGATGGTTGCTAGTTCAATTCCCACCCTTGGACAAATATTACAAACAATTGTAAAAAATATGTACTTCATTTAATAAAACTACACATTGTGTGGTTTTGCTGCTCAATACTACTTCCTAAATTACTTTTTACACACCTTTTTTATAATTTCAATCAAAAAAACATTTTCATCAAATGATAAAAAAACTTAGAAAAACTTAGTCATACCTACTGTTAATAGTTTTTCTACATACCCTATTTAATTTTGTTTTCTTGGCTTGTTTTTACATCTATTTGTAGGTACATTCTTTTCAATCCTAAATTATGTTAAAAAGCACTAAATTATTGAACATTATATCATACCTATTAGATTAGATTATCTACATTTGTTAACCTAAGATCTATTTTAATGTAATACATGAAACAACTGAATAAATGATAAGTACTACCATTACTTATAATAATTCCTAGAGGGAACACGTCATTTTAAGATTATTTTTCATTGTAAGGAAACTTTTTATAGTTTTTATGAGAAATAAAGCATCTTTAACCTTAAGTGACCTTAACCCTCACAGCTGTTGCCCTGACCTTGCAACAGATCGATACAACCCCACACCAAGCTCTGTGAGTATATTTACCAAAACATCAAGTTTATCTGCTTCACTTGATCAGAATATTGACCCGATATGTTTGCTCGGACAAATATTTAGGAGTTTTGTGTAAGTCATCATTGCTTTATTATGAGAATATTGTAGTACTAGTATCTGCCCGTAGCTTCGCAAGCGTTCATGGTGGAAATAAATGAAATACATATAGAATTAGGTAAATATTTATAAATCTGCTGTTTGAACAGTGTGCTCAAAAGTAAGCTGTGTATCAAGCTAGTAATATTAGCTAGAGGTAGCTATTACCTGAGTAGAAGCTAAGGGTTACTCCCCGGGTTGGGGTTATAGCTTAGCTGGCAAGGGGGAGAATTATACATTTCTCCGGAGAGAATAATATTAATAAATAATTCCGGACAGACCACACAACATCATCTAGCCCCAAGCTAAGCAGAGCTTGTGTTATGGGTACCAGATGACTGATATACTTAATACAATACATTACATAGATAAGATATTTTAAAGAAGAATCATACGAAGAATAATACAACCTAACTTGTTGACTTCTTGTAAGTATTTAATTATTGCTTAATCTAGAGCTACCTATTTGGAAGACATAATCACGTAGAAGTCGTGCTATTGACATTATTCCGCATTCTTTCTATGTAGCTAAATTGATGAGGATGACTCGACCTTGGCATGCCAGTAATATAAATGCGGATTGGCTTTTGGTTAATATTTTTTTTAAGTTAATTCTAGTTATTTTTAATCTCTTTTTATAGTAATTTATTATATATGTATTTCGGCTATGATTATTGGACCTTCTTACTAGTTGACCATTATCTTGTATGCACATAGGTACTTTTTATGTACTTATCTACTATTCATTCTACTCCTGAAAACTTTTAACAGCTTTCTGTTTATATTTTACATATCATTAATCCTGCATTAGCTGCTAGTTTTTCTTAAATAAATAAATTTGTACGGCTCGTACCTACATCCGCCACTGGAGTAATGGATGCTGACAAAATAATAGTCATGCATGATGACTCTAAGCCAGGTGTCATATAATAGTAAGTACCCATATAATAAAAACCTATACAATAATACATGCTCAGTTCACTGTGGTCGGATGTACACGCAGTGGATAATTGCGGTCGGACACGCAACCTTTGTTTACTAGACATTTGGCAACGTATAAACGAAAGAGTAATACAAAATTTATACGAGAAGGAACAGTTCAAAGTCGCTCAACGAGCTATGGAAAGAGCTATGCTTGGAGTTACTCTGAAGGATCGGATTCGTAATGAATACCTACATCCGACAGAATCTAGGATATTGATATAGCTCAAATAAATTAATTATCAGATGCTGGATGCGGCAAACTGAAGACGGTGAGCTCATTTGGGGAGGCTTGTATTCAGCAGTGAACCAATATATTGTAGATTGATGAAGATAATGATCTGAAACCATTAAATAACCCTCAAAAATCAAAACGCACTACATTGATTTGTATTTGCACACAACTGAATAATTGCTTGTACTAAAAGCTTACTATTATGAAATTATCAACATTCAATTATACTTTACAAATAAATAAAAAATATGACAGGTACAAAAAAATACACTCGACACATAAAACTCGCCACCATCGCTTACACTACACGCTGAGTGCACCAGAGCGAGGTATTGCTTGTACAATATGTCACGTTTATGAGATTACCCGTAGGCTCTCGTCCCTTTGAAGTGTACTTTACTTATTATCGTTCGCAAGACCTGAAACATGCTGAACTTCCCTTGGACTCCATTCACCACCGTTAAGCCTCCGTCACACAGCAGCAATTTTTAAGAGTGTCTTAGTTCGCGCGATTTCTTGCGATTTAGTAGCGCGTATCCTTATGCCACTTACAATTTGTTAAGTATCAAGTGCAAGTCACACCTGCGTCTATGGGTAGGAGCAATGGGTTTAGCCGTTTCCATGTTTATTCGTTACTTAATCTTTAGTACACCAAGAATAGAATTTTGAAAATTCGCATCCTAAGGGATCCTAGATTTGGGTTGAGCGTGAAACAAAAATTCTCTCTTTTTCCGTTAGCAGTAGGTAGATCGTCAAAATGTTGTATTTTAACGAAATAAAAGAAACAAATTTAAAACTAAATAAACCCAATTAAGTCTGTAATTCTCTAAATCTTGCAACAAACCTAGGTTAAAACATCTAATTTAGCGCAGACAAAGTCGCGGGTACTGCAAGTCTTTGCATAAGTAGTTACCTACGTAATAAAAAGACAGCATCCGCATCTATTGTGTTTAAATTAAGTGCCAATCGGTGAAGGTTACTCATATGTACCTACCTACATTGCGCACATTGTGTTTTATGATAATAAGGGTGAGAAGATTGTGATGTTTTTTGTTATATTGTAAATCAAAACTTATACTTTAAATGCGAAATGGATGGATGGAGTTGAAATGGCAAATTAATCATTTTGTATTTGATTGAACTAACCTGTGGAACTAACCGCGATCGTGCAACAATTTTCATCTCTGCTCCCATCAGAATCCATTCTGCCGATTTCACGTGGTTTGGTAAGGACCATAACTGCGTATTTTGAAACACATTCGTTTGTTTGATCCCACGTTTGGTCGTAATTATTTTGAGCTTGACGCTCGACCAAATAATTACGATCCACAACGTGCGGTCGCGTTTTGCCAATTAAACCCTCGAGAACCTTTCAAGAATCAATAATTTTCAAGTTCACTTCACGTTACAAATTACTTTAAGGCTATGTGATTTGCCGAAATATTCATATTATATGAAATTTCTTATTCTACTGATCTGTACTCTATGTGCATGTGGTTTGAGTGTACCAAGCTATGCAAAGCTTGTGTTACGCGACACAGTTGTAGAAATTCGTTTGTTTGATCCATATTTAGTCGTGCGGCGAAATCACAACAACGTGCGGTCGCGTTTTGCCAATTAACCCTTGCCAACCTCACAAGTTCAATAATTATCAACATCTTCATGCTATAAATTACCTTATCTTTGGGTAAATAATTCAGCCTGTCTCGATCCTGCATACATTAATCTTGTAAACAATTTACAAGTTCTTGAATAGGGAATGGATGTGATTGATATCTCTAGGGATATTCAAGTACTTTAATTAATTATAAGGGTAGGTATTATAATACCTTAAGTTTTAATAAAGGTGCCAAATAACTATTTTTAATAATATGTAAATACATAAAAGAAATGTTTAAGAAATATCTAGAAGTTTTAAATTTTTTTATTAATATTATGACCTTATGACACTTAAAATTTGAATGAAGATCACTTGTTTATCATCATCATTCACAGCGTATTCTAGTCCACTGTTGGTCATAGGCCTCCCCTAATTCTCCGCACATTGACTTGCATACCTAAATAATTTTTGGCTCTTATCATTAGGCATGATATACCTTCTCCTTCCGGACCTTATCCCTCGCTAAGTGGGGTCGTCACAACATGTATTATTCTTCCATTCTGCTCTGTTATTCGTCATCTCCGTATTCACACCTTTCTTAAGCATATCCACTTTCACACAATCCATCCATACTTTTCTTCGGTCTTCCTCTTCCCTTATGTCCCTCCACATTCAAATCAATCACTATTTTCGTCACATGACCTTCCTCTCTCCGCATAACTCATGCCATACCACGTTAATCATTATTCCTCAACTTTTTTGTCACTGGCGCTACTTTTTAACTTCCTCTGATGTACTCAGGTAGGTATAGCTATAGGTACCTAACTACTATAAATATTTAGAACAAACTTAAACTTACATAAAAAAAGTGTTCAACATGGGATAAATGTTAAAATTATTTAATAAAGTTTTATTGAGCTGCTATATTATCTAACTAGCTACGCCCAGCTGCTTCACCCGCGAACTTGTTTATGAGAAGTTTTTCTTTGATTCCTAGAACTATGTCTTCAAAATTTCAGCCAAGTAGTTTTGGCATGCCATTTACCATTTAATACATAACAACAATAATAACATTTTTTATTTGATTGTTACCTTTTGTAACAAACATCCATACATCCAATCTATCGCAAAAGATTAGCGTGATATTTGTGCTAAAACCGCCTTCTCTTGCTACAAGACGCATTAATTTTGGTAGTTCACGTTTGTGATTCATGCGTATATAAATATCTACTGAACTACTTAATCCACCAAAATGACTAGCAGGTAACAAGTCTTACTTGTTACCTGGAAACTTTGTTAAATTGTTAAGTAGGAACACGATGTATTTGACGACCGATGTGGCGCGGCGGGTGAAGGTCCGCCTGCGACGAGGTGGTTGCGGGCTCAATTCCTAGTTTGGGACAGTGATTTTATTTGCTAATGTACTGACAAAAACAAAAGTAACGAAAATACGCAAGGGCTGGTGCGGCGGCAGATTTGGTTGAGGATCACAAGAGGCGCAAATATACAGGTCTCGACAGAGCCTACGCATTTGCTCCACTTGGAGTCAAGACCCTAGGTCCGTGGGGTACCGAGACTATAAATATTGGGTATTTAAAAATGTATCTGAGCGTCTGGTCGATGCGACGCATGACCCGAGCGAGAGTTGGTGAATGAATATCTGGCCCAGCACATTGCATACAGCATAGCAATGCACCCAGCATCTTTGATTTGTTTATATTTCTTGATAGTATTTATTAAGCTAATAAATTATACCTAAGTAACTTAAGAAATATCGGCGGCTTGGGAATAATAATCCGGTACCTACCTATACATAAACATAATCATCGTATACGGATACTCAACCGTAACGGTAACGGTTAAGGATTCAGATTACTTGTGTGGATTATCCATAATTATTTATTTATTTACATCTCATATATAAATAACATGAAACCAGAATCCAAAAAAGGAAATGTTTTAAGAATATACCCTTCTTCATCAAAAGGGCCTACAAAATCAGTCACGCATGAAATCAAAATACTAAAGAATGTGAATTTGATCCAGCTATCATGGAAATAAATGCGGGAAGATCAAAATGTTTCGTCCTGGAGGCCTACTATACAAACTTAAATCGACATCGTACGATCATTTCTAGATCTTTCGAGATCTGACCAAAACCGTATTTTAGTGTAACACTAATCAAAATAATCAATAATTATTATTATAACACACTAGAAGCACCAGCTTACGATCAAAAAGAATCATCAAAATCGGTTTATGTAGAAAAAGTAATTACGTAGGTACTACCGCTTTGCTTATGGATGGGAATCATGATTTTGCTAAGCTAGCACGAAAAGCTTTCTGGGAAAGCGAGTTTCATCTTAAGTCACATTTTCACTTATCTTAAGTGAGTCAGTGGCCTAACGCTTGACCATTTCCAATCACATTAATATAAAAAATTTATAACTGCAAAATATACATAAATAAATGCAAAAGTTTGTTACCTCTTCATGCCAAAAATACTAAACGGATGGGGCTGAAATGTTCAATAGACGTAGTACTAGGCCTGGAGTAAAGGCGTATACTTTTCATCAATTTTCACGAGGATGAAGCCGCGAGCGTATGAATAAAAAAAATTGTTTATTCGAATCGTTTATAGGGTTCTAGAGTAGGCCCTATGAGTAATATATCGCCAAGGTTCATTGGTGCACGATATTCATAACGGGTAGATACTGTCGTGTTACTGGAATCATGGGTTTTTAGGGAAAACAGGTATTTTCCAGTTTCGATTTAGCATTTACGTTACCGCCTATAGAGTCTGGTTGATGATAGTAATTCAGCAGAGTGATTATAGTGATTATTATTGGTAAAATCTCCCATCCAATATTTGACATTTGAAAGCCCTATCAATGGCCTTCACGATTCCCATCCATCCAATTGCAAATAAATTGTTCATCGAAGGACACTTGCCAGTCACAGCCGAAATTGAAGCCCATGAATGAACGAAATTAATGTATTTGACACTAAATAGAACGATGGGCCAGCATATAATACTCATTTTCTTTTTTAATTTTGAAAGGGAAGGATACATACAATACTATTTCAGTTGAGGAAGCAGTTTTATGGACAAGATTTAGGCAAAAACGATAAAGAAACGTAGGAATCCGCTTCGTTCACTTCATGTTCATTCACATTAACCATCCAGCTATAAAAATTGTGTAATTCAATTTGTACCATCCATGGCATCAGAATGTTTATTACCCAGTCTCCCGTCCATGAGAATAGCGTAATCACTGTGCAGGTCTAGATTTTGCCGTGAGAAAATCACTTGAGAAATACCTAATATTTTCGGTACTCGGTATAGGTTTTCCAGTTTTTGTTTTATCTATAATCAAAATTCTGCCCATGAGGGGCGAAATTGGAAAATATTAACATCTGAATAAACCCTCTGGTCGGCTTAGCACATTGTTTGTTATCTAGAATGAATTGACGTGACATATAAATTATATTGAATTGTCATCCAGCTTAAATGAATTGACATAAATTTCTTCAGCTTTCGTATTTTAAGCAATTAATGTTTTATATTCTAAACCTCGGAAAAATCGCTATGCTAGGGGCGTAATGCGGTTTCTGTGAATATTTATAATATCACGACTTCTGGTAGGTATATGACGACTTATATGACGACTGTTCTGGATATCACTACATAGTATAAAATAAAGTCGCTTTTTCTGTCCCTATGTCATTGTGTCCCTTTGAACGCTTAAATCTTAAAAACTACGCGACGGATTTTGATGCGGTTTTTTTAAATAGATAGAGTGATTCAAGAGGAAGGTTTATAAGTATAATAAAACCGTGCGAAGCCGGGGCGGGTCGCTAGTTTATTATAAAAAAAATACTTAACAAAAAATAAGGGTCAATGTTTTTTAATAATGGTAAACATATCAATCATCTCGTACCCATAACATAAGCTCTTAGCTTGAGGATAGATAAACGTTTTATTTATAATTTGTCAAATTACACGTCATCAAAATA